>JAIGNY010003958.1:92500-322500 GCA_020152595.1 Chiridota heheva | reverse complement strand
ATGAAATTGGATCCCGTGGGGATACTTCTTTAGTGATATTAAAAGAAAATGGGGTAACAAGATAAGTTTGTTTGTGTTTAATGGCACTTTAACAGTTATATGTGATAAAACAAGTTTATCCATTGTCTGAATAATGAAATGGAAGATGTTAGCTTATTTTACAATAAAAAAATAACATAAAAATTCCGTTTATTCTAGATTCATTAATTCAATATCAGAGGACCTTGCTTTCAAAAGCATAGGCGTCAATTTTATCAATTATATTTGCTAATTCGTGGAAAGCTTTAAACAATAGAGTACGTCTTATTTTTAACACAGGTGTCCTTTAAATAAATGAGGTTTTCATTAGAAGCGATTAAGGTTGGTTTCACCATTCAAATGAAAGACCACGATCCAGTGCAGTACACTAAAAAAGTATGTTGCATATTTCAGGGAATGATACTTATCAACCGAGCCTTCCTTTACCGGTTCGGGAGCAACCCAACAAAAATGGGTACTTTGATGTATTACGTCACCGCATGAGCCTACACATTCGACTAGCCCACACTAAACATATGAGGTTTCTCATTTTCCGCTCCGGATTGTCCAAAATTTAAATGGATAACCTGAAATTTTGGAGACGGATAGTAAATAGATATTCGAAACATTTTTGCCGCTCCTTTATGATATTCACGGTCGCCTTTTTTAGAAAATAAATAAGACAGATTATGGGTTAGTCTGTTTTGTTCATTATCTTAAAAAGGCGACAATGAATTTCAAAAAGCAGCGGCAGAAAGATTTTAATATCTATTTACTATCTGATCGAGTCCAAAATTTCAGGATATCTAGTGGAATTTTAGACAATCCGGAGCGGAAAATGAGAAACCCCATATATTTAGAGTGGGCTGGTCAAATGTGTAGGTTCATGCGATGAAGTAATACATAAAAGTACCCAATTTCTTGAGTATTTCAAAGTACCCAGTTTTTCGGGTTGCTCCCGAACTGTTTACGTTCTTTTATTATGTTTTAAAGCCTGGAATATTTTCTTTTTGTTTATCATTTTTTAAGTGAAATGTAATTGCCATACATAAGCACACTCTATCTTTTTTGTTACAGAGACCTTTCACGAAACAAGATCAAGTTTGATGTTTCAACTTATTCCCATCCTGGATTTTCAAGCACAATAACAAGAGTGTAAGTTAACCATGCATGGTTGGAGGGGATGTGGGGTGGGGTGAGGGATACAGGCCTCAGCGCACTCTAAAAAAATGAATGGTCAGATTTGACCATTAAATGGTCAAAAACCAATGTTGGTCAAAATTAAACTACCATAACGTGGTCAAATTGAACCATAATATGATAATTATGGACAATTTTGACCATATTGTGGTCAAATTTTGTTGTTCAATTTGACCAAAGCTTGGTTCGGTGCAGAGTTGATCAAGTTGTAGTCAAAATTTGACCATTCCCTTTTTAGAGCGTGTGTTGTATTTCCTTTAGTACCCCACGGATGGGATCCCTACAAATTGAAGAGGGATTCCCAACCAGGCCCAAAATTATGGGAAAAGGAAACATTTAGATTGTATCGTACATTTATAAATTTAGTCCACAAGAGTCCCTCAACTGCCAGTCTAAAAACTCAAATCCAAGACCTAAATATTTGTTTTAAATAATTTAATAATTAGCGTATTTCTTGATGGAGATGGTGAAAATAATAGCAATAGTAATGCAGATAAGAAACGGACTAATGATGCAATTTATGTTTTTATAGTGAGCAAGTAGCTTGTTGGGTCATATTTCATTGGGAGGGGAAAAGTGCATTTTGGTACCCCCCCCCCAAAAAAAAAAAATAATAATAATAATAAATAGATAACAAATAAGTAATATTAATACAAATAAATAAATCATCAGATTAAATCGTTATTACAGTCACTGCTTTGATGGCACCGTTTAGAAAATTGCTTAAAATCGGTATTTCAAATCTGTCGGAAGTCCTGTTAGGGCCCAGGGGCGAAACCTGACTGCAGATTATTCCTTAAATATTGTGTCAAATCCAGCGTCTATTCTTTGCGTTTCTTGTAATTTAGGTGGCAGAAAATTGCTAAAAATTGTGTCAAATTCTAGGGACGAAGCTTCTGGAAGGTTGAGGCCCTGCATTTATCACGAATTTAGAGCAGACAACTGACTTATATTGTGTCAACTTCAATGTTAAAGCCTAGGGGCATAATGGACGAAGCCTCTGGAAGTCATGCGGTTCTTGTTCTTTTTATAACAGAACATTGCTTAAACTTTATATCAAACCCAGGCATGCAGATTGTCAGAAGCCCTGTTCTTTTGGTGATTTTGGTAGCAAAACATTGCTTAAAATTGTGTCAAATATCGGGGCGAAGCCCGCCGGAAGCCATACGATTCTCGCGATTTTGATAGCTGAAAATTGCTTAATATTTTGTCAAACCCAGGGTCTAAGCCCTGGTAGGCGTCCAGTGGCAGAAGCTCCTGAATCTTAGGTTTTTTTTGTCGTGATTGTATTATCATAGACTTGCTTAAAATCGTATCAGTCATCATACTTAATTTCGCTGAATTTGAAAAATATACACTTTGGACAAATGTTCAAACGTAGGATCCTATTGACTATGTGTCTTTAGCTATTTACAGTCAGGGAGTATGCCTATTAATAGAAACATTCATAACTCACGAGAAAATTGAAATCATGCAGTCAAATTATTCAGATTTTGCGATAAAATGCCATAATTTATAATTTATGTACTTGAAATATTAAAAATCATTGTGTTGAAAAATATTTGAATTTTCAAAATGGCCGTTTCGGGCCTAAAAGCCTAGCTCTATTGTCTATTAATTACTTATATTTTGAAAACGGCGTGATGAACATATCAAATGGGAGTGGAAAAGTTGTAACCATGACAGTAATGAAGGTATTTTCATAAGTTTTGAAGTTTCCCTAGAAAAGATATTTTACCGAGACGTATTTGAAATTTGGAAAATATAACATTGCCTGAGGCTTTAATGTTAGAATAGCAAAGGATCATGGGAAATACCACAAAATGGCGGTTTCCATGTAACAAATTGTTCCCATTTTTAGGAACATTTATGTTCCCATTAATAGGCATGCTCCTGACTATATAGTCAGTTAGTTGGGTTCCAGGGAAGATTTCCATGTTTTGATGTAAGAATAAAGCTTTGAGATAAACAACGTATATTTAATTAAACGCTTGTTTTGTAATGATACAGATTAAAGATGCAATTTTCGCGCCTCTTTAAGCATTTGGCGCCCTCTCAAAAAGCTGCTCTGGGGCAGTTTCTCCCTGGTCCTCGGCCATGCACCACGCAACTGGTGAACAATAAGATGCATTACAATAATGATTCTAACATTGTTTTCGTACACTTTAATCCATAGGAGTTTGATGGACAATGAACTCGACTGGGTACCTGATAACTTGTTCTCTGGTTTGAATATCGAATATTTGTAAGTCACGTGACTACGTCAACCATTTGTCTTATTGCAACTACTGTGACCAATTGTCTCGTTTAATTTTAAGCTTAATGGCATCGTTCAGTTGTTAGATATCGACGTACTTTGATTTATCAACCTAAGTTTTTTTTATTATCTAATAAGCCTATTTTAAAGACAAGTAGGCCAATCGTCCCGTAATTACATTCATAAATGAACGCAGCCGTACTAGAACTTCACTTCCGGTTTTCAATTTTTCCTATTGATCGCGAGAAATTTGCGATGTTAATGATCATACATGATACATCTTCCGGACTGATCATAGGGGCCTACATTGTGTTATCGACAACACCACGAAATTCTCGCAATCAAGGATACGGATATGACGTAAGCAACATGGTGGTGTTTACTTTTACATTTTTTAATGGGACGATACCTTTCCTTTAATTGAAGGGGGAAAAGGACTAGAGAGATTGAAATAACCCATTTTTAGACGTTAGTTGCCAGAAATATGAACAGAAGAACGGAAGGGGATTTAACGAAAAATTGCAGCTATCTAATATACATCAACTACTATCGACTTCTTTTGTGATCGATTATTCTATTGCAGTATATAATAAAGTCATAACCTAAATGAACTCATTCGATGCGATTGACCACTATCATTCGGCATACAGAAATTGAAGCTTTTTCTGTCCATTAAAACCTGTAAAAATTGAGGAACCAGGTGAAAAAGAACAATTAATGTAAGGCCAAACACGGCCGTGTCACTGTCTTCTGTTAAAAATTAACCGGCCGGAAAATTTCCACCAGGAGATTCTGTCCGGCCGGAAAGAATCTCCGGCCGGAGATAATCGACATATCTTTTGGAGAAAGTATAAACAGGGAGTTGTTACTTTGTCAAAGTAACAACCCCTGGTATAAACGCACCCCATTGTCCCCAGCCTACGACAAGCCGCCCATTAGCACCAGCAATATTTGAATATTGTTGAAAATTATATTAAGTCAAATATTACTCTTCCTTTGTTATTTCAGAGGGCTTAGTAGAAATATGATTTCTACGTTTCCTAGCAACGCACTCAAGAACATGAACAGCTTGAAGTTTTTATCACTGGATGGCAACCAGATAGACTCCGTATCCAGACTGAATCTGCAGATCCTCGCTAACAGCGAGTTGCAACATTTGTGAGTATCAAGCAGGTTTACATGTCGTGAAAGGGCGTGAAAAGGGACGTTCGTGAACGGGGCGTTTTCATTTGGGTAACATACAGTAACGGTGCCAAATAGTACTGAAGTTGGTAGTTAATGAAAGGTATAATGCTATGTATTAGGTGCTAGTCAAACCATGGCCGTACAGGAAGTTACTCAGAGGATAGAAGGGGCGGTGACATTTTTTCCGACTCGAAAACCTATTACAAGAAAAATTGCAATAAATCTGTAAATAGACGAATAATTTTGAATAATGGTTTTACCAGGGTTTTCGTCCTGGAAAGGAAGGGGTTAGCCCTCGGAAAATCGATTTATTTCCCGGAAATTTTTTTCCTTTTTCGGTATGTTTTTCGATTTTCGCGAATATTTGGCAAATTTTCGGGAGCTTTCCTTAATTTTGGGTAATTTTCTTCATTTCGGGCACGTTTTTGGATTTTCGGGAACTTTTTGTGAATTTTTTGGCCAATTGTAGGGAAAATTTCCGATATTTTTGAGAGCATTCCTTAATTTCCGGGCAATTTTCTTGAAAATTGCCGGAAATTTTGTTTATTTTTCTGGCAAGATTTTTGATTTGGGGAAATTTTTAGCGCATATTTGGTCAATTTCTAAGCAATTTGATTCCATTTCGGGCAATTTTGTTTAATTTTCTGACATTTTTTCCATATTAGGGCAAGTTTTTGAATTTGGAGAAATTTCCTTTAATTATCGAGTATATGATTCCGACAAATCACTGATTTAAAAAGTACATTTTACCTCTCTGCTCGATTATTTAAGATCGGTGTCCAAATATATGTATATTATCATCATGATGCTGAGCCGGGAGGGCATGACCCAGATATCTAGCTTAGCCGGTCATAATTCTTCCCGACTAAAATATATATCTGGCCGACCCAGGAGGGGGAGGGGATGGGGGTTGCCGCCCAGCCCCGCCTCGTGAAAGGTTTATTGGTGACAATTTCTCTAGCTAACCGTGCAGTAAAGATGTTATAAGACTCATTAACGGTGGTTCATTGCTATCTTCGGATCCCCATAACCGACTCAAATCCCAAACACCGTACCTCTGGGCACCCTTCTTATCAGGCGGCTTGTTCGTCAGCTTTCCCACCATAGCTAGCATTTTGAACTATGTTGCCAACATGTATAGATATTTAAACTGTGTTAACTTATTGTGATTTTTGTTCAAATGTACAGAAACTTGAGTAACAACGTCATCGATTATGTTGCACCTCGAGCACTACAACAACTAAAGAAGCTGAAGATTTTGTGAGTACTAAAAGAAAATTAGCTATCTGATGAAGATGGATCACCCCAATTACCCTCCCCCTCCACCCTGCCCCGATTTTTTATTTTTGTAGAAATTTGCGGAGCTCCCAGGGTTTGGCATGCATGTGGAAACCCACTTCTTAGGAGGGCGGCTGAGTCCCTCCCAAATGTATAGTTATCAATTGGCACCATAAAAGTGTTCTCCCACATTTAAAGTTGCATCTTTTATTTTTTTCTGGATCCGTTTTACTTTCTAGCAATAGACGTGACCATATAATACAGTGGGGGACGTATAACAGCGGCGAAGAAACATTTTACCAAGCTGCTTCAACACATACATTCTTTGAATCTTTAATCTGGACTTATATCCCATATATCCCATATTATAACACATGTTTGAAATTTTGAAATTATGAATAAATAGAAAATGTATTAAATTATTTCAAATACTCTAACGTAGTTAGCATCGAAACTTGATTGCTATATTTTGTATTTATAGATACTGCACTTTTATGTTTTGTAACTTTTTCCAATAATTTGATGAGACAAATTGTTTAACTTCTCTACAGAGAGCTGCATAGAAACAACATTGAAGTCATAAAACAGACGTATTCCATGGGATACCAAATATTCTTCATATGTAAGTATAAGCTCGCTTTGATCCACTGTTTAAGGGTGGGTGTTGGTCGGGTGTATGACTCTGATTGACAGACAGTAGTTTTTGTTTTTATTTTCTTCTGCTTTGTGGGGGGATGGAGTCGTAGACAGGAATACTTGGCAAAAGTTACAAAATATCTCAGAAAGTGTTGCCTTAAAACAGTCTTGGTAAATAATAATAATAATACCTAAATTTATATCGCGCTTATTTTGTTCAAAACATTCAAAAGCGCTTTACATACAAGGAAATTAGATACAAAAAAAAAAAAAAAAAAGAATACAGAAATGACAACATAAATAGAGATGCATTGGATCAAGCTGCACATTAGATTAATGTCTTTTAAACAAAAACAATTTTAAGCTTAGTTTTGAAGGAGGTCAGGGATACATTATCAATACATTTGAGTTCAGTTGGGAGTAAATTCCACAACCAAGGACCTTTATAAACAAAGGCCCTTTCGCCAAGAGTTTTATGCTTAATACGGGGAACAAATAGGAACTTGAAACGAAAGTCATAGCGGGATGGTTTTTCAACTACCATTTATTAAAAATAATTTGAAGCAAGGCTTAAATGCACTTGAAAACTTGTAAAATAATTTTATAATCAATTCTTTGTTTGACTGGTAACCAGTGAAGGGACTTCAAAACAGCATTAGGCCTAATGTGAGAAAAGTTTGGTAGTCTGAAAATCAACCGAGCAGCACCAACAGGCAAGCTACGCATATGCTTAGGGAACCATAACACTTAGTTTACTTTAAGTAGGAACACAACTCACTGAGCAAATGAAAAAAAACATATGATAACTATTATTTGGAAAGCATGAAAGTTGTCATCATATGAAAATCGGAAATGTTTGTGATAAAGACATATATGATCTATTACTATTGTACACCCCAAAACCAGGTCAAGTTATCGTCTGCAAGAGTTTTGTTTTTGACTACCAACGTGAGAAAAAGTTCATTAACGCACAATTTATTCATCCACAACTTAATCTTACTAACTGATAAAGGATGATATTTTGTATTTGATATTGATTAACACTTACATCTGGAAGAAATAAATTAATTGGAAAGTGTATAACGGGACGAAGCTGCTTTAAAAAATGGAGGTAAGAAGCTTGGTCACTTCATTGTAATCTCTACGTTAACCAGATACGCAAAAGTTTTCCAATTTCCAAACTGTTTGAACAGTTGAGCGTGAGCTAAATATTAAGTTTTGTAAATCTATTATTTACTTTCTCGATTTGGAAGACCCCTCATAATGGGCCAACTCCCATCCACCCCATTCCAAATTCCACCTTTCGTGTGCTTTGATTTAAAATAAAGTCGGAATTTTTGGAAAGAAATCCAAAACATTGATTAACTTTAACATTATGAATTTATAAGAAATAATATTGACAATAAGGGCTAACGTTAGCCTAGCCTACGTGCAATATAGAATTCTACTGTTGTTGACATAGGGTAGGACGTGTGGTTTTTGTCTACCTAGGCCTACCCATTTTCATTTACTGTCGTATTTGACAACCTCTAGGCCCGGCCATACATAGCCCACAGTACATATCTATAGTAGGCCTATAGGCTATAGACCAATCAAAATGTCTGTAATTAGCGTTAGTGTGCCAAAATATTTTCTTGAGTGTTGTCTAGGCTATCATATCATATAGGCTTATATCTGATATGGGCTCTTTACCGTTATAATTAACTTGGTTATAGCCTAGGGGCCCTAGGCGTAGTATGGCCTAGGCTAGTAGGCCATACTTGAAACACCAACCATAGAAGTCATTGACGTCAGGCTTCCTATGCAATATCCACCATTTCCACAG
Organism: Chiridota heheva; assembly: GCA_020152595.1. Classification (NCBI taxonomy): domain Eukaryota; kingdom Metazoa; phylum Echinodermata; class Holothuroidea; order Apodida; family Chiridotidae; genus Chiridota; species Chiridota heheva. The sequence continues at coordinate 314,101 of JAIGNY010003958.1, read as the reverse complement.
AAAATTCATTCCTATAAGTTGACATGTTGTCGTTAACGATCCTCATGGGAATTTCAGCATACAGGAAGGAGGTGGGTAGGCCTAATATATTTTTATTTCATTTACAAGTATGAAAAATCAGGTATTGAAAGATTTTTTTCTCGTGACTATCCTTAGAGATAACCTAGTACTCCCCGTAATATCGTCGGACTGCAGTATGCCAGCCATACATGTTAACAGGGCTGCCATTAGTGATGGCTGGCCATCCGAGCGTACTACAAAATCCTATAGGCTACTCTCCTGTACTGTTTTCAGCGAGGTGTTAAAAGTATAGGAAAATCTTAGTTTTAAGATCTTTATGAAAACAACACCATTTAACCTTTTTTTTTGCAGACAATGCTTAGAATCAATGTTTGAAAAACGGTTTTTAAGGTCATTTTACTTCCTTTTATTGAAGTATTCTGGACAACTTTTCCTCCGTAAAAATAATCTGACAAGCTCTCCAGAGTATGGTCAAAGTTCAAAACACTGTCATCGGGGCTATAACATTTTAGTGAGGTTAATATGTTATATATTATTTGAGGAAAAAATTAAGATAATACTTATATAGTACAATTATATAATCTAAATATTTTCTGATGTTTTATTTATGTGTTTTTGTACAACGTTTTTTTTACCAAAACTATTTAATAAAAATTACATGAACAAAAAAAATGTTGTCAGCGAAAAATCAACCTGCAGTTTAGTGGAACATTCTAAAATTTATTTCTGACATTGAATAATTAATCACAAATGTGTGTTGACTAAAAAAATGGGGATCTATATATGAATCTCGGTGAACTTTATCCCGTTGTAGTCCTAAATACTGTAGGTAATGATTTTGGAAAAGTTTTTAGAAAAGTGTATTATTTAGACTACTTGATATAAGAATATCCAAAAGTAAAGTATATTTCAATCATCAATTTTCTACAATGTGTGAAGTTTAAAAAACATAGCAATTGTACCTAATCTATAACAACCCTCATACGGCAATCCGAATATCAACCCATACTGTAACTAGTTTTAACCATGGGTAGGCCAACGCATTTTTGTAGGAACGAATTTCCTGTGGAAATTGCGGGTACTGCACAGGGAGCCTAACATTAATGCCGTTGTCAGTTGTATGACTCGACCCTACTACCCCCAGCAATTTCAGTAAAAGTTGAGTCATTGACATATAAAATAGTGACTCACATGTGTGTCATTGTACTAAATTGTCAGTCACCAGAGTGACTCTGGGGCGGGTCAATTCACTTTAGACCCATTGACTTTGTACAGAGGTGATCGATTTGGGGTAAGTCATTTTACAAATATTGTCAGTCACCTAAGTGACTGAGGGGTGCGTCAATGTACATGTTTTGTCCACCCGCTTTGGTGCAATGACTCATCTTGTTCGGGGTTGTAGGGGAGAGTCACACAATTGACAAGTGCATAGTGACCTCTATATGGGTAGTGTTTCAAATGGGGCCTATACAGCACAAAAAAATCATTTTATCAAATGTATTAATCATTACAAACAAACAAAGAATCCAAGTCGACAGTGTAGAAAATGGAAATAATCCGTCTCCATCAACTCCTAATGTTAGTGTTCAAGTGTGACTTTGTGACAACATGTTCTGATGTTACAAATTTGTTGCTGATTTCACCTGGTCTTACATACATGTACTGTAAAAGTGGCCACATATGAAAAGTTAAAACTCAACTTCTGTATCTCAAATTTTTTAGTAGGGATAACGGTTGCAAGGATTACTTGTGAGGATTATGGATATTATAGGGGCCTTACAATTTTTTGGTAATAGCATACAAGGCAATAGCAATAGTTCAATTTCTTTCAGGAATTTAAAGAAGCTCTTATAGAGTGCCAGACTGTAAAGTTTTTTTTCTTGCATGGGGAATGCAAAATCGATCGTTCAAAATGTGCAGATTATCTAGGGGAATGCAAAGTTGAACAGTGAATATGCACAGAAATTTTCATGCTTTTACAAAAAATTGTGTGCAAAATTTTTCAGGAGAATAACAATAACTTTACATAAATTTGACCTGTTAGTTTGATGATGAAGGAGCTAGACATCAAACCTCATCACCCATCATCTTGTGACGTCTGAATATGTTGTATTAATCTAACGAACAGACATCAAACCTCATCACCCATCATGTTGTGACGTCTGAATATGTTGTATTAATCTAACGAACAGACATCAAACCTCATCACCCATCATGTTGTGACGTCTGAATATGTTGTATTAATCTAACGAACAGACATCAAGCCTCATCACCCGTCATGTTGTGGCGTCTGAATATGTTGTATTAATCTAACGAACAGACATCAAACCTCATCACCCATCATGTTGTGGCGTCTGAATATGTTGTATTAATCTAACGAACAGACATCAAACCTCATCACCCATCATCTTGTGACGTCTGAATATGTTGTATTAATCTAACGAACAGACATCAAACCTCATCACCCATCATGTTGTGATGTCTGAATATCTTGTATTAATCTAACGAACAGACATCAAACCTCATCACCCATCATCTTGTGACGTCTGAATATGTTGTATGAATCTAACGAACAGACATCAAGCCTCATCACCCGTCATGTTGTGACGTCTGAATATGTTGTATTAATCTAACGAACAGACATCAAACCTCATCAACCATCATGTTGTGACGTCTGAATATGTTGTATGAATCTAACGAACAGACATCAAACCTCATCACCCATCATGTTGTGACGTCTGAATATGTTGTATGAATCTAACGAACAGACATCAAGCCTCATCACCCATCATGTTGTGACGTCTGAATATGTTGTATGAATCTAACGAACAGACATCAAACCTCATCACCCATCATGTTGTGAAGTCTGAATATGTTGTATGAATCTAACGAACAGACATCAAACCTCATCACCCATCATGTTGTGACGTCTGAATATGTTGTATGAATCTAACGAACATACATCAAACCTCATCACCCATCATGTTGTGACGTCTGAATATGTTGTATTAATCTAATGAACAGACATCAAGCCTCATCACCCGTCATGTTGTGGCGTCTGAATATGTTGTATTAATCTAACGAACAGACATCAAACCTCATCACCCATCATGTTGTGACGTCTGAATATGTTGTATTAATCTAACGAACAGACATCAAACCTCATCACCCATCATGTTGTGACGTCTGAATATGTTGTATGAATCTAACGAACAGACATCAAACCTCATCACCCATCATGTTGTGACGTCTGAATATGTTGTATGAATCTAACGAACAGACATCAAACCTCATCACCCATCATGTTGTGGCGTCTAGATATGTTGTATTAATCTAACGAACAGACATCTAACCTCATCACCCATCATGTTGTGGCGTCTAGATATGTTGTATTAATCTACAAACAGACATCAAACCTCATCACCCATCATGTTGTGATGTCTGAATATGTTGTATTAATCTACAAACAGACATCAAACTCATCACCCATCATGTTGTGACGTCTGAATGTGTTGTATTAATCTAACGAATGACACAATTCCAGCAGAGATGGGGGTGTCCTTCGAAAACTATACCTTCTTCTTAAGTGCTGACCAGTTGCCATTAAGCAATTGGTGAATAGTTGTTGGAAGACTGATAACGGAAGTTGTAAGTGAATTGTATATGAATTTGTAGCAGTTACGTTACGTATACTGCAGTGACGTTATGTATGTAACTGCAGTGCAGTCTGCATTCAAATCCAGTACATAAGGAATTCTGAATAAGGAATATATGGGTTGTGACCGACACGATTGTGACGTAAAGTGAAATATAGCTAAGTAGACAAGGCTGTCCGTTGTTGCAGATGAAGAGAAGTACTATTTTGCACGGGGAATGTCTCACAAACGATTCCATTTTTTTATGTGCGGATTTGAAGACAACCAGGATATTGCGTAGACGAAAAATAGTCCATTTGTTTTGCACGGAGAACGTAGTGTATTCCCCATGCAGGCCAAACTTTACAGTCTCGAGGAAATAATGATAGAGTCTTGTTTGCTAATTCAAGGGTATTTTTAAATAACAGAGGTCTTAGTTTTGATATTCGTGTCGTTGAGAGACAACTAAAGTATTCTTAAATTGATATTCTCATGGTTTTTTGTAAAATTTTATTTGAAAGAACATACTTTTGGAGCCAAATTGGTACAAAAATCAGGTTGATATCATATTCCGTTTAGGAGTTATTGATTTTTAATGATTTTCCAATTGCATTGTAAAGTTTTTGTATAGTATGATAAATTCATGTTTGATGATGTCATAGAGACAATTCCATTGCAAATGTTTATGTATTTCTTTGAACGTTAATTGGTTGTTCCTGTATGATTAGAAAAAATTTCTAAAAGTTATTAAAGTATTTGGCAATGTATATAAATACCTAATTTTCATCAATTTATTTTTCGAGCAGGTTTTGATAAAAGAATAAGATGATAGATTTTAATGAAATACATCAACTTTGTAAGAGAATGTGTTTCTGTGATGCCATACTAAGCCTTTTCCTATTTGTTTATTGAAATTTTTGTGAACCTTAAAATTTGAATATTTCCTGGTAGGAATAACATATCAACATGATTTTTGTACTTAATTGTTTCTACATTTTTTCTCTTTCTTATAAAGGGTTACAAAACAGCATGGGTACATTCTTTAAGAAATTATTATGATTGATTTAAGCATTTGTATCAAAGGCTGTCAGTATCATCACATGCAAAACTAGCATGTTTAAATATTCTTGAAACTCAAGAGAAATGCTCACTTTTCGGCTGCTATTCAGTAAAATAAAAAAAACAAAATCCTACATTTTAGATTTACTGTAAGTCTGTTCGGTTATATGAGAATCTTAGTATTGTTATAGTCTAAAGTGATATTGAATTGTTTGTTATGTTCTTTTCTTTCACAGAGACTTAAATTACAACCGTCTGACAACTTTACCCAGCCAGTCATTCACCAATATGCAGACGCTTCGCACTCTGTAAGTTTCTTGTTGTATTGTTATAAGGCTTCATTGGCATAGCCAGGTTTTTAATGGGAAGGGGTTGGGGAAGGAGGAGGGGCTGATTTAGTGACCAAAAATTGGGGGGAGAAGGAGAGGGGAAGGATGGGGGCTGATTTAGTGACCAAAATTTGAAAACCCCCAAAATAGTAATCGGTCCAAAATTGGGGGTGGGGGAGAAAGGGGGAGGGATACTATTATTATCTTTGTATTTATTATTTTAATTATCTATTATTGATGGTGGGGGGGGGGGGCAAGTTATGTAAATTATGCCAAAGATCTGTGGGGGTGGGGAGGGATGCTGTTATTATCTTTTTCCCTTTCTTATTTTTTATTTATTTATTTATTTTTTGGTATTGATGTAATTATGTATATTATTGATTGATGTAATTATGCAAATTATGCCAAAGATCTTTGGCATAACACCTGATTCAGTTATGCAAACTGTTATATACTGTATATTATGCATATACTGTGGAACTGTACAAGTTGTTTGAAGCTACACTGTTCCAATGTCCTGATGTAAAAAAAAATCAGATCAAATGGATTTTAATGGTATTTTATATTTTTAGAATTTCAAAAGGGGAAAATTATCTTTACAGTACATGTATGGCCATTCTTCTTTGGGCTCTTGCACTGTAAGCCTTCAAGCATTCAAGGGGACAGTTTTGAACTGCAATAAATACAATATTTTTTTGTGTGTCTATTTGGGACAGGATCACAACCTATCCCGTGTCGACAACGTCCACATTACCTGCCTTAGAATAGGTCACACCCACCTCACTCACTCCCACCTCCTTACTGGCTCCCCCACTCCTCTGCAACAGTTGCCATTGCACCCTCACAGTCCATCACATTCTCCTTGCTTTCCCCCTGTACAACCTTCCCAGAGCTTCCCTCGCTGCCCACAATTTAATAGCCAAGCTCTTCCAAAAAATACCTCCAGATAAAATTATCTCCTTCCTTCATCATGCTTCCCTCTACAACCATATTTAGTCCTCCTTCCCCACCCCCTCTCTCTCTACATTATTTTTCCACCCATACACCTCCTCTCTCGATCCCAGCTTTCTGGCTTTTAGTTCTCATGTTTCTCTCAATCTCCCCTGTTTACTCTCCTTCCTACCTCTGGAATGATCTAACCTCTCAGGCACAATTTGACTCTTGCTGTTGTGGTGCAGTTAAACTCTCATCAAACAAACAAACAGGATTAAATAAATGAAAACAACCTTCCCAGAGCTTCCCTCACTGCCCACAATTTAATAGCCAAGCTCTTCCAAAAAATACCTCCAGATAAAATTATCTCCTTCCTTCATCATGCTTCCCTCTACAACCATATTTAGTCCTCCTTCCCCACCCCCTCTCTCTCTACATTATTTTTCCACCCATACACCTCCTCTCTCGATCCCAGCTTTCTGGCTTTTAGTTCTCATGTTTCTCTCAATCTCCCCTGTTTACTTTCCTTCCTACCTCTGGAATGATGTGACCTCTCAGGCACAATTTGACTCTTGCTATTGTGGTGCAGTTAAACTCTCATCAAACAAACAAACAGGATTAAATAAATAAAAACAACCTTCCCAGAGCTTCCCTCGCTGCCCACAATTCAATAGCCAAGCTCTTCCAAAAAATACCTTCAGATAAAATTATCTCCTTCCTTCATCATGCTTCCCTCTACAACCATATTTAGTCCTCCTTCCCTACCCCCTCTCTCTCTACATTATTTTTCCACCCATACACCTCTCTCGATCCCAGCTTTCTGGCTTTTAGTTCTCATGTTTCTCTCAATCTCCCTCTGTTTACTCTCCTTCCTACCTCTGGAATGATCTAACCTCTCAGGCACAATTTGACTCTGGCTGTTGTGGTGCCGTTAAACTCTCATCAAACAAACAAACAAACAGGATTAAATGGATGAAAAAATTAGGAAAATAGGTATGTAGAATCTGTATAGTACATATACATAACCCAATTTCGTGCTATCCCCAAGTTTGTGCGTCCCATTGCTTCACCAGCTACAAAAATTTAATTACCAAATTCTAACATTCTTAATGAAATTATGTCTCAAATTTTATAGATTCAAATATTTGTCCTTCAACTTTTATTTTTTATGAGTAGTATCTTTTCAAAATTTAGGCCACTTTTGTCAGCGATGAAGCACCCTTACTTTTTACTGGTACACCTGGTGTGTTTTTAACATATGTTTATCATTAGACACACGAATTATGGTTCACTTGCGGCATAAAACTTCTTTATTTACTTCTAGTTATACCTTACCTTTCATGCTATAGATATGCAATCTGGTCACATGACCTGATTCTAACGTAGCATGGAAGGTAAGTATAACTCTCGTAAATATCCCCGCTACGCTTAGCAGGGTAAATTGTCAGGATGATAATTACTAAATGTAATTATTAGATTTAAAGAATTCATCACTGGTGTAGAGACAGGACTTTATCTTTTCTGTGTGAACTTGGGAAATAATACTTTTGTCGCATTTTCTTAAACCAAACAAAATAAGTTCTGAAATGCACAATATTTATACTGTATTTTCCAATAGGCGAAAACTTTTGTTTAGACTCAAAAAATAAATTAACAACTAAACTGTACATAATCATATATTTGGTTAAGTAAATTATAAACAGGCGTTTAACTTTTTTTTAGCTGTTGGACTTTTTAATAAATTTTCACTTTCTGTACAATTATGCACGGTATATGTAAACATTGCAGACATTGTTTCGTTTTATCTTGTAGGATTCTTCATCAGCAGCAAACAGACTACGAGATGACAACTATTATGTACGATGCCTTCAAGAACATCAATGGGAATCTTACAACACTGTAAGGAAAAAAAATTGCTATTACTAAAAGGAATAACACTGTAAGGGTTATGAGCTATAAGGAATTTGGTTTCCATGTTTTGCCATCAACAGAATGAAAAAGAAAACAAAAATCAACTAGTAGTGAAATTTACAAATATTGCTGCCAATTTTTTTGCAAGTGTCTTTTTATGGCAACATGGTTCATGCCTTGGCCATCAACAGACTAAAAATGTAAAGAAAAAAAAAAAAAATGCAGCCAAATATTGAACTTGTGTCTTCTTTAGTGGCAACATGGTCCATGCCGTGCTTATTAACAAATGTTATGGAAAAAAATCAACTAGTATAGTAAATGAACCCAATTTCGTGCTATCCCCAATTTCGTGCATCCCATTACTTCACCAACTTCAAAAATTAAATGACTAAAATCAGCATTCTAAATAAAAATATGTCTCAAATTTGATAGATTCAAATATTTTTCTTCCCATTTTGTGTTTTATGTTTATTTCAAAATTGAAGCCATTTTTGTCGGCGGTGGAGTGCCCTTACTATTTACTGGTACACCTGGTGTGTTTTTACATATGTTTATAATTAGATGCATGAATTAGGGTTCACTTGTGGCGTGAACAGGGTGAGCAAAACTCCTTTATTCCCAGGATGATAACTACTAAATGTAAATAGCAGATATAAAAATGTATCACTGGTAAATTCTGAAATTTTCACTGGTAAATAAAGAAGAGGAATTTCTGTTTTCTGTGTAAACTTGGAAAAAAATATTTTTGTCACATTTTTTAAAACCAAACAGAATAAGTCCTTAAATGCACGAAATTGGGTATCACCATGCAACTACTAGGAGAGTTGTATGCTTTATCTGCTTGCACCATGGAAACTGAGGATAAGCTAATGCTGTCACAATATGGCTATATTACGTATTGATTATCGCGGAGAAAAATATATCGCGATATTTCAAAGGAAAACTTGACTCCCAACTAGTGCACTGCTAATGACACATTGTTATTATCACTACTTCTTTTATGTATTCATAAATGATGAAAGCAGGAAAATATAGTTTTCCAGATCTAGGCCTAGCAGACGACATGGTCATGTGACTATTACTGTATGTATGTTTATTACACAACACACGAATGGTAATTCAGTCAACATGATCATGAATCATCGAAGTGAGAAGCATGTTCTAGGCCAATTTTTTCTGGGCCAACTTACATCGTTGCATGCCAGTGTGGGTCAAGGAGCACAATTTTTTTATTTTTTATTTTTTATATCTTTCTCAATATTTTTGCATGTTTTTAAAGTTGATTTAGAAACAATCATGGCCTAAACTTGACTTTTGGATTTACTACTGTATCGTTAGTATCATAATATACGAAGTAGTCTAACCTAGCTGTGCGAAAATGTCTTAGTTCTGTATTCGTTTTTGTATCGCGATATGTGTTAAGAGGCATATTTCATGTCGTGAGAAAAGAGATATCGCGATAATCGATATATCATTACAGTACTACTATAAACTTAATGGCTCTGATGCATTTTACTTTAATATTTAAAACCTATTCTAGAAATGTATGAAGAAGTGACTCACATACACAGTGGGCTTAACATGCAGATTTGATTTACCTTGTCACTGTGAACAGTGTAATGCAGCTTAATTTTTTGTTGTTGTATTAATCTATCTTTTAACTTTACTTTGCAATATAATTTCCCAATTATATGCAATACATTTAATATCCCTGCAATATCGATCAAAAAGTTTGTCACAAACTTTTATTTTGATTGTGAATTATTTCGTATTTACTCTAAATTTATGTATGTACAGGTTTTTAAATCATCACATGTACAACTTGAATATTAATATTTTTTGAAAAGTTATTTCAAATAAGATTCCAACCTTTCATTTTTCCACAGCTTTCTAAGCAGCAATGCACTTACAACCTTTCCGCATGCACTTTTATCAGAACAGACCTACGAGGAGCTCAGATATTTGTAAGTTATCCTACTTGAATTTGTAATTAATTCTTATTAAGCAAATGGTCTCAAAACATAAAACTCAACCAAGTTTTTATGAAGCAATATCCTTCCTTAGGAGAAATGGTCCATCAATCACTCACAGTTAATGTACACATCACCTCAGGCATATGATACACAGATATTTGTATCACCAGTTTGCAAACAAATTCCTCCCACTAAGACATTTAACACAGATGAGTGATTTTAATCGCAAAAGTGCCTTGATTACTCAGCACTGGCTTTCTGTGATCTTATACACACAAATAACCTTGAGCCACAGTACTTGATTGTGGCATGCATGGGAATGGCAGATAAACAATAATTGTTTGGAGTGGAAATACAATACACTGAAGAGGAAGTTGGATTGGTAATCGTCATACCTGATTTTTCAGGATTAAGGTGCCGGGTGCAGGTAGGCTTCAAGAGAAACCTTTTGGCACATTGCGTCTGCTCTAGTGGTGGAGCCGAACTATGACCCATATTACTATAAGCAAATTTTGCTACTAAATTTGCAAATAAAGCATACAGCAGTTGCCTACGCAGACAGTGCATTTCCTGTATGAGCAAGTCTTATTTATTTTGTTAGCCTCCGACTAAAACCTTGTTTCAAACCTTAGCTTGAAAGGATGCACAGTACTGTTATGCCAAGGGAGCGTTAGCTCTAGAAAGGACTTTATACATATGAAAGGTTTGTCACATATTGTATACAGACACAAAGAGTATCAATTAGTGTACAATCTCAAAGCTATGATTTCTGAGCAAAATGTAAAGTAATTTTGAAGAATGGGACCAGAAAGTAGGAACAGGGTGGTGTACCCCCTGAAACCCCCTTCCCCACAAAAAAAAAAACAACAAAACACACAAAACATAGATATGGTTTGTTATTTGAAACTTCAGATAATGTTCTTGTCAAGCCAAAACAACCACTATTCCCATTTTTCAGTTCTTTTTTCTTCTATTCCCACATTTCAGTTCTTTCTTTTTCTTCTTCTACTCCCAAATTTTAGTTCTTTCTTCTTCTATTCTCATATTTCAGTTCTTTCTTCTTCTTTTCACATGTTTCAGTTCTTTCTTCTTCTTCTATTCCCATATTTCAGTTCTTTCTTCTTCTATTCCCATATTTCAGTTCTTTGTTCTTTCTTTCTATTCCCATATTTCAGTTCTTTTTCTTTCTTCTTTTATTCTCATATTTCACTTCTTTGTTCTTTCTTTCTTCTATTCCCATATTTCAGTTCTTTTTCTTCTATTCCCATATTTCAGTTCTTTTTCTTCAATTCCCATATTTCAATTCTTTCTTCTTTCTTCTTCTATTCCCATATTTCAGTTCTTTCTTTCTTTATTCTCATATTTCACTTCTTTGTTCTTTTTCTTCAATTCCATATTTCAATTCTTTCTTCTTTCTTCTTCAATTCCTATATTTCAGTTCTTTCTTCTTTTTCTTCAATTCCCATATTTCAATTCTTTTTTTCTTCTTCTATTCCCATATTTCAATTCTTCCTTCTTTCTTCTTCTATTCCCATATTTCAGTTCTTTCTTTTTTCTTCTTCTATTCCCATATTTCAGTTCTTTCTTCTTTCTTCTTCTATTCCCATATTTCAGTTCTTTCTTCTTTCTTCTTCTATTCCCATATTTCAGTTCTTTTTTCTTCTATTCCCATATTTCAGTTCTTTCTTCTTTTTTCTTCTATTCCCATATTTCAGTTCTTTTTCTTCTTCTTTTTCTTCAATTCCCATATTTCAGTTCTTTTTCTTCTTTTTCTTCTATTCCCATATTTCAGTTCTTTCTTCTTTTTTCTTCAATTCCATATTTCAGTTCTTTCTTCTTTCTTCTTCTATTCCCATATTTCAGTTCTTTTTCTTTCTTCTTCTTGCCATATTTCAGTTCTTTCTTCTTTTTCTTTTTCCCATATTTCAGTTCTTTCTTCTTTCTTCTTCAATTCCTATATTTCAGTTCTTTCTTCTTTCTTCTTCAATTCCTATATTTCAGTTCTTTCTTCTTTCTTCTTCTATTCCCATATTTCAATTCTTTCTTCTGTCTTCTTCTATTCCCATATTTCAGTTCTTTTTTTTTTCTTCAATTCCCATATTTCAGTTCTTTCTTTTCTTTCCCATATTTCAGTTCTTTCTTCTTTCTTCTTCTATTTCCATATTTCAGTTCTTTCTTCTTTCTTCTTATGTTCTCATATTTCAGTTCTTTCTTCTTTCTTCTTCTATTCCATATTTCATATGCATTTTTTCTAACAATGACTTTTTGAGGCTACAAAAGTATTTGAATATCAAACATGTGAAGCTGAACAAATGAAAACCTCTCTTTTCCAAGGAAAGAAAATCCATGTTTTTTTTCACTCCAGATTTGTATCACATTATAAGCCTACTTGTCTCATTATAACTAGATTTATGCCTATATTTCATGCTTTTGCAGACACCTAGACAACAACCAGATCACCAATATCACCAGCTACACAAACACAGCCCTTGGTCCTCTGCAGCAGACCTTCTACTACACCAGGCTGGAGCAGCATGATCCATTCTTTGTATTACATTATAACCCTACTTGCCTCATTAAAACCAGTTTCATGCATACATTTCATGCTATTGCAGACACCTAGACAACAACCAGATCACCAATAGCACCAGCTACACAAACACAGCCTTTGGTCCTCTGCAGCAGACCTACTACTACATCAGGCTGGAGCAGCATGATCCATTCTTTGTATTACATTATAGCTCTACTTGTCTCATTATAAGCAGTTTTATGCATATATTTCATGCCCTCGCAGACACATAGACAACAACCAGATCACCAATAGCACCAGCTACACAAACACAGCCTTTGGTCCTCTGCAGCAGACCTTCTACTACTACATCAGGCTGGAGCAGCATGATCCATTCTTTGTATTACATTTTAGCTCTACTTGTCTCATTATAAGCAGTTTTATGCATATATTTTATGCCCTCGCAGACACATAGACAACAACCAGATCACCAATATCACCAGCTACACAAACACAGCCTTTGGTCCTCTGCAGCAGACCTTCTACTACACCAGGCTGGAGCAGCATAATCCATTCTCTGTATTATATTATAGCTCTACTTGTCTTATTATAACTGGATTTATGCATATATTTCATGCTCTTGCAGACACATAGACAACAACCAGATCACCAATATCACCAGCTACACAAACACAGTGTTTGGTCCTCTGCAGCAGACCTACTACTACATCAGGCTGGAGCAGCATGATCCATTTTCTGGCATCCCATATTTAGACAGCTTGTAAGTTGTTTCAATTGTTTACCATCTTTAATTAGATTGAACTTACAACAATTACCAGCTAGGCAGATTCTGGCAAACATAGAATGTTTATTTACTGTGTTAATTACTATGTTAAGTCTGTTACGACAATTGATATAAATATCCTGAATTCCTGATACTTGCAACCTATATGCACCCATCCATTCATACAGAGGAATATCATACAGAGGAATATCATACAGGTATATCATACAGAGGAATATCATACAGAGGAATATCATGCAGAGGAATATCATGCAGAGGAATATCATACAGAGGAATATCATACAGAGGAATATCATGCAGAGGAATATCATGCAGAGGAATATCATGCAGAGGAATATCATGCAGAGGAATATCATGCAGAGGAATATCATACAGAGGAATATCAGAGGAATATCATACAGAGGAATATCATACAGAGGAATATCATGCAGAGGAATATCATGCAGAGGAATATCATACAGAGGAATATCATACAGAGGAATATCATACAGAGGAATATCATACAGAGGAATATCATACAGAGGAATATCAGAGGGAATATCAGAGGAATATCATACAGAGGAATATCATACAGAGGAATATCATGAGGAATATCATACAGAGGAATATCATACAGAGGAATATCATAATATCATACAGAGGAATATCATACAGAGGAATATCATACAGAGGAATATCATACAGAGAATATCATACAGAGGAATATCATACAGAGGAATATCATACAGAGGAATATCATACAGAGGAATATATCATACAGAGGAATATCATACAGAGGAATATCATACAGAGGAATATCATACAGAGGAATATCATACAGAGGAATATCATACAGAGGAATATCATACAGAGGAATATCATACAGAGGAATATCATACAGAGGAATATCATACAGAGGAATATCATACAGAGGGAATATCATACAGAGGAATATCAGAGGAATATCATACAGAGGAATATCATACAGAGGAATATCATACAGAGGAATATCATACAGAGGAATATCATACAGAGGAATATCATACAGAGGAATATCATACAGAGGAATATCATACAGAGGAATATCATACAGAGGAATATCATACAGAGGAATATCATACAGAGGAATATCATACAGAGGAATATCATACAGAGGAATATCATACAGAGGAATATCATACAGAGGAATATCATACAGAGGAATATCATACAGAGGAATATCATACAGAGGAATATCATATCATACAGAGGAATATCATACAGAGGAATATCATACAGAGGAATATCATACAGAGGAATATCATACAGAGGAATATCATACAGAGGAATATCATACAGAGGAATATCATACAGAGGAATATCATACAGAGGAATATCATACAGAGGAATATCATACAGAGGAATATCATACAGAGGAATATCATACAGAGGAATATCATAGAGGAATATCATACAGAGGAATATCATACAGAGGAATATCATACAGAGGAATATCATACAGAGGAATATCATACAGAGGAATATCATACAGAGGAATATCATACAGAGGAATATCAGAGGAATATCATACAGAGGAATATCATACAGAGGAATATCATACAGAGGAATATCATACAGAGGAATATCATACAGAGGAATATCATACAGAGGAATACAGAGGAATATCATACAGAGGAATATCATACAGAGGAATATCATACAGAGGAATATCATACAGAGGAATATCATACAGAGGAATATCATACAGAGGAATATCATACAGAGGAATATCATACAGAGGAATATCATACAGAGGAATATCATACAGAGGAATATCATACAGAGGAATATCATACAGAGGAATATCATACAGAGGAATATCATACAGAGGAATATCATACAGAGGAATATCATACAGAGGAATATCATACAGAGGAATATCATACAGAGGAATATCATACAGAGGAATATCATACAGAGGAATATCATACAGAGGAATATCATACAGAGGAATATCATACAGAGGAATATCATATACAGAGGAATATCATACAGAGGAATATCATACAGAGGAATATCATACAGAGGAATATCATACAGAGGAATATCATACAGAGGAATATCATACAGAGGAATATCATACAGAGGAATATCATACAGAGGAATATCATACAGAGGAATATCATACAGAGGAATATCATACAGAGGAATATCATACAGAGGAATATCATACAGAGGAATATCATACAGAGGAATATCATACAGAGGAATATCATACAGAGGAATATCATACAGAGGAATATCATACAGAGGAATATCATACAGAGGAATATCATACAGAGGAATATCATACAGAATATCATACAGAATATCATACAGAGGAATATCATACAGAGGAATATCATACAGAGGAATATCATACAGAGGAATATCATACAGAGGAATATCATGCAGAGGAATATCATACAGAGGAATATCATACAGAGGAATATCATACAGAGGAATATCATACAGAGGAATATCATACAGAGGAATATCATACAGAGGAATATCATATCATACAGAGGAATATCATATCATGCAGAGGAATATCATACAGAGGAATATCATACAGAGGAATATCAGAGGAATATCATGCAGAGGAATATCATACAGAGGAATATCATACAGAGGAATATCATACAGAGGAATATCATACAGAGGAATATCATACAGAGGAATATCATACAGAGGAATATCATACAGAGGAATATCATACAGAGGATATCATCAGAGGAATATCATACAGAGGAATATCATACAGAGGAATATCATACAGAGGAATATCATACAGAGGAATATCATACAGAGGAATATCATAGAGGAATATCATACAGAGGAATATCATACAGAGGAATATCATACAGAGGAATATCATACAGAGGAATATCATACAGAGGAATATCATACAGAGGAATATCATACAGAGGAATATCATACAGAGGAATATCATACAGAGGAATATCATACAGAGGAATATCATACAGAGGAATATCATACAGAGGAATATCATACAGAGGAATATCATACAGGGAATATCATACAGAGGAATATCATACAGAGGAATATCATACAGAGGAATATCATACAGAGGAATATCATACAGAGGAATATCATACAGAGGAATATCATGCAGAGGAATATCATACAGAGGAATATCATACAGAGGAATATCATACAGAGGAATATCATACAGAGGAATATCATACAGAGGAATATCATACAGAGGAATATCATACAGAGGAATATCATACAGAGGAATATCATACAGAGGAATATCATACAGAGGAATATCATACAGAGGAATATCATACAGAGAGAATATCATACAGAGGAATATCATACAGAGGAATATCATACAGAGGAATATCATACAGAGGAATATCAGAGGAATACAGAGGAATATCATACAGAGGAATATCATACAGAGGAATATCATACAGAGGAATATCATACAGAGGAATATCATACAGAGGAATATCATGCAGAGGAATATCATGAGAGAATATCATACAGAGGAATATCATACAGAGGAATATCATACAGAGGAATATCATACAGAGGAATATCATGCAGAGGAATATCATACATAGAGGAATATCATACAGAGGAATATCATACAGAGGAATATCATACAGAGGAATATCATACAGAGGAATATCATACAGAGGAATATCATACAGAGGAATATCATACAGAGGAATATCATACAGAGGAATATCATACAGAGGAATATCATACATATCATACAGAGGAATATCATACAGAGGAATATCATACAGAGGAATATCATACAGAGGAATATCATACAGAGGAATATCATACAGAGGAATATCATACAGAGGAATATCATACAGAGGAATATCATACAGAGGAATATCATACAGAGGAATATCATACAGAGGAATATCATACAGAGGAATATCATACAGAGGAATATCATACAGAGGAATATCATACAGAGGAATATCATACAGAGGAATATCATACAGAGGAATATCATACAGAGGAATATCATGCAGAGGAATATCATGAAGGAATATCATACAGAGGAATATCATACAGAGGAATATCATGCAGAGGAATATCATGCAGAGGAATATCATGCAGAGGAATATCATACAGAGGAATATCATGCAGAGGAATATCATACAGAGGAATATCATACAAAGGAATATCATACAAAGGAATATTATGAGAGGAATATCATGCAGAGGAATATTATACAGAGGAATATCATGCAGAGGAATATCATGCAGAGGAATATTATACAGAGGAATATTATGCAGAGGAATATTATACAGAGGAATATTATGCAGAGGAATATCATACAGAGGAATATCATACAGAGGAATATCATACAGAGGAATATCATGCAGAGGAATATCATACAGAGGAATATCATACAAAGGAATATCATACAAAGGAATATTATGCAGAGGAATATCATGCAGAGGAATATTATACAGAGGAATATCATGCAGAGGAATATCATGCAGAGGAATATTATACAGAGGAATATTATGCAGAGGAATATTATACAGAGGAATATCATACAGAGGAATATCATGCAGAGGAATATCATACAGAGGAATATCATACAAAGGAATATCATACAAAGGAATATTATGCAGAGGAATATAATGCAGAGGAATATTATACAGAGGAATATCATGCAGAGGAATATCATACAGAGGAATATCATACAGAGGAATATCATACAGAGGAATATCATGCAGAGGAATATCATACAGAGGAATATCATGCAGAGGAATATCATACAGAGGAATATCATGCAGAGGAATATCATACAGAGGAATATCGCACAGAGGAATATCATGCAGAGGAATATCATACAGAGGAATATCATACAAAGGAATATCATACAAAGGAATATTATGCAGAGGAATATCATGCAGAGGAATATTATACAGAGGAATATCATGCAGAGGAATATCATGCAGAGGAATATTATACAGAGGAATATTATGCAGAGGAATATTATACAGAGGAATATTATGCAGAGGAATATCATGCAGAGGAATATCATACAGAGGAATATCATACAAAGGAATATCATACAGAGGAATATCATACAAAGGAATATCATACCGAGGAATATCGTACAGAGGAATATCATGCAGAGGAATATCATGCAGAGGAATATCATACAGAGGAATATCGTACAGAGGAATATCATGCTGAGGAATATCATGCAGAGGAATATCATACAGAGGAATATCATGCAGTGGAATATCGCACAGAGGAATATCATACAGAGGAATATCATACAGAGGAATATCATGCAGAGGAATATCATACAGAGGAATATCAGCAGAGGAATATCATACAGAGGAATATCATACAGAGGAATAACATACAGGAATATCATGCAGAGGAATATCATACAGAGGAATATCATACAGAGGAATATCATACAGAGGAATATCATACAGAGGTATATCATACAGAGGAATATCATACAGAGGAATATCATACAGAGGAATATCGTACAAAGGAATATCATACAGAGGAATATCGTACAGAGGAATATTATACAGAGGAATATCATGCAGAGGAATATCATGCAGAGGAATATCATACAAAGGAATATCATACAGAGGAATATCATACAGAGGAATATCGTACAGAGGAATATCATGCAGAGGAATATCATGCAGAGGAATATCATACAGAGGAATATCATGCAGAGGAATATCGCACAGAGGAATATCATACAGAGGAATATCATACAGAGGAATATCATACAGAGGAATATCATACAGAGGAATATCATGCAGAGGAATATTGTACAGAAGAATATCATGCACAGGAATATCATACAGAGGAATATCGTACAGAGGAATATCATACAGAGGAATATCGTACAGACCGTACATGACCGATGACGACCTCCAAGAAGAACTAGCTAACCAACATGTAACCGAAGCCCGTCGTCTCGTTCTAAAGAGAGACGGAGCCGAAACTCCCACCAACACCATATTTCTCACTTTCGCAACTCCAACTCTCCTCCCACATCATTGCCGGCTACCTGAGAATTCAGGTCGCCCTTATATTCCTAACCCTTTACGTTGCTACAATTGTCAGAGGTATGGCCACGGAAAAACTCCTGCCACAGCCAAGCGCGCTGTGGTAACTGGGCGGAGCCCCGACCATGACAACACCTCCTGCACCAACCCCCACTCTGCACAAATTGTGACGGTAAACACCCAGCAAACCATCCCTCCTTCTCGAAAGACTGTCCCACCTGGCTTCAGGAAAAACAAATAACTAAACTTAAAACCCTTAACCCCAACATAACCTACCCTGAGGCCAGGAAACAATTCCTCGCTTCCCTTAACTCCAAGCCTTCCTACTCAAACGTAGTCTCCTCTAACTCTAATTCCGCCCCAAACACAACTAACACAACAAAACTAACTCCCATGCCCAAACCGACCTCACCTGGCTCTTCTTACCTAGTCCTAAGCCCATCACCATTTCCAACAACCCAATCACACCTAATACCCACACCACCTCCACCTCCACCACCACTTCTCTCCTCAACCCCTTCCTACTCTAAAGCCCCTACCGCCCCTACACCAACTCCACTAATACCTTCATACATCAAGCTAAAACCAGCCAAGCAAACAACCAACAAACCAACAAATCAACCAGCAAACAACCAACCAAAAACAACCAATCAACAAACAACCTATCAACAAACAACCAATCAACAAACAACCCACCTCCCAAACCCACACTGAAGAGAGTATGGATTGTTCGACACAACACATCGATCATACTTCTCATCAATTTTCAAAAACAATCGCTCCCAAAGAAACAAATCCAAAGAAAAAACAAGCGAACTCAGACCCAGCAGATCTTCCTCCAGATAACCCCCCGCCTCCTTTATGGCATACACCACAATCAATTACAATAACACCCACAACATCATACAATGGAACATTAGGAGCCTTAAGGCCAATTCTGAAGAAATCGACCTTCTGGCCTCCACCTTCAACCCGGTCGTCTTCTGCCTACAAGAAACTTTCTTGAAAACCACGGACCATTACTCCCTTAACAACTTTGCTTGCTATCACAAACATCAAGTGGATGCTGACAGGGCCTGTGGTGGCGTCTCCATTCTCGTAGACACGATATCCCACACAGCCCTGTTCGTGTGCACACCGACCTTCAGGCCATCTGTATTTCTATCTCCCTCCACAAAACTTTCACTCTCTGCAATATCTATCTCCCTCCCAACACCAACATTCAACCAACCAGCCTTAACAACCTCATCTCTCAGCTTCCCACCCCCTTCATCCTTCTTGGTGACTTCAACGCTCACAACCCTCTGTGGGGCTCTAATACCACCACCCCTAGAGGCAAGTTCATCGAAAACGCTCTCCGTCAGCACAGCCTGTCCTTACTGAACACTAACTCCCGACCTACCTTCATCCTGCCACAGGCTCTCTCACCTGTATTGACCTGTCTATCTGTTCCCCAACCTCCTCCTGACTTTAGTTGGAGAGTCACTGCTGACCTCTGTGGTAGTGATCATTACCCTCTTCTTATACACTCCAATCTTCAAATCCCCACTGAGCACACCCCAACTGGAACCTCGACAAGGCTGACTGGTCCCTTTTGAAACCCTCTGTGACTCACACCTCTCCCCATCTTCTCGAGGATGAGGATCCCATGTCTAACTTCAGTAATATCCTTATCAACATCGCCACCTGCTCAATTCCCAAAACCTCCAAACCCCAAATCATCCCCAACCCTGGTTCTCAGATGACTGCAAAACCGCCATCAAGAACAGGAAAAGAGCCCTCAGGAACTTTAAAACTAACCCGACCACCCATAACCTTAACCTCTTTCAGATCAGCCGTGCAAGGCCAGACGCACTATCAAGGACAGTAAAACCAACACTTGGAACAACTTTATCTCTTCTCTCACCACCAACACCCCACTAAGAAGATTTGGAGAATGGTTAACAGCTTCCACGGCAGAGTAGGCAAATCTTCCATCTCCCATCTCTCTTGGAATGGAGACCTTCTCACCGCAAAAAAGACATCGTTGACCACCTCGCCTCTTTCAGCAACATCTCGGCCTCGACCAACTACTCCAATGCTTTCAAAATCAAAAAGCTTGGCGAAGCCCGGAGAATCACTTTTCCCTCTGACAACTCCAAAGCTACAACACCCCTCTCACCCTTTCTGAATTAAAACCAAGCCATCAGCGACGCTGGCTGCACCTCCAAGGGCCCAGATAACATCCCCTATCAGTTTCTGAAACACCTCCCCATCAAAGCCACCACTACCCTACTCACCATCTTCAACCACATTTGGTCCTCACACTCCTTTCCCCTATCTGGAGGACAGCTATTGTCATCCCGTCCTTAAACCGGGAAGGATAGCACCGACCCCACCAGCTACCGACCCATCGCCCTTACTTGCTGTCTCTGTAAAATTATGGAAAAGATCATTAATCAGAGACTAAACTGGTTCCTCGAGACCAACAGAATCCTCTCTCACCAAAGCGGCTTCAAAAACGCCGCAATTCCTAGACCAGTTAATTACGCCGACACCGCTATCCGGGAATCCTTTGCAAAAAGGAACACCTCATTGCCATATTTTTGACCTCGAGAAAGCTTTCGACACTACTTGGAAATACGGCATTACCCGGAAACTTCACACCATTGGCCTCAGAGGCCACCTCCCATCTTTATTCAAAACTTCCTCTCACCCAGGCAGTTCCAAGTTCGTAGTGGCCACACCCTCTCCAAGCCGTACCCCCAAGAAGAGGGCGTCCCCAAGGCAGCATCCTCTCCCCACTCTCTTCAACCTGAGCATTAATGACATCGGGAATGACCTTGGCCCCAGCATCAAACGTACCCTCTCGTGGATGACTTCACCATCTTCTACTCCTCCCCTAGCTTTCCTATTGTTGAAAATAGGCTTCAAACCAGCCTCAATCAGCTGCAAGTCTGGAGCAACAATAACGGTTTTAGATTCTCCAAAGACAAGACAGTCTGCATGCACTTTTGTCATTTCAACAACCTCCACCCCAACCCGAACTTTGTGCTCAATGGGAATCGCATCCCTAAAGTTGAAAACACAAAGTTCCTTGGTC
Source organism: Chiridota heheva (assembly GCA_020152595.1). NCBI lineage: Eukaryota > Metazoa > Echinodermata > Holothuroidea > Apodida > Chiridotidae > Chiridota > Chiridota heheva. The sequence goes on along the minus strand of JAIGNY010003958.1, from coordinate 291,797 downwards.
TAACTCTAGACCCCAAGCTCACCTACAAGCCGCACATCACCAACCTGAAACTAAAATGCAATAGCTCCCTCAACCTCCTCCGACTGCTCTCCAACACTACTTGGGAGCGAACCGCCATGCTCTCCTCAAAATTTTCAGGCTCACCATTCGTGCCAAGCTTGACTATGGCAATATTGTTTACTGTGTCGCTCACAACTCATACCTCAACCACATTAACACCATCCAAAATGAAGCCCTCAGGCTTTGTCTAGGAGCCTACAGGACCTCCCCAATCACTAGCCTTCATGTTGAAGCCAACGAACCCCCCCTTTCTACTTAGATGTAAAAGCTTAGCCTCTCCTATGCTTTTAGAGTCCTCACCAACACCCAGAACCCTGTTTACAACCTCATTAGGTACCCCAATTTCTCCTCCTCTTTGATAGGACTAAAACCCTATCGCCCCCTTCAGCTTACGCATTAAATCAGACCTCTTTCAACTTGGCATCAACCCCGCCACTCGGCACCTATTCCTGGCCCACTTTTCCGCCTTGGGCCACCCCCTTCCTTCTGTCCACCTAGACCTCTCCACTTATAACAAATCTCAAACTCACCCTAATCTCTTCATCAATCTCCACAACCAAATCAAAGACCAACTCTCAAATTACACCTCCATCTATACTGATGGCTCCAAGGAAGGCAACAAGACAGCTGCTGCTGCCATCATCCAAGACATCACCCTCAGTAGCAGACTTCCTGACCACTCATCCATCTTTTCAGCCGAGGCTAAGGCCATTCTCCTCGCCCTCAACTTTATTGAGTACTCTCCTCTTAGTCACTTTGCCATTTTCTCTGACTCAAAGGCTGTTCTTACTTCATTACTCAATCTTAAATGGGATAACCTCACCTGCCACCTCCTCCTGCGGAAACTCTTTTCTCCCACCCTCTGCAGGAAAAGTGTTCTTTTCTTCTGGATACCCAGCCATGTTGGCATCCCTGGCAATGACAGGGCTGATACAGCCGCTAAGCTTGCCCTTAACCTCCTCCCTTCCCCTTTTCCCAAAACCCTCTCTGACATCAAACCGCTTATCGCTTCTCTTGTTCGTGACCGCTGGCAAACCTTATGGAACTTCCAAATTGATAACAAACTCCATGTTATCCAGCCCACAATCCCGATCAAATCCACCATTAACAACCTTTCTCGTATCGACAACGCTTCATATTACCCGTCTTAGAATTGGTCACACCCACCTCACTCACTCCCACCTCCTTATTGGTTCCCCAACCCCTCTGTAACAATTGCCACTGCATCCTTACAATCCAACACGTTCTCCTTGCTTGCCCCCTGTACAACCTTCCCAGAGCTTCTCTCGCTCCCCACAACTCAATTGCTGAGTTCTTCCAAAAAAATCCTCCAGATAAAATAGTCTCCTTCCTTCAGCATGCATCCCTCTACAACCATATTTAATCCTCCTCTTCCACCCCTCTCTACTCTGTTTTTAGTTTTACCCATGCACCTCCTCTCTCGATCACAGCTTTCTGGCTTTTGTTCTTGAATTTCTCTCATTCTTCCCTGGTCTCTTTCCTTACTACCTCTAAAATGATCTGACCTCTCAGGCACAATTTGACCTTCGTTGTCGTGGTGCCGTTAAGACCTCATCAAACAAACAAACAAACAAACAGAAGAATATCATGCACAGGAATATCATACAGAGGAATATCATACAGAGGAATATCATACAGAGGAATATCATGCAGAGGAATATCATGCAGAGGAATATCATACAGAGGTATACCATGCAGAGGAATATCATACAGAGGAATATCATACAGAGGAATATCATACAGAGGTATATCATACAAAGGAATATCATACAGAGGAATATCATACAGAGGAATATCATACAGAGGAATATCATACAGAGGAATATCATACAGGAATATCATGCAGAGGAATATCATACAGAGGAATATCATACAGAGGAATATCATACAGAGGAATATCATACAGAGGAATATCATACAGAGGAATAACATACAGGAATATCATGCAGAGGAATATCATACAGAGGAATATCATACAGAGGAATATCATACAGATGAATATCATACAGAGGAATATCATACAGAGGAATATCATACAGAGGAATATCATACAGAGGAATATCATACAGAGGAATATCATACAGAGGAATATCATACAGAGGAATATCATGCAGAGGAATATCATACAGAGGAATATCATGCAGAGGAATATCATGCAGAGGAATATCATGCAGAGGAATATCATGCAGAGGAATATCGTACAGAGGAATATCATACAAAGGAATATCATACAGAGGAATATCATACAGAGGAATATCATACAGAGGAATAACATACAGGAATATCATGCAGAGGAATATCATACAGAGGAATATCATACAGAGGAATATCATACAGAGGAATATCATACAGAGGAATAACATACAGGAATATCATGCAGAGGAATATCATACAGAGGAATATCATACAGAGGAATATCATACAGAGGAATATCATACAGGTATATCATACAGAGGAATATCGTTCAGAGGAATATCGTACAAAGGAATATCATACAGAGGAATATCATACAGAGGAATATCATACAGAGGAATATCATACAGAGGAATATCATACTGAGGAATATCATGCAGAGGAATATCATGCAGAGGAATATCATGCAGAGGAATATCATACAGAGGAATATCATGCAGAGGAATATCATACAGAGGAATATCATACAGAGGAATATCATACAGAGGAATATCGTTCAGAGGAATATCGTACAAAGGAATATCATACAGAGGAATATCATACAGAGGAATATGATACAGAGGAATATCATACAGAGGAATATCATACAGAGGAATATCATGCAGAGGAATATCTTGCAGAGGAATATCATACAGAGGAATATCATACAGAGGAATATCATGCAGAGGAATATCATACAGAGGAATATCATACAGAGGAATATCATGCAGAGGAATATCATGCAGAGGAATATCATGCAGAGGAATATCATACAGAGGAATTTCATACAGAGGAATATCATGCAGAGGAATATCATACAGAGGAATATCATACAGAGGAATATCATACAGAGGAATATCATACAGAGGAATATCATGCAGAGGAATATCATACAGAGGAATATCATACAGAGGAATATCATACAGAGGAATATCATACAGAGGAATATCATACAGAGGAATATCATACAGAGGAATATCATACAGAGGAATATCATACCGAGGTATATCGTACAGAGGAATATCATACAGAGGAATATCATACAGAGGAATATCATACAGAGGAATATCATACAGAGGAATATCATACAGTGGAATATCATACCGAGGTATATCGTACAGAGGAATATCATACAGAGGAATATCATACAGAGGAATATCATACAGAGGAATATCATACAGAGGAATATCATACAGAGGAATATCATACAGAGGAATATCATACAGAGGCATATCATACAGGAATATCATACAGAGGAATATCATACAGAGGAATATCATACAGAGGAATATCGTACAGAGGAATATCGTACAGAGGAATATCATGCAGAGGAATATCATACATAGGAATATCATACAGAGGAATATCATACAGAGGAATATCATACAGAGGAATATCATACAGAGGAATATTATACAGAGGAATATTATACAGAGGAATATCATACAGAGGAATATCATGCAGAGGAATATCATACAGAGGAATATCATACAGAGGAATATCATACAGGAATATCATACAAAGGAATATCATACAGAGGAATATCATACAGAGGAATATCATACAGGAATATCATACAAAGGAATATCATACAGAGGAATATCATACAGAGGAATATCATACAGGAATATCATACAAAGGAATATCATACAGAGGAATATCATACAGAGGAATATCATACAAAGGAATATCATACAGAGGAATATCATACAGAGAAATATCATGCAGAGAAATATCATGCAGAGGAATATCATACAGAGGAATATCATACAGAGGAATATCATACAAAGGAATATCATGCAGAGGAATATCATACAGAGGATCATCGTACAGAGGAATATCGTACAGAGGAATATCGTACCGAGGTATATCGTACAGAGGAATATCATACAGAGGAATATCATACAGTGGAATATCATACAGTGGAATATCATACCGAGGTATATCGTACAGAGGAATATCATACAGAGGAATATCATACAGAGGAATATCATACAGAGGAATATCATGCAGAGGAATATCATACAGAGGAATATCATACAGAGGAATATCATACAGAGGAATATCATACAGAGGAATATCATACAGAGGCATATCATACAGGAATATCATACAGAGGAATATCATACAGAGGAATATCATACAGAGGAATATCATACAGAGGAATATCATACAGAGGAATATCATACAGAGGAATATCATACAGAGGAATATCATACAGAGGAATATCGTACAGAGGAATATCGTACAGAGGAATATGGTACAGAGGAATATCATACAGAGGAATGTCATACAGAGGAATATCATACAGGAATATCATACAGAGGAATATCATACAGAGGAATATCATACAGAGGAATATCATACAGAGGAATATCATACAGAGGAATATCATACAGAGGAATATCGTACAGAGGAATATCATACAGAGGAATATCATACAGAGGAATATCGTACAGAGGAATATCGTACAGAGGAATATCGTGCAGAGGAATATCGTGCAGAGGAATATCTTGCAGAGGAATATCGTACAGAGGAATATCGTACAGAGGAATATCGTACAGAGGAATATCGTACAGAGGAATATCATACAGAGGAATATCATACAGAGGTATATCATACAGAGGAATATCATACAGAGGAATATCATACAGAGGTATATCATACAGAGGAATATCATACAGAGGAATATCATACAGAGGAATATCATACAGAGGAATATCATACAGAGGAATATCATACAGGAATATCATGCAGAGGAATATCATACAGAGGAATATCATACAGAGGAATATCATACAGAGGAATATCATACAGAGGTATATCGTACAGAGGAATATCATACAGAGGAATATCATACAGAGGAATATCATACAGAGGAATAACATACAGGAATATCATGCAGAGGGATATCATACAGAGGAATATCATACAGAGGAATATCATACAGAGGAATATCATACAGAGGAATATCGTACAGAGGAATATCGTACAGAGGAATATCGTACAGAGGAATATCGTACAGAGGAATATCGTACAGAGGAATATCGTACAGAGGAATATCGTGCAGAGAAATATCATACAGAGGAATATCATACAGAGGAATATCATACAGAGGAATATCATGCAGAGGAATATCATACAAAGGAATATCATACAGAGGAATATCATACAGAGAAATATCATACAGAGGAATATCATACAGAGGAATATCATGCAGAGGAATATCATACAGAGGAATATCATACAGAGGAATATCATACAGAGGAATATCATACAGAGGAATATCATACAGAGGAATATCATACAGAGGAATATCATACAGAGGAATATCATACAGAGGAATATCATACAGAGGAATATCATACAGAGGAATATCATACAGAGGAATATCATACAGAGGCATATCATACAGAGGAATATCATACAGAGGAATATTATACAGAGGAATATCATGATATCATACCGAGGAATATCGTACAGAGGAATATCATGCAGAGGAATATCATGCAGAGGAATATCATACAGAGGAATATCATGCAGAGGAATATCGCACAGAGGAATATCATACAGAGGAATATCATACAGAGGAATATCATGCAGAGGAATATCATACAAAGGAATATCATGCAGAGTAATATCATGCAGAGGAATATCATACAGTGGAATATCATACCGAGGTATATCGTACAGAGGAATATCATACAGAGGAATATCATACAGAGGAATATCATACAGAGGAATATCATACAGAGGCATATCATACAGAGGAATATTATACAGAGGAATATTATACAGAGGAATATTATACAGAGGAATATCATGATATCATACCGAGGAATAACGTACAGAGGAATATCATGCAGAGGAATATCATGCAGAGGAATATCATACAGAGGAATATCATGCAGAGGAATATCGCACAGAGGAATATCATACAGAGGAATATCATGCAGAGGAATATCATACAAAGGAATATCATGCAGAGGAATATCATGCAGAGGAATATCATACAGAGGAATATCATACAAAGGAATATCATGCAGAGGAATATCATACAGAGGAATATCATACAGAGGAATATCATACAGAGGAATATCATACCGAGGTATATCGTACAGAGGAATATCATACAGAGGAATATCATACAGAGGAATATCATACAGAGGAATATCATACAGTGGAATATCATACCGAGGTATATCGTACAGAGGAATATCATACAGAGGAATATCATACAGAGGAATATCATACAGAGGAATATCATACAGAGGAATATCATACAGAGGAATATCATACAGAGGAATATCATACAGAGGAATATCATACAGAGGAATATCATACAGAGGAATATCATACAGAGGAATATCATACAGAGGCATATCATACAGGAATATCATACAGAGGAATATTATACAGAGGAATATCATACAGAGGAATATCATGCAGAGGAATATCATACAGAGGAATATCATACAGAGGAATATCATGCAGAGGAATATCATACAGAGGAATATCATGCAGAGGAATATCATACAGAGGAATATCATACAAAGGAATATCATACAGAGGAATATTATGCAGAGGAATATCATGCAGAGGAATATTATACAGAGGAATATCATGCAGAGGAATATCATGCAGAGGAATATTATACAGAGGAATATTATACAGAGGAATATTATACAGAGGAATATTATGCAGAGGAATATCATGCAGAGGAATATTATACAGAGGAATATCATACAAAGGAATATCATACAGAGGAATATCATGCAAAGGAATATCATACCGAGGAATATCGTACAGAGGATTATCATGCAGAGGAATATCATGCAGAGGAATATCATACAGAGGAATATCGTACAGAGGAATATCATGCTGAGGAATATCATGCAGAGGAATATCATACAGAGGAATATCATGCAGTGGAATATCGCACAGAGGAATATCATACAGAGGAATATCATACAGAGGAATATCATGCAGAGGAATATCGTACAGAGGAATATCGTACAGAGGAATATCATACAGAGGAATATCATACAGAGGAATAACATACAGGAATATCATGCAGAGGAATATCATACAGAGGAATATCATACAGAGGAATATCATACAGAGGAATATCATACAGAGGAATATGATACAGAGGTATATCATACAGAGGAATATCATACAGAGGAATATCATACAGAGGAATATCGTACAAAGGAATATCGTACAGAGGAATATCGTACAGAGGAATATTATACAGAGGAATATCATGCAGAGGAATATCATACAGAGGAATATCATACAAAGGAATATCATACAGAGGAATATCGTACAGAGGAATATCATGCAGAGGAATATCATGCAGAGGAATATCATACAGAGGAATATCATGCAGAGGAATATCGCACAGAGGAATATCATACAGAGGAATATCATACAGAGGAATATCATACAGAGGAATATCATACAGAGGAATATCATGCAGAGGAATATTGTACAGAAGAATATCATGCACAGGAATATCATACAGAGGAATATCGTACAGAGGAATATCATACAGAGGAATATCGTACAGAAGAATATCATGCACAGGAATATCATACAGAGGAATATCATACAGAGGAATATCATACAGAGGAATATCATGCAGAGGAATATCATGCAGAGGAATATCATACAGAGGTATATCATACAAAGGAATATCATACAGAGGAATATCATACAGAGGAATATCATACAGAGGAATATCATACAGAGGAATATCATACAGGAATATCATGCAGAGGAATATCATACAGAGGAATATCATACAGAGGAATATCATACAGAGGAATATCATACAGAGGAATATCATACAGAGGAATATCATGCAGAGGAATATCATACAGAGGAATATCATACAGAGGAATATCATACAGAGGAATATCATACAGAGGTATATCATACAAAGGAATATCATACAGAGGAATATCATACAGAGGAATATCATACAGAGGAATATCATACAGAGGAATATCATACAGGAATATCATACAGAGGAATATCATGCAGAGGAATATCATACAGAGGAATATCATACAGAGGAATATCATACAGAGGTATATCATACAAAGGAATATCATACAGAGGAATATCATACAGAGGAATATCATACAGAGGAATATCATACAGAGGAATATCATACAGGAATATCATGCAGAGGAATATCATACAGAGGAATATCATACAGAGGAATATCATACAGAGGAATATCATACAGAGGAATATCATACAGAGGAATAACATACAGGAATATCATGCAGAGGAATATCATACAGAGGAATATCATACAGAGGAATATCATACAGATGAATATACAGAGGAATATCATACAGAGGAATATCATACAGAGGAATATCATACAGAGGAATATCATACAGAGGAATATCATACAGAGGAATATCATACAGAGGAATATCATGCAGAGGAATATCATACAGAGGAATATCATGCAGAGGAATATCATGCAGAGGAATATCATACAGAGGAATATCATGCAGAGGAATATCGTACAGAGGAATATACAGAGGAATATCATACAGAGGAATATCATACAGAGGAATATCATACAGAGGAATATCATACAGAGGAATATCAATTCCATTATTATCAAAATTGACTTACTGAATAAGGGTATAGATTTATTATTAGACATAGGCTTAGGAAAGGCACACAATAGTCCCAGGGTAATTCCCAAATTAAAAAAAGAAGTTTCTTTGGGGTTCAAAATATGACAACAATTTTTTATCTTTTTTCTCCAAAAAATAATTTACACAACTTCTTTGGTTTTCTATCACTACAAGTTAAATCGATATGAAAGCTAGAGTTTTAAACAAAAAAAGTCAAAATAAAGAAACTATAGGACATAAATATGCAAATTTGCAAATTTTAGGCCAATTTGGAGCTTGTATTTTTTCTTGTGAATAAATAATGAAAATGGAGGATTTTTTTAACATAATTAAATTGTGAAATTTCCATTCCAATGATACCAGTCTGATTATTTTTTTTTCTCAAAGCAAAACATGCAAAAACAATAAAAAAGATTACAATTAATAATCACTGCTGTAGTTACTCACGAAAAACAAAGCCGCACACATGGCTAGTATTCGAACCCGTTGCATGCACACTATCTGCTACACCAGACTGCCTATGTTTCTGCATGTGGGTTTGTCTTTAAGCTTAGATAACGACATGTATAAAAGAGGGAGTTGCTCTTTTTGTTTTCAATTCAAAGTACGTGATGTAAGCTTCGTCACAATATTTTTGGCATGCAGTAGGTGTACTGTGATTCAGAGTTATGATTTTCTTCCTTTCAAAATTGGTCTCAAAAGGCTAAAATTCATCATATTTTGCACAATGTTTGCCCCCCCTCTCCCCCTCCCCATTTTTCCCTCTCTCCATATCCTTCAAAAAAAAAAAAAATGGTGATAATGGCAGACAAAATTAGACTGGAATTGGATACTTTGATGTCTTGGACACTTAGTTGTTCACGGCTAAGCTAGGTCTGCAAGTATGGCAAGTAAGCTTTTGAAAAGAAAAAAATGTTTCTTCTTTAAATTTTGTGCATTTATTTTCTTTATTTCAATCCATGTTTTCTCTAAAATTCTTCAACATAAGCCCTATAAAGAAGTCACATTTTTTGAAAGAATATTCAAGCTCTTTGAAATGATACTAGGATCACGGCTGTGAGCCTAATTGACGAATCAAATTAATTTTTTGAAAAGTGCATGTTCAATCAGTTGTGTCATGACCCCATTGTCATTTAAGGGCTAGGTACCTGGTCACACTTGATGCTTTGTGTGTGACATGGGAATTTGAATTTGCATAATTTTCTAGATTTACACCTCTTTTTAGTGAGCATGCGAAGGATGATACGAACCTATGTAATGGCAATTTTGTCCGTCTGGTCGTCTACAGTTGTTGGTGAGCATGTGAAGCATAATGCGAACCTACATTATGTAATGGCAATTTCGTTCGTCAGTTTTTCCTGAGATTTCCTCAGAAATTTTGAAGGTTTTTAAGAATTCCTCAGAAATGTTAAAGTTTCTTCAGAACTCCTCAGAAAAAGTTACAATTTCTTGAGATATCCTTATTATATTTCTCTTTTCGTCATGCACCTTTTCGCCTCTCCTCATTCTTATTTAGGTATTTGTCCAGCAATGGCATCACTGGCATCCTTGAAGGGGATCTGTGCAACTTGGTGTCACTGGCATTCTTGGACCTAAACACCAATTCGCTGGATGAGACCACGCTAGAAGTGAACACATTTGATTGTCTGACAAATTTGAATACACTGTGAGTAGAAAATCATTCTCTTGTACATTATTTTAGAATTCAAATAAAGTTGAAGAGAATTCTAGGAGAGTATTTGTTTACTTGTTTTCTGTTAAAATTTATTAAATTTATTAATTTATGGAAACACGTACTTCCCATTTTCTTAATAATATTTCTGTTTTTAAGATATTTTAATCTTAAGCAAAATTTGTGATGTAGTAGGGAAAAAACAACTAAAATCTGAAAGCTGTTTCCTTAGATTCTGATTTTCAAATTTAGCCACTTGTACAACCTTCCCAGAGCTTCCCTCATGCACCCCTCACAACTACATTGCCGAGCTCTTCTAACAAAATCCTCTAGATAAAATTATCTCCTTCCTTCATCATGCCTCCCTCTACAACCATGTTTAGTCCTCTTTTCCTACCTCCTCTACCTACTTTTGCCTTTTGTAGCACCCCGCACATCCTCTCTCGATCCCAGCTTCCTGGCTTTTAGTTCTCGTACTTCTCTCAGGCACAATTTGACCTTTGCTGTCGTGGTGCTGTTAAGCCATCATCAAACGAACAAACAAACAAACCTCTGGAATGATCTAAGCTCTCAGGCACAATTTGACCCTCTCTGTCATGGTGCAGTTAAGCCTACATCAAGCAAACAAACAAACAAACTAATAGCGTTAATGATAAGTCTTTTTGAGTTAGAAATTTATGGAGGTCACGGCCAAGATTGTAAAATCTTGACAAAAGTAAGCCGCTCATTTTCAAACTATTGAGGTAGACGATTGATCAACAGTACATATTCTATTGAAAACAACACCGCTCTCCAGAACCATGTAGGGTATGATTGAGTTTGTCCCAAATAGGCAAGATGTCAAGAAATGCATGCTGGACTGAAGGATATGGAAGGCCAGCACAAAGGTCTGACCTTTATAGTCGCAATAAGCACTGAGCAGCAGTAAGCATCATACAATGTGGCTGTCTATGCAATACCCATTGTATGGTTGGTTGCATTGTTGCAGCTTATTTTGGACGGAGAAAGCGGAGCCTTGTGGCCGCCGGCAGGCTTACCAGTTATATTAGGTTGAGGATTCTCTTGAATCGATATTTCTGAAAATTCCAAAAGCTATAAAATCATCCCTCTTTTTGCATAGTGACGAATGTCATTTGTGTAGTGACGAATGTCAAAATTGAAATTATTAATTTCACATACTGACGAATGTTCGAAAAATTTTAAAGCTTGCTGAAATAAATGTATTAAAAAGCTTTATATATTGAAAAGAGAAAATGCCAATATTTTGACAATTGTACTTACAATAAAAAATAATTTAAGCAAATTCTTATTTCATAAAGCTTCAAAGACATTCGTCAGTATCTGGTAATAATAATTCAGTATTTTGTGCCACTTTTCGTTTTACCTAAATAAGACATTTGTCAGTAAAGACCAGTAGTAAAGTTTTCATTGTTGGTAAAAAATTCCTATTTTCTGACCTAAGTACAGTATATAAGTTTATTCTAAGCAGTGTATTATGCACTCATATTGTGCATTTTCTTGAATCCTTATTGGTTTTGTTTTGGGAGGTGATAAGGGTAGTTTTAGGTGGTATTGAAGGAGAGGGGATCAGGGAGGGTGGGGTTTAGGTAGGGATGGTGGGGTTTAGGTAGGATGGGACGAGAGAAGGGTTGGTGGTATACATACTGAATTGATTATCTATTGTCTTGTTTTCTGTGATTGTAGCATAAGGGGGTTTTGCACCCTTAAGCTTTAGGTAGTTTTTTGCTAATCTCCTCAGCCACTGTGTATCTGTTTGTTAAACCATGTTACTCTCATTTAAGTTTAATCAATCAGTATATAATTTACAACATGTATCTAATTTCACTCCATGTATTTGTATGTATTGAGTTTAAAATTGTATAGCTGGAATAAAGTGTTTGGAATGAAATGAAAAGAAGGTATGCGGAAAGAGGGACAAAATGATCAATTCTAAATTTAATTTTGATGGAACTTGTGATATTTATAGGTTTAACCACTTAACTGCAGAATGAATATTTTGTAATTGTTACCCCATTGCATAATTATTTTTTGCAAAAATTGTCCTTTTTTGTCAAATTTAACTTTATCCTGGAAAAATGATAAACTGTAAATATTTACTACAAAAAAAAAAAGTGTTACAATAATCTTTTCCATGGTTTTCTTGGACCTAAATACAAGTAAATTGAACATTTTGTAGCTTATTTGTATAGTAAATCACTCACTCCAACAAAACAGGCGTCCTCCTCATTTTCCAAGTCACTATCGGAAGATGATGAATTTTCATCCAAATTTTATAAATATGCCAAAGCTTCATCCTCATGCAATCGCTTCTTCTAATAGACATAGACACAGACATTTTGGCAGCCAAAATTACAAGAATAATAGCCACGTGGTCCATACACAGATAACATAAACTTGTGAGTGATTGTAAACAAAGTGGCATATTAACACAAGTCAACAATCTTTCACAGATTCCACAGACCATACGTCACGTTGTACCTTGATCAATGCATGATGTATTCAGACGATTATATCAGTCTTACACATTAGCAAAAAGGTCATAGACAACTAGCATTGTTCATTGTGTGCAGTGAACGGTCTTTCGGGGAGTCCCCTGGTTTTATGTGACGTGGTTCGGTGCATAAGTTTTAAGACGGATACGCCCGTCTTCGCAGCAGGATAAAGTTAAGTGAGGATGGATATATTCGTTTAACGCAGTTAAGTGGTTCAATAGAACAATCTCATCTGTATGTGTGATTATTGCTTGGATTTTTGCTGTCATGAAACAATATGAAAAAAGACAGCATTTTTATTCTTCTGCTTGCCTTGATTTAACCCTTACTCGACCTCGTGGCGATATTATCACCATTTTGGGTTCCCTATTTTTGACTCCGCCTCCCAAGTCCATTTTTCAAAAAGTGCCGGTAGAGTAAGGGTTAATGAACCTGCAACAAGTGTGCCAACTCAAATTTATATGCAGCATGATCCCGGTGGGCGGTCCAGTGGGTCACTGAAGTGTCTGACTGTGCTGCTTGGAAGATAGACGACCCTTCAATAATCAGCACTTGATTAAGCCTTACTCTACAACGTGGCGATATTATCATTGTCTTGGGTTCCTCTTCTTTGACTCCGCCTCCCGAGCATATTTAAAAAAAGTGCTGGTAGAGTTAGGGTTAAGACACAATGTTCTGCTTGATCACCTGAAATTTTGCTTGGCCAGATCTTGTAAGGGTGATTCATTACCTATGAAATGTGCATGAGGTTGGTGTGTGCTTCACATGAAATATTTACCTGTCCAGTAGATGTGCTGTTTGCAGGAAAACAAATTGTCTTGGGCCCAGGTGAGCTATTTTTCATGATCTGTATGGATTGTGACAACTTTTAGAAAACATAAGAGCTGTGTTTTACACGTGTATATCTTTTGATTAACTTGTGTATTTTTTTTCTTCTATTCATTTTAGGCAAATGTCTGCTAACAATTTTCAGTATGTACCAGATGCAGTGAAAACAGAGGCCAGACTTCCCAGCATATCAACACTGTAAGTCCTCTCTTTTTTGTTGTAAATGTTGGTTATGAAAATCCATTTTGAATGCATTTGAATTTTTGAATCTAATTTCTACTAATTCATGTGAAGTTATGTGTAACAGTTAGGTGCAGTGGCTTAAGTGGCTAAAGAGTCTTCGTATTCGAAAGGTACTGGGTTCGATTCCCATCGTATTTGAAAGGTACTGGGTTTGATTCCCATTGTAAGCACTGCTTTGTGTCCTTGAGCAAGACACTTTACTCTACTTGCTTCAGTCCACTCAGCTGTAAAATCTGTAAAATGAGTACCAGCACTGCTGGGGAGTTAATCTGCGATGGATTGGCATCTCGTTTAGAGGGAGTCATGTACCCTTATCTGCTTGCGCCATGGAAACTGGGGATAAGCACCGGCTCTATGAGCCTAATGTCTAGGATGAATTTAGCTAGCTACGTGCAACAGAAACTTGATGCTACCATTTAAAAGTCTTTTTTAACAAAGTATTTCAGGTACTAATGAATTCTTACTTATTTACGACGACGACGACGAGTGAAGACACAATTACAATGACGGGTCGTCGCCTGCGTATTTGGTTATAATAGTAACAATGCTATCACGAAAAGCTTAATACGACCCGGACGAGAACACAAGTACGACGTACGGACAGACATAACATCGACAACCAAGTCAATGTCCACGGCCTTTGATAACCAGTTGTGGTACACTGGCGTTTCTACCCAACCCAGGCTTGAACCCATGCAGGGCCTCATGGTCTGTAGACAGGTATGATAACCGCTACTCCACAGTAGGTACTTATTTACCTACCTACCCATGCTTATATAGGGCTTAATCCTAAGGTTCTCTGCACTTTACATAGCAAAACGAAAGGCCACACACAAATAATCCAACAATAAGGTAAAAACATTGAAATAAAAAGAGATGAACTCAAAAATTGGGAGTATGCATGCAGGAAGTGTTTCTCAAAGAGATAAATCTTTAGGTGATTTTTGAAGACATCAATGGAGGTAATGTTTCTTACTTCAAAGTTTAGATTTTTTCACAGTGGTAGCCTAGATTGATACAAGGCATAAAAAAAAGTAACTAGAGTTAACTTGTGTTCAAATTTGATTTCCTTTAATCAAATCGGTAAACATAACATTGAGACTTAACTAGATAAAGACTTGAATGTTAAAAACCATGGAAGATTCGCACCCGTACATCAGCGATGTTCGGATTTTCCACACATGTTAGAAAATCGAACATCACAAGGCCGCCAAACTTTGCGCATCGCTGCCCCCACACTCCATACATACAGTGTACGATTATACATATACTGTACATATGTATGCACAGAGATTATTTTGGGAATGGTTTCAGCATGACATAGCGCATACACTACTTTAAGAAATGATGAGTGAGGGCGCTATGAGTAGCAATGTCGTAGATGTCAGGGCACATTATTGGCATTTGAGCAATTGCAGTAAAGAGCAGGTAATGAATTATTTACTTCAGATTGATTCCAACTACATTTAGTAAAATTGAGCTTCAATTCACATTTTAAACGTGAGAATTCCCCTTTATTGTCGAGTTATATGTCTCAAAAATATATGTTCACTTCAAATTCTTATTCCTTCTCCTTTAGTGACCTTTCCAACAACCGGCTGACCTTTCTTCTGGCGGGTCATTTCTCCAACCTTTCAACCCTCTCCAACCTGGATCTTGGTTATAACAGCATCATATCAGTAGAGGATGGCACATTTCCTGAGAATATGGCTACAATGTACGTGCATACAATCTCTCTTTATTACATTTCATTTGAACATTCCATACTATTTTATACATTTTAAAGAAAATAATAACATAGGTACACACATGTGTACCCACATAGTATATTTTAGTCACCCATGTTCGTGAACACCTATTTATTACTGGTAATTTCATTTAAGGAGTCATGCTCATATTCGAATGGTACCGGGTTCGATTCCCATCGTGAGTGCTGCATTGTGTCCTTGAGCAAGACACTCTACTTGCTTCACTCCACCCAGCTGTAAAATGAGTACCAGCACTGCTGGGAAGTTAATCTGTGATGGACTGGCATCCTGACATGGGAGAGTCAGTACTCTCATCCCCTTCCGCCATGGAAAACAGGGATAAGCATGCACCGCCCTATGAGCCTTATGTCTTGGATGGACTTTTTAAACTTAATTTCATTTAAATGCGAAACTGTTTGCATGCACTTCTGCTACTTCACCCTAATCCCAACCTCATCCTCAATGGCAAACCAATTGGGACGCCCGCATGGATAATGAACTCCACGACATCCTACCCACCATACCCTCCAACCTTTCAACCCATAACATCTCTCGTAAACACAGTCTACATTACCCACCTTATAATAGGCCACACCCACCATTTCCACTTCCCCCTACTTAACGGTTTCCCCAACCACTCTGCAATGACTGCCTCATTTCTTTAACGGTCAAACACCTCCTTATAGATATCCCACTCCTCACCCTCCTCAGAGCTACCCTCAGCCCCTTCAACCCACCGTACCCTCCAACTTTACAACCCATAACATCTCCCGTAAACACAGTCTACATTACCCACCTCAGAATAGGCCACCCCCATCACTCCCAGTTCCCCCTACTTAATGGTTTCCTCCACCACTCTGCAATGACTGCCTCATCCCTTTAACAGTCAAACACCTCCTCATAGATTGCCCACTCCTCACCCTCCTCAGAGCTACCCTCAACCCCACCGTACCCTCCAACCTAACAACCCATAACATCTCCTGTAAAGACAAAGTCTACATTACCCACCTCAGAATAGGCCACACCCACTGCCCCCACTTCCCCCTACTTAACGGTTTCCTCCACCACTCTGCAATGACTGCCTCATCCCTTTAACAGCTAAACACCTACTCATAGATTACCCACTCCTCACCCTCCTCAGAGCTACCCGCAACCCCTTCAACCCACCAATCCCTTCAGGAATCTGTCGAGCCTGTACACCCTGGATCTATCCAACAATGAGATCGATGAGATCCCCGACACTGCTTTTGATGGCTGCACCAGTCTATCTAATGTGTAAGAATTTGGTTCTTGTCAGTAGGGTTGGATGTTTTACATATTATTGCCCCTAAAAAAATACGTCCCACTTTAATTATGTCTTGTGTTCAAGTCCTATATACACTGCTGTCGGATAAAGGTCTACGCAAACACCCCAACTATTTGGGCTCAGTCGGATTTTGTTCTCGTTGTGAATTTGATCTCGTTTCGGCCTTAAGGCCATGACACACCGAATATGCGACATGGCAAGCAATTGTTTAAACAAAATTGAATAAAACAAAGGAAAATAAACATTTTGAACTCTTGTTTTCATAGATGGATCGTCATCGCACGACTATTCAGATGATAACTGAAAATTGATTAAAAGGGAAACACCTCCTCATTGATTGCCCACTTCTCACCCTCCTCAGAGCTACCCTAAACCCCACCGTACCCTTCAACCTAACAACCCATAACATCTCCCGTAAACACAGTCTACATTACCCATCTCATAATAGGCCACACCCACTACCCCTTCCCCTACTTAACGGTTTCCCCAACCACTCTGCAATGACTGCTGCATTCCTTTAACAGGGAAACACCTCCTCATTGATTGTCCACTCCACCATCCTCAAAGCTACCCTCAACCCCTTAAACTCCATTGCCGAGCACTTCCACAAAAACCCTACCCCAAAAAATGGTATCTTTTTCAAATCACATTATGATGTTACTTTCATTTCTTATCCCAGTGACCTTGGCAGCAATGACTTCTACTTTTTGCATGAGAATCCCTTCAGGAATCTGTCGAGCCTGTACACCCTGGATCTGTCCAACAATGAGATCGATGAGATCCCCGACACTGCTTTTGACGGCTGCACCAGTCTATCTAATGTGTAAGAATTTAGTTCTTGTCAGTAATGTCGGATGTTTTACATGTTATTGCAGATGACCCCTTTCCTATATCCCGGAAGAATTAGGTCCCACTTTAAATATGTCTTGTGTTCGAGTCCTATATACACTGCTGTCGGATAAAGGTCTATGCAAACGCCTTAACTATTTGGGATCAGTTGGATTTTGTTCTCGTTGTGAATTTGATCTCGTTTCGGCCTTAAGGCCATGACATACCGAAAGCAACGCGTTGGTTTACCATTGATTCAATGGCATGAAGTAATATCTTTCCTTAGGAGAAATGGTCTGTCAATCATTCACAGTTAATGCACATTATTACCTCAGGCATTATCATACACAGCTATTTTTATCACCAGTTTGAAAACAGATTTCTCCCACTAAAACACATAACACGGATGAGTGATTTTAATCACTAATGTGCCTTGATTATTCAGCTCTGGCTTTGTGTAATCTTATACACACAAATAACCTTGGGCTACTTTGCTGTGGCAGGGATGGGAATGGCAGATAAACAATCATTGTTTGGAGTGGAAACACAATACACTGAACAGGAAGGCGGGTTGGTAATTGTCATACAGTACCTGAGTTTTCAGGATTAACTCAGGTGGCGGGTGCGGGTTGGCTGAAAGAGAAACTTTTCGGCATGGGCTTCCCATCAATTCAATGGATTCCCATTGATTCAATAGTTTACCATTGATTCATTGGGTTCTCATTGACCCAATAAGATCCCATTGACCTAATCAGTTCCCAATGACTCAATAGGTTCCAACTAACCCAATGGTTTACCATTAATTCAATGGTTTCCCACTGATTCAATGGGTTCACAATGACCCAATGGGTTCCCATTGATCCACTGGGTTCCCATTGACCTAATGGCTTCCCATTGATCCAATGGCATTCCAATGATTCGGTGGGTTCTCATCGACCCAATAGGATCCCATTGACCTAATCAGTTCCCATTGACTCAATGGGTTTCAACTGACCCAATGGTTTACCATTGATTCAATAGTTTCCCATTGATTCAATAGGTTCACAATGACCCAATGGGTTCCTATTGATCCACTGGGTTCCCATTGACCTAATGGGTTCCCACTGACCCAATGGTTTCCCATTCACCCAATGGGTTCCCAATGATTCAGTGGGTTCTCATTGACCCAATAAGATCCCATTGACCTAATCAGTTCCCAATGAATAAATGGGTTCCAACTGACCCAATGGCTTACCATTGATTCAATAGTTTCCCATTGATTAAATGGTTGATATTGACCCAATGGGTTTCCATTGATCCACTGGGTTTCATGGATTCAATGGGTTCCCATTCACCCAATAGGATCCCATTAACCAAATGGGTTGCTATTGACTCAATGGGTTGCCATTGACCCATTGGGTTCCCATGGACCCAATGGGGTCCCATTGACCCAACAGGTACCCATTTAATTTTGAATCGGTTTCAATGGGAATTTTCTCCTGGGATTGCTTGTGTATGTACAGTGTTGCATTATAACCTCCTTAATAGCTACTCGACTAATAAGAAGGGCATTTTTATAAGTTATTAGATTACAAACCATTTCTTGACATTATCTAGCTAACAATTCAATCCCTTCACAGCTACTTAAGTTACAACAAACTCGGCAGAATTCTGAGAACTACGTTTGAAGAATGCCCTCTAACTGGAACCGTGTCACTGAATTATAATGAGATTGCATACATTGAAGACGGGTCATTTGCCCATGTGACCTCCATGAATTACCTGTACCTGGACAACAATGACTTGACCAGCATACCCCTGGGAGGAGACTTTCAGTCTCTGTCTATCCAGACAATGTGAGTGTTCGACCAGCCTTTTGTATATCAAGAAGTTATGGTACTATATATGTGATTAGTTTTTCAAAGTGTACCTATAGCCTTTATCAATATCTTCAAAACTATCAGGAAAATGTGTCATTTACAAATTAGTCCTAATCATAATCATAACAAACAAACAAACAAACAAACTATATAGCGCACACTTTGATCTAGCAATCTTCAGTGGCGCTTTACAAATAAAACATCAATACAATGACAAAACAAAAATGACAGCCGCCCCCCTCCCCCTCTCCTCTCCCAGTGCAATGGGACAGACACATACAAAACAAACAAAACAGGAGATACCATTAAAATTAATTGAAAAGGTAAGTTTTCAAATGATGCTTAAAAACATTTACCGACTGAGCAAGTTTAATATAATCTGTTAGGTCATTCCACCATGTCGGTCCCATTACACCAAAAGAACGACCAGCAAAAGTGTTACGTTTGGTAAATGGTACAAATAACTATGCAAGAATATATGTCTACATGTGCTTGTGCAAGTCTACATTCTTCAACGCATCATATTTGGTAAAGATTTAACCCAGCCTGCTTTTTGGAGGATTTTCACACTATTTAGAATATCTGAGTTTTTTCCAAAGAAAGCTTAATCTTTCGTATTCCAAGCCAAAAAGTTGCTAAAAGTAAATAAAAAAACATTTTATTGCTTTTTACCATTTTTATTTGTGTCCCAAAAAAATTGATTGCTTGCTAATTTTCAGAAGAGGTATTATGTTAATATTTTCGAACTGTAAAGATGAAAATTGTAGCTTTCCTCTAAAAGGTGCAGATTTTTTTTATTAATTTGATATTGGCCATAGCAATTCACATTGCGGAGCATATAACAAATGTTACACACATCAAGTACCAACTTCTTACTTTACTGTTTTATAAGCTTGTCTCTTCTTTTCATTGTATGTCTATCAGCAAACTTACTTCTCTGTACATGTGAGATCAAATCATCAAACGAACAGTTGTCAGCAATATCTACAAAAATTGCATGACTTACCACCTACATTGTACTTTCTGCTCATTGCGAGTTACGTTACTCACACTGACGAATATGGCCTAAAACAGAAGTTTGTAACATTTGAGGCAACTTAATTCCTTAACCAAGCTGTTAATATTTCAAATTTGGTTATCTACGGCATTATTTATGAGGTCTGTGTTCTTAGGTTTCATTAATTTATTCCCATTATTTCGTTTCAGAGCTCTTCACAATAACAGAATAATCTCTGTACCTACTGGGGCTTTTAAGGATATCACTGGCTTACGCTACTTGTGAGTATACTTTTATGATGGAAATGTGGTGGGGGGGTGGGGTTTATTTTTCTAAATAGGAATCACAGTGGCTTAATGGATGAGAATCAAACATGCATTTCAAAGATACTGAGTTTGATTCCTGATGTGAATCCTGCATTGTTTCTTTTAACAGGTTTATATTCTTGCATCAGATTACTTTTGCGATACTCATATTCTTGCATCAGATTACTTTTGCAGCGATTCATATTCTTGCATCAGAATACTCATATTCTTGCATCAGATTACTTTTGCAGCGATACTCTTATCCTTGCATCAGATTACTTTTGCAGCGATACTCATATTCTTGCATCAGATTACTTTTGCAGCGATACTCATTTTCTTGCATCAGATTACTTTTGCAGCAATATTCATATTCTTGCATCAGATTACTTTTGCAGCAATACTCATATTCTTGCATCAGATTACTTTTGCAGCGATACTTATATTCTTGCATCAGATTACTTTCGCAGCGATACTCATATTCTTGCATCAGATTACTTTCGCAGCGATATTCATATTCTTGCATCAGAATACTTTCGCAGCGATACTTGCATCAGATTACTTTTGCAGCGATATTCATATTCTTGCATCAGAATACTTTCGCAGCGATACTCATATTCTTGCATCAGATTACTTGTGCAGCGATACTCATATTCTTGCATCAGAATACTTTCGCAGCGATACTCATATTCTTGCATCAGATTACTTTCGCAGCGATACTCATATTCTTGCATCAGATTACTTTCGCAGCGATACTCATATTCTTGCATCAGAATACTTTCGCAGAATCATATTCTTGCATCAGATTACTTTTTGCAGCGACTCATATTCTTGCATTTGCAGATATATATTCTTGCATCAGATTACTTTTGCAGCGATACTCATATTCTTGCATCAGATTACTTTTGCAGCGATACTCATATTCTTGCATCAGATTACTTTTGCAGCGATACTCATATTCTTGCATCAGATTACTTTTGCAGCGTTACTCATATTCTTGCATCAGAATACTTTCGCAGCAATACTCATATTCTTGCATCAGATTACTTTTGCAGCAATACTCATATTCTTGCATCCGATTACTTTCGCAGCGATACTTATATTCTTGCATCAGATTACTTTTGCAGTGATACTCATATTCTTGCATCAGATTACTTTTCTGCATCAGATTACAATACTCATATTCTTGCATCAGATTACTTTTGCAGCGATATTCATTTCTTGCATATTCTTGCATCAGATTACTTTCTCATATTCTTGCATCAGAATACGATACTCATATTCTTGCATCAGAATACTTTCGCAGCGATACTCATATTCTTGCATCAGATTACTTTTGCAGCGATACTCATCAAAGCCTGTTCAGCATCTGGATGAGCCATGAATAAACATGGATTCTGACTGGGAAGGAAGTAGATGGACAACAGGTTTTCTCCCTACTTTTTGAGAAGTGACCAGAGAACCATGCAAGGGGTGAGGAGCCCTGCATTTGAGACCGACATTTAACATCCTCAGCTGACGGAAGGTGAGAGCCACTCAACCAATGGCCACTTTCCTGAAAGGCTGGGGTGAGAAGGTGTGATGCAGAAGACAAACCTCTGTGCTTGCTGACATCATGATGTCAGCATATCGCTCTGCATATCTGTGGAAAAATCACATGGTTAAATCACAGTTGGACTCAAAACTGGGACCTCCAGCATCTCAGTCGTATGCTAAACCGACTGAGCTACATGTAACTGCCTCCTATACTACTCAACTGTTCAGGGGTACCATAATTGCTGAGGAGTTAACCTTTAATGGACTGGTGTCCCATCCAGGGAGAGTCATTTTGAATTTTGTAATGCAATTTGAAATTATTTTTTGTATGTATTTGTATTTGCAATAATCATTATACCTGGTAATTGTATTTCTATTATTTTTACTTTTCTGAAGATACCTGTACAACAACCAGATTTCTTCCATTGGAAAGAAAGCCTTCAATACTATCACCGGATCAACATTGTAAGTCCATGCTGACAATTATAGAAACACATATTTAGTAATGAAACTTCTGAAACCAGAGAACATCGATGAAGCATCAGTTTAATTTCACATAATGATATAGCACATGTTTTAATTGACCTGTTTTGATGAAATATTCAGGTGGGTGATTGGATAAAAAAAAACTATCTTTAAATTGGCTGTCCATTTTACACAATAAACCGCATGTAGATATCAGATTGGCTGTCTATTTTACACAATAAACCACATGTAGATAACAGATTGGCTGTCTATTTTACACAATAAACCGCATGTAGATAACAGATTGGCTGTCCATTTTACACAATAAACCGCATGTAAATGGCTGTCCATTTTACACAATAAACTGCATGTAGATACAGATTGGCTGTCCATTTTACACAATAAACCGCATGTAAATGGCTGTCCATTTTACACAATAAACTGCATGTAGATACAGATTGGCTGTCCATTTTACACAATAAACCGCATGTAGATAACAGATTGGCTGTCCATTTTACACAATAAACCGCATGTAGATAACAGATTGGCTGTCCATTTTACACAATAAACCGCCTGTAGATAATAGATTGGCTGTCCATTTTACACAATAAACCGCATGTAGATAACAGATTGGCTGTCTATTTTACACAATAAATCGCATGTAGATAACAGATTGGCTGTCCTATTTACACAATAAACCGCCTGTAGATAATAGATTGGCTGTCCATTTTACACAATAAACCGCATGTAGATAACAGATTGGCTGTCCATTTTACACAATAAACCGCCTGTAGATAATAGATTGGCTGTCCATTTTACACAATAAACCGCATGTAGATAACAGATTGGCTGTCTATTTTACACAATAAATCGCATGTAGATAACAGATTGGCTGTCCTATTTACACAATAAACCGCCTGTAGATAATAGATTGGCTGTCCATTTTACACAATAAACCGCATGTAGATAACAGATTGGCTGTCCATTTTACACAATAAACCGCCTGTAGATAATAGATTGGCTGTCCATTTTACACAATAAACCGCATGTAGATAACAGATTGGCTGTCTATTTTACACAATAAACCGCATGTAGATAACAGATTGGCTGTCCATTTTACAGAATAAACCGCATGTAGATAACAGATTGGCTGTCCTATTTACACAATAAACTGCATGTAGATAACAGATTGGCTGTCCTATTTACACAATAAACCGCCTGTAGATAATAGATTGGCTGTCCATTTTACACAATAAACCGCCTGTAGATATACCGCATGTAGATAACAGATTGGCTGTCCATTTTACACAATAAACCGCATGTAGATAACAGATTGGCTGTCCATTTTACAGAATAAACCGCATGTAGATAACAGATTGGCTGTCCATTTTACACAATAAACCGCATGTAGATAACAGATTGGCTGTCCATTTTACAGAATAAACCGCATGTAGATAACAGATTGGCTGTCCTATTTACACAATAAACTGCATGTAGATAACAGATTGGCTGTCCATTTTACACAATAAACCGCATGTAGATAACAGATTGGCTGTCTATTTTACACAATAAACCGCATGTAGATAACAGATTGGCTGTCCATTTTACACAATAAACCGCATGTAGATAACAGATTGGCTGTCCATTTTACACAATAAACCGCATGTAGATAACAGATTGGCTGTCCATTTTACAGAATAAACCGCATGTAGATAACAGATTGGCTGTCCATTTTACACAATAAACCGCATGTAGATAACAGATTGGCTGTCCATTTTACACAATAAACCGCATGTAGATAACAGATTGGCTGTCTATTTTACACAATAAACCGCATGTAGATAACAGATTGGCTGTCTATTTTACACAATGAACCGCATGTAGATATACCGCATGTAGATAACAGATTGGCTGTCCATTTCACACAATAAACCGCATGTAGATATCAGATTGGCTGTCCATTTTACACAATAAACCGCATGTAGATAACAGATTGGCTGTCCTATTTACACAATAAACCGCATGTAGATAACAGATTGGCTGTCCATTTTACACAATAAACCGCATGTAGATAACAGATTGGCTGTCCATTTTACAGAATAAACCGCATGTAGATAACAGATTGGCTGTCCATTTTACACAATAAACCGCATGTAGATAACAGATTGGCTGTCCATTTTACACAATAAACCGCATGTAGATAACAGATTGGCTGTCTATTTTACACAATAAACCGCATGTAGATAACAGATTGGCTGTCCATTTTACAGAATAAACTGCATGTAGATAACAGATTGGCTGTCCATTTTACACAATAAACTGCATGTAGATATCAGATTGGAAATATGAAGAGCAGTGTAAAGAGCAGGATGATTACTAAATTATGAAGGAAAAAATAAAGCACTAATATCTGTCCATATTTCTGCATAAATCTATTAGAGCTTTAAATGTGTGTTTTTCATTCAGTTTTGCATAGTGTTTTCTCTAATGGGTTTTCTGCTATTTTTCTCTCCCATGAGTTATTTTTATTTTATATTTTCATTCTATTATTTCTGTCCTTTCTATCCCCTCTCCCTCACCAATTTATCTCAGTCCTAACTCTTGCACCTTAAATTATTTATACCCTCTTGGCACATTTGACTCTGACTGTCGTGGTGCCGTTAAACATTAACAAACCAAACCAAACTAAACCAGGTCAATTAGCCCACCATTCGCTCAAACCCACCATCAACAACCTCTCTCGTGTCGACAACATTCATATTACCCGTCTTAGAATAGGTCACACCCACCTCACTCACTCCCACCTTATTGGCTCCCCCAACCCCTCTGCAACAATTGCCATTGCACCCTCACAGTCCATCACGTTCTCCTTGCTTGCCCCCTGTACAACCTTCCAAGAGCTACCCTCGCTCCCCACAACTCTATTGCCGAGTTCTTCCAGAAAAACCTTCCGGTTAAAATTATCTCCTTCCTTCATCATGCTTCCCTCTACAACCATATTTAGTCCTCCTCTCCCACCCCTCTCTCACTACTTTTTTTTTCTTCACCCATGCACCTCCTCTCTCGATCCCAGCTTTCTGACTTTTACTTCTTGCATTATTCTCATTCTTCCCCTGTTTTTTTCTTTCTTACCTCTAGAATGATCTAACCTCTCAGGCACAATTTGACCCTTGTTGTCATGGTGCCGTTAAGCCCTCATTAAACAAACAAACCAAACCTGTTATCCAACAAGTAACCTAATAATTCATAACCCAGTTACCTAAACCCAAGTTACCTACAATCCCCGACAAAACAAATGAAACAAAATAACAAAATCTGCAACAAGTTTCAAAAACCTAAGATCATCTCAAGCCCCCCTCTCCCCCTCTCAATGTTGCGCCTAATTGCAGCATGCGGCCTAAGATCAACTCAAGCCCCCTCTCTCCCCTACTCAATGTTGCGCCTAATCGCAGCGTGCGGCCTAAGATCAACTCAAGCCCCCCTCTCCCCTCTCAATGTTGCACCTTATCGCAGCGTGCGGCCTAAGATTAAGTCAAGCCCCCTCTCCCCTCTCAATGTTGCGCCTAATCGCAGCATGCGGCCTAAGATCAACTCAAGCCCCCTCTCCCCCTCTCAATGTTGCGCCTAATCGCAGCGCAGCGCCCTAAGATCAACTCAAGCCCCCTCTCCCCTCTCAAAGTTGTGCCTAATCGCAGCATGCAGCCTAAGATCAACTCAAACCCCCTCTCCCCTCTCAATGTTGCGCCTAATCGCAGCGTGCGGCCTAAGATCAACTCAAGCCCCCCCTCTCCCCCTCTCAAAGTTGCGCCTAATCGCAGAGTGCGGCCTAAGATCAACTCAAGCCCCTCTCTCCCCTCTCGCTGTTGCACCTAATCGCAGCGTGCGGCCTAAGATCAACTCACGCCCCCTCTCTCCCCCTCTCAATGTTGCACCTAATCGCAGCGTGCGGCCTAAGATCAACTCAAGCCCCCCTCTCCCCCTCTCAATGTTGCACCTAACCATAGCGTGCAGATTTCTGAGCCAGCATTGAAAGGGGAAACAGGGTATTTTTTTTGACATGGAGTGTAGGGTTTTACTCATTTTAAGATGTTTTAGGAATGTTTGAACATTTTATTTTTCGTTTCACATCTTTACTTTATAGTTTTTAGTTCGATTTTATTATCGTTTATCTTATAAAACATATACAGGTATGCTAGATTACTTATGTATTTATATTTTACAGTTTCACTCTGATAATTCCTTCGATATTTCTTTGTTTTATGTACAAGGCATTGATATGTTTGATATTATTTGCATTTTGTAAGCAATCATTTAATAATAAAAGCTTTAGCTTTTGGATACTTCCTCGTTCTCCACATTATTCAGGATTAAGAATGTGCTGACAATGAGGTAAGAAGTGCATTGTTTAATGACCTTGTTGGTATACAGTTCATCACCCAATCTGAGCTTGTAGATCAGGTATGCTATGTTGTAGATTTTATGATCTGTAAGTGTAATGTAATTTTTTTTTATTCTGTAGATATATATATCTCACTGGCAACCCATTGAAGACCATAGAATCAAAGGCATTTTATGATGTCACAGGGAGCCGACAAATGTGAGTAGTTAACTTCTATTCATTCTCTTATTATTTTATTGTATTGTTTGATATTGTGCAGCTTGTTAAAGGAATATTCCCATGATTTTTGTAATATTCCCATGGTTTTTTGTAATATTCCCATGGTTTTTGTAATATTCCCATGGTTTTTTGTAATATTCCCATGGTTTTTTGTAATATTCCCATGGTTTTTTGTAATATTCCCATGGTTTTTTGTAATATTCTTATGGTTTTTTTGTTTTCCATGGTTTTGTGTAATATTCTTATGGGTTTTTTAATATTCCCATGGGTTTTTGTAATATTCCCATGATTTTTTTTGTAAAATTTTGTTTTTGAAAATTTTGTTGAAAGAGCATACTTCTAGTGCCAATTTGGTAGGAAAATCAGGTTGATATCATATTCCGTTCAGGAAATGCGGATTTTTAAAGATTTCCTAATTGCATTTTAAAGTTTTTGTACAGTATGATAAATTCTTGTTTGATGTCATAGAGGCAATTCCATTGCAAATGTTTATGTATTTCTTTGAATTTTAATTGGTCTGTTATGATTAACAATTTTCCAAAAGGTATTAAAGTAGGGTATATTTGGTAATGTATATAAATACCTAACTTTCATCAATCTATTTTTGTAGCAGGTTTTACTAATAAAAAGGGATGATAGATTTGAATGAAATACATCAACTTTGTGGGAGAATGTGTTGCTGTGATGTCATACTGAGCCCTTTCCTATTCGTTTATTGGCATTTTTTCTGAACCTTAAAATTTGAATATCTCCTGGTAGGAATAACATATCAACATGATTTTTGCACTAAATTGTTTCTAATTTTTTTAATTTTTTATGAAAGGTTACGAAAAAAAACATGGGAATATTCCTTTAATCTTTATTATATCATATATGATTGAAAGTTCTTTTAACCCTAATAATGAAATCTATATGGACCAATGCATATGGTTTAAAATTGTTGTCTTTTTTGTCTTGAGTGTACTTAAATAAATAGAAGAAGTGTTGCCCCTGATCATGATCGAGAAAACTGCTTGTATTTTTAGCTCGACTATTCGAAGAAACTATTCCACTACCCCGCCATTGGCATTGACGTCCATGTTTGCGTCTGTGTTCGCGTCCGTGTTCGCGTCTGTGTCCACATCCGCGCATGGCTAAAGTTTTGATTAAACTTAATTAGATATGCAGTTTTGTTCAAAGAAGTGCTAGACCATGGAGTAATAGTTAGTTATATATGCAGTTTTGTTCAAAGAAGTGCAAGACCATGGAGTAATAGTTAATTAAATATGCAGTTTTGTTCAAAGAAGTGCTAGACCATGGAGTAATACCAAATATTTTGAGACCAAATTGAAGGTGATTTGTTTTAGGTTGAATAGTCCTTTTTGCACTCGATGCTTCTTCATTAAAACAGGAAAATATTCTCTTCTCTGCCTTACCTTCCTCACCTTCCTTTAATTACCTTAACTCCTTTCCTGTATTCACCTTCTCTCCCTCCTTCCCTCTATCCTACCACGTCATCCAGTCCACCATTCCGATCAAACCCACCATCAGCAACCTTACTCGTATCAACAAGGTTCGTATTACCCGTCTTATGATAGGTCACACCCACCTCACTCACTCCCATCTCCTTATTGGCTTCTCATGCAGAACCCCTCTGCAACAATTTCCATTGCACCCTCACAATCCATCACGTTCTCCTTGCTTGCCCCCTATACAACCTTCCCAGAGTTCCAGAAAAATCCTCTTGATAAAATTATCTCCTTCATCATGCTTCCCTCTACAACCATACTTAACTCTCTTCTTCCACCCCCTCTCTACTTTGTTTTTGTTTTAACCATGCACCTCCCCTCTCGATCACAGCTTTCTGACTTTTTGTCTTTGAATTGCTCTCATTCTCCCCCTGTTTCCTTTCCTTCCTACCTCTAGAATGATTTGACCTCTCAGGCACAATTTGACCCTTGTTGTTGTGGTGCCGTTGAGCCCCATCAAACAAACAAATATCCTACCCTCTCTCCTTTCTGTCCTAACTCAAGCACGCTAGTTTTTAACACCCTCTTGGCACATTTGATTCTGACTGTCGCACCCATCTCAATTTTTTTCTTTAAAAAATGGCTGGTTTCAATGGATCCATAAGTTTTTACCACTGTATTATTGTTTTACATTAGTATTTTTTCATAGAAATGACTAGAAAAAAATACAATGAATTTATTATTAGTTTCCATTTTCATTCTATTTTTCCACAGTCAAATGAATGACATGCAGATTACAAGTCTTCCAACATATGCCTTCTATGATGTTTCAGCAACTTATCTGTAAGTGGAATTTTTCTTAATAATAAAATGAAGGAATTAAATGTGTTTCCTCATATGAACCTCTTTGTATCTTTCATTAACTCATTGTTAAAGCTTCCAATAAACTTGTTTGTTCAGAAAACTCATAAATCTTCTAATCGTTTTCAAATTATGACACTCTTGTAAAAGTTTTTATGCTTGTAATTAGTTTTTATGCTTGTGGCAAGCTTAAAGCAGGCTTGTGACAAGCTTAAAGCAGGCTTGTGACAAGCTTAAAGTGGCTTGTGACAAGCTTAAAGCAGGTTTGTGACAAGCTCAAAGCGGGTTTGTGACAAGCTCAAAGCGGGCTTGTGACAAGCTCAAAGTTGGCTTGTGACAAGCTCAAAGCGGGCTTGTGACAAGCAGGTTTGTGACAAGCTCAAAGCGGGCTTGTGACAAGCTCAAAGTTGGCTTGTGACTTTTAAAGCAGGCTTGTGACAAGCTCAAAGCGGGCTTGTATGACAAGCTCAAAACGGGCTTGTGACAAGCTTAAAGTGGGCTTGTGACAAGCTTCAAACAAGTTTGTCATTTGTATTTGGGTATAGATATAGTCTTAGAGATTGAATACCATTTGAAGTATCTGTTGTCATATTGTTATAACTTATGTAGATTATGTTGTCACAATTTTATGATGAATTTTTTTTCATTCTTACCTTTCCTTTAACTATTCTATAACAGGTATATTCAGAATAATGACATTGCAACAATCTATGAAGACGCTTTCTACAATGTTGTTGTAGGTACAGATCTGTAAGTACTGATTAATATTAATTAAGATATTGTTCGATATTGTGCAGCTTGTTAATCTTCATTATCTTAAGAAGTCATTTGACTAAACAATCTGTTGAATAATTAGTTCATACTATAGTAATTTCCCAGCTAGACTACTGTAAGCATTCTATTATATGGGTTATCCAAAACTTATTTGGCTAAACTACAGCATGTACAAACTTTTGCTGCAAAACTAATACTGGACAAGAAAAAATATGACAGTGCCACCGAATGCCTTAAGGAGCTTCATTGGTTACCCATCAAATCCAGAATATTGTTTAGACTTTTATGCATGAGTTTTATGTGTATACATAACCAGGCTCCCACATATTTCATATTTCATACAAAAGGATACTAAATAGCGTTAAGAATGTGAGGTCTGTGAGGCACAGAAGTAACTTTTGGACCTTGAGGTCTACGTGAGGGTACAGTAGGTAATGTGAACACAGTATTGCAGATTCGGAGAACAGATAAGAGTCATCTGAGCTTGATCTGTTTATGGTGATAATGCTTGAACAGTTTAGTTCAGTAAGCTGACAAAATATTAGCAGGATGGGGAATTAGAGGAATTAACCCTCCTTGTTTGTGACATAATTAAATTTCTCCTGTTTGTAAGGTGACAATTTTTCAACATTTCCTTGTTGTTTTCTTATTAGATTTCTGTCATGTGATGTAGATATGATTAACAATTTACAGGAATGTAAATTGTTTGATTTGTTTGAGGCAACTAATTTGATTATAAAAAATTAGATGATCTTTAGAACACAGCATGGAATGCTGGTTATTGCTTAATTATCTTTTCTCACCTTACACAAACAAATTGTATGAAATATAGACTTGATCAATCAATTATTTCAGGACTCTAACCTCATTTGCAGTAAACCGTAGATTTGAAAGGATACCCTTCTCCTTTTCCCTTTCCCCTTCGCCTTCCCCCTTTCCCTCCATAATCATCTGACAGCTTCATAATTCCCCAACCCACGAGTCATATGGGGACTGTGCATTTAAAATTGCAGGTCCCAAAGAGTGGATGCACTCTCCACTGGAATCAAGACTATAGAAACATATACACTGTTTAGAAAGAGACTAAAGACATACCTTTTTTGTAAATCTTTCAAATGAGTTGTATATATTTTTTGTTCAGCTTATTTGATTTGTATTGAACCTAACTTTTGTTAATTTTTTAAGGGTTGTAAAGCCCCGCTGATTGCATTTCTGTTTTGTTGAAGCGAGGGCTCTATAAATGTGTAATAGTTCTAATACTAATCATAATCATCATCATCATCATCATCATCATCATCATCATCATCATCATCATCATCATCATCATCATCATTATCATCATTATCATCATAATCGTAGTAGTAGTAAGTAGTAGTAGTAGTAGTAGTAGATAGTGGTAGTAGTAGCTGCTGCTGCTGTGATATTAGTAGTAGTAGTAGTAGTAGTAGTAGTAGTAGTAGTAGTAGTAGTAGTAGTAGTAGTAGTAGTAGTAGTGATAGTGGTAGTAGTAGTAGTAGAGTGATATTAGTAGTAGTAGTAGTAGTAGTAGTAGTAGTAGTAGTAGTAGTAGTAGTAGTAGTAGTAGTAATAATGATAATGATAATAGTTATAATAATAATGATAATAGTAATAATAATAATATAAATATTAATAATTTATATATGATTGAACCAATGCATATGGATTAAAAACTGTTGTCGTTTTGTCTTAGTGTATGTAATGTAAATAAGAGAAAGATGCTTTTATTTTTATTATTTACCAAATATTTCTTTCTAAAGAAAAACCTATGGATAATTTTGAACTTTGATTTGCTTTATCATAAACCAATACGAGAATTATGAGCTGAAGAAAATTCACAAAATGTTGCTTATTTTCAAAAATAATTGTGAAGGTTAAACTTTTCAGGAGAAATATCAGACATCATATTAAATTGTTTTATTGCTTTATTCTTAGCACAAGCTGCTAATTGATTTGGTTGCCATATTTTTTTTCATATTCTAATGATTTTGTTTTCTGTTTCAGTCGTTTGGATGGAAATGTGATCAGTTCTGTGGAAGGCAGGATGTTTGGTGGCTCCAGCACTGTTAATAAATTGTAAGTCAATTATGACAAGAATACATTTTCATATCCATGTAGTTAAGTTAAATACAACTGAGCCATTAGGCCCAAGCGGATAAGAGCACATGACTTCCCCTGGAGGGGATGCCAGTCCATAGCAGGTTAACTCCCTAGCAATGCTGGTACTCATTTTCAAAACCTGAGTGGAGCTGGCAAGTGAGATAGAGTGCCCAAGGACACAACACAGCTGCCGGTACTTCTTGATATGATCTCAGGCACAATCTGACCCTTGTTGTCGTGGTGCCGTTAAGACCTCATCAATCAATCAATCAATCAATCTTGATATGAACACAGACTTCCAACCACTGAGCCACTGCATATCCATATAGAGTTTGGATTCATTGATCAATTTTCATTTCAAAATTGATTTTAATTACCTCCGCCAACAAAGTTGGACGGAGGTTATGTTTGCACCCCTGTTTGTCTGTACATTTGTCATCAAAATATCTCAATAACTGATGATTGGATTTGGTTTAAATTTGGTGTGTGGTTTTTTTTTTTGCTGAAGGAAGAAGTGATTACAATTTGAAACATATTGAAACAGAGGAAGAGTGCAAATGGAGGGGTGGGGACATATTTTTGCCTCTAATTGTCTGTCTGTTTGTTTGTTTGTCATCAAGATATCTCAAGACCTGATGATTGGATTTGGGTTAGAATTGTTGCGTGGTTTTGTTTTTGCTTAAGGAAGAAGTGATTCAATTTGAAGACTTTAGAACAGGTGAAGGGTAAAAATGGAGAGAAGTGGGGACATTTTTTCTGTCATCAAGATATCTCAAGAACTGATAAATGGATTTGGATTAAAGTTGGTGTGTGGTTTTGTTACAGCTGCTTTAGAATAGGTGAATTAAATTTGAGACATTGGAATAAGGAAAGGGCAAAAATGGAGGTGTGGGGATATTTTAGGGCAAGATTTATCAACACTTATGTTGGAACTTTCCAATGGAATGTGCTGAACAATGCTTATGCCATGAAAGAACAGCCATACAATGAATTTACTAGACTCAATGAAAATCAGTGAAGTGGTCTCTGGTATCGAAACATTTGCTTTCTGCCATGAATGAAAATGATGGAATGTGAATCTACCTTATATAGAGCTCAAAATTGAATGCTTAGCCTGAATTACACTGAAGACAATGACCATAAGTGATGATCCTCGAGTGTTTAGAATGTAAATGGCAATACAGATCAAGAGTGACAAAGTGATTGTTTGGGGTTATAACTTGGTGGGTCGAGGGTTTCTGAGGTAGATTGTGTTGTGGTGGGGAATGGAGAGGGTAGTGGATAATTCTGTTTATTATGAACTCCCCACAACTCAATTGCTGAGTTCTTCCAGAAAAATCCTCTGGATAAAATTATCTCCTTCCTTCATCATGCCTCCCTCTACAACCATGCTATTTTTGTTCTTAAATTTCTATTCTCCCCCAGTTTATTATGAAAGGCACAATGATTTTAAGCCCTCATCAAACAAACAAACATTATTATGAAAATGATTTCATATATGAATAATTCTATTCTTCTTGTGCACACGTATGTCAACCCTTTTCTCAATTCCTTTTCAGGTATTTGACAAACAACTTAATTCCTTCCTTACCTGCGGACGCTTTTGATGAGGTTACTGCCACAGAAATGTAAGCTATAAAATAGTAATTATTGGAGAATACATCAATTTAAATGTTATTTTAAGGGACCAAGTAGTGTGTGATGAAAATTTAACCCAATATCTGTACAAAAAGGCAACCACATTCGATATGATATATTGAATGTATATGGCACATTTTTTAGTTTAAAGAACTATTCAAATGCGCTCTACAACTAACAGACTAGTTTTTCGGCTGCCTATGGGTGCACATGAACTTAGTTCTTAAAGGGAAAGTGAATGAACACCACGTTTGCACGCTTCTCTTCTCAAATATTGTTTAGAGAACCAGGGGGGGGTGACTCTCCTGCCATCGGGACCGACAGCTTTGTCCCCTCCAAAGAACGGTGTGCGCCATTCAACCATTGTCACTTTCTCAACAGCTGAATGAGAAATTGCAGCTGCAGATAAAATGCTTCCGCTTTGATGTTTGGCATATTTTTCTGCATAGCTGTGGAAAAATGAGTTAGACCTGACCAAGGCTTGAACCTGGGACCTTTAGCATCTCAACTGTGCTGTGCCAACTGAGCTACCTGTCCTCTTAAAAATATATTGAGATAAAATTATAAAAAAGATATTCCTAATACCTGTATGTTTTTCACATGATAAAGAACATACCCATCCATCGACAATGGTCATTTTTGCATTCATGTTTTGAACTACTGTCCTCCCAAGCATTTAATCAGTATTTAGTTTTAGCTTTAAAGAATAGCCAGAGATAATCTGATTCTCATCACTGAACAAGATGGGGTTTCCCAAGATAAAGGACCTTTGTGTACAGTGTAACAAGCTGGTTGCTCATATTGAACTGTGAATAGACTATAAAATGTTGTCAGCTAAGACCTATACATCCCACCTGTGTTGGTTCCCCCAACCCCTCTGTAACAATACCTGGATGCATCAATGACAATCCAACATGTCTCTCCTTTGCTTGCCCCCTGTATTACCTGATTTTGAGAAAACAATGTCAATTTGCTGAGTTCTTCCAGAAAAATTCTTAAGATAAAAAGAAGATACAGTTTCCTTCAACCTGCATCACTATATACAACCATATTTAATTCTCCTCTTAGAACTAGCACTTTGTTTTGTTTTAATGCACCTTCAGAATTTAGTTTTAGCTTTTGTTCTTGAATTTCTCCAGATTTCCCCTGGTCTCTTTTTTACAATAAAATGATCAAGGCACAATTTGACCTTCGGGTTTTCAAACAAACAAACAAACATTAATCATTAACATATTCTCTACTTTACCATTTGATAACCTTTGTTTAATAATGGGATCACAAAGTCAAGTTTTGTGAAAACATAAAAATGTCATGACATGTCCTTCTCTTTAAACATTTGTTCCAGCAAATCATAACCACAAATTTTAAAGTATTCGTATTTCAAAAGCTCTTTCCAACGCTAAGAGGAATTATTATATGTTCTATCTTCAGAGTGAAAAAAGGAAGCTTTTCAAATCCTGACTGGATTCCTCTTTAGCTGTAAACTTTCCTTCAACTGACTTCCTCCCTTGCTAAAACATAATCACAAACTTAACTGCTTAATGTGGCAAATAATGAAGTCACTAATCTTAATGAAAATAACCACTCAACCAAACAATAATGACTTCATCCATTGCTAATTTGATACTCTACACCAACTTCAGCCTCAACAACAGGAGAACTAGCATAATGGAGCCATTGGTAAGGGAAATTTGATCCCAATAACAGGTCATATCTGACTATTTGAAAACTTTAAGGAGTGCAACAACTAATGGTTGTCTAGAAATCAGAGATTTGAGGGGCAAATGTATGGAAGCATGGATAGCAAAGGTTATCATGTATGGATTTAAAGTCTTTAAGAATTTTCATCCCTTGGGCCCCTCCAACCCGACACCCTCGGTTTCCTCAAAGTCAGGGGTTATCTTCATTTTCTAACCCGAGAGCCTCTTTTACAGCTCAATTGCTAGCAATCAGCTATTGTGCTATTGTTACACCATACACAACCAGGAGTAATCCACACCTTTCAACCTGATAACCTCTTCATGCTTCACTTGCTAGCAACCAGCTACTGTAACACTGTACATAATAGGTCATTAATCTGGGGCTACAACCACATGCCTGCTTTGCAGTGAATTGGAACAGATTAGTCCTTGGCTGACTCTAAAAATAAATCATGCATTATATGCATGAAGGAATTTGTGCAATGCCCATGAATGATTGATGGACTATCCTCCCACAGAGGATTAGTTAATCATGATTAATGTGTTTGAATTGGGACAACACTGCACAGTTTTTATTTTAATAAGGGAAGGATCAGCAAATACTTAAGTATGTTGAGAATGATAGCAAATACCTTTCTCCCTAACGTTTAATTTCAGTATATGTATACAAAGATGATGATAGTTGTTATTTCTTAACCCTTATTCTTACCAGCACTTTTTTGAAAATGAGCTTGGGAGGGGGCGTCAAAGATGGGGCACCCAAAATTGCGATTATATCACCACGTGGTAGAGTACGGGTTAAGCACAGGTTGATTATTGAAAGTTCCTCTGTCTTCCGAGTAGCATCATTGGGCTCATTCCGTTAAGTGACCTGGTGGGCTGCCCACCGGGATGATGCTGAATATATTTTTGAGTTGGCTCACGTGTCGTGGATTGATTAACCCTTACTCTATGAGCACTTTTTGGAAAACGCGCTTGGGAGGCGGCGTCTAAGATGGAACACCCAAGATGGCGATAATATCACCGCATAGTACAGTAAGGGTTAAGCATAGGCTGATTATTGAAGATTCCTCTGTCTTACGAGTAGCATAGTTGGGCTCGTTATGCTTCAGTGACCTGGTGGACCCCCCACTAGGATCATGCTGCATATATCTTGAGTTGGCACACTTGCCGCGGGTTGATTAACCCATACTCTACGAGCACTTTTTGGAAAACGCGCTTGGGAGGCGGCGTCTAAGATGGAGCACCCAAAATGGCGATAATATCGCTGTGTGGTAGAGTAAGGGTTAAAGTAGCTGACCACTGAAAGTGAAGGGGTTAGTTGTTGCCAATTTGTAGTTTAAATAGATTGTATATATTTTAATCCTAGAAGTCGAATCAATTAGTCTTTTTTAGCTGCTGGTGGATACAGAAATGTTCACCCATGCACACATGTGAACAAATTCAAAAGTCAATAGAAAAATCTAAAATTTTGAGTACTGGGTTCTGGATTAAATAGCTTTATGATATTCCGTACAGCTGAGTGCAAGATAGGTATTCAGTTTATCATGAGACTCAAGAAAAATGTGCCCTCAATTTTGGCCATAAGTTCCTTTAAGTGATAAAATGGGTATTAATTTCACTCTTGTTTTTTCCCCCTATTTCCATAGTCTACTAGAATACAATTCGATGACTGTCTTCCCCGCAGCTGCTTTGTCAAGTCAAACCCTTTTGAAAATTGATATTTCCGATAACAAGATGATAAGAATACCTGATGGCTCTTTTGATAACCATGGCAGTCTGCAGGAATTGTAAGTAACATTATTTAAGGGCATGATTGGGGTGCCATCCCACTGGTCTGAAGGCCTGGTAGCCTGAAGGTTCAATAGTCTGAAAGAAAAGGCAGACTTGTCAGAAGGTGTATGCTAACACTAACCTTCGGACTACTGGGCTTTGGGACTACTGGGCCTTCGGACTAGTGAACCTTAGGACTGTCGGACCGAGTCAGACTATTGCGCCTTTTCTTTCAGACTATTGAACCTTCAGACTAATGGGCGTTCGGATCAGTGGGCGGACATTATGATTGGTAATAAAGTATGTTTATTCATAGGTGTGGTGGAGGAAATGGAAAGCTGGGGGTCTGCAGCCACCCTAACCACAAAAGTAGGGAATGAGTACTCCCCCACCCCCACCCCACCCACCCACCCATTACATTATGATCTAAACGATTTATTTTACATAAAATTTAATGACATAGTGTTCCACAAAATTTAGATTTACAATGATATGTGAGCTGCCTTCCACTTACCACATCATAAATTTGCAAGTTTATATTTGTTAATGCTGCAAAGTCTTGTAAGTGTAGCAGTCTAACTTACAATGTGATTAATTTACACTATTTGCATTTCTCTTTTATTCCCACAGAGACCTCAGCAACAATGAGATCCTGGCTATTGGTGCAAGTGTCCTTAGCCCTCTGTCCAGTGTAGATGATATGTATGTATTTAAATGATATGTATGTATTCAAATGATATGTATGTATTCAAATGATATGTATGTATTCAAATGATATGAATGTATTCAAATAATATGTATGTTTTCAAATGATATGTATGTATTCAAATAATAGTGCTTTTTTGACATAGTTACTCTCATTTATCAATATGATAATAAAGATAGCACAACAATAGTTTGATTTATATAGCACTCTTTGCTAGAGCTTCTTAGTGCTGAAGCTCTTTGTGCTTACATCTCACAAACTGAAATCTTTCTCGAAGTCCCTGGAGACTATTCTAAGATGCAATGTCATAATTGTGCAGCAGTCTTAAACTGATCAGGCACTATTAAGCTGGTCCTTATAATAATAATAAATACATTTATATAGCGCTAATTTTGTAAAACATTCAAAAGCGCTTTACATACAAGGAAATTAGATACGAAAACAAAAATAAGAATACAGAAATGACAACATAGATAGAAATACAATGGATCAAGCTGCACATTAGATTAATGTCTTTTTAAACAAAAAAGTTGTAAGCTTAATTCTGAAAGAGGTCAGGGATACATTATCAATAAATTTGAGTTCAGTTTATGCTGAGCACGTAGCGAGATGGCAGCAGGTCACATCTTGAAAGTCTTTGGTGTGACCAGGCCGGGAAACAAACACACAACCCACTTGCTGAAACATGGATGCTCTATCAAAAGAGCTAACCAGTCTCTTAATATATTAATGTTTCTTACATGAGTGGGCATTGCAATGTGTGTCTGGGGCCCAGAACCACAATCGCATCTAGTTGAGGTTGGCTGTGATTGCAGAAGAGTTTCAGCTGTGATCCCTGTCATTTATATACCTAGTATACAATGCTAATTGTGGTACCACAAGGCACAAGCAACAACTTTTTATTTGCACTTTTAGGCATATGCCAGGGAAACCACACACACTGTATGTCACAATGACTTGTGTGAACCCAAGGAATTTGCCAGGATGGAAAGTAGATGAAATAATTACCCAACTTTAAACTTGAATATCTCCTAACGGATTAATATTTTTGAATGCTTTCTTTAACATTTTGTTTCTTTTAAAGTCCTCTTTCATATAAGATGGACATGCTTGACCCC
Source organism: Chiridota heheva (assembly GCA_020152595.1). Classification (NCBI taxonomy): domain Eukaryota; kingdom Metazoa; phylum Echinodermata; class Holothuroidea; order Apodida; family Chiridotidae; genus Chiridota; species Chiridota heheva. The sequence goes on along the minus strand of JAIGNY010003958.1, from coordinate 251,828 downwards.
TGAACTAATCCTTTAAGATGATCTCTGTCCATACAACAGCATGGTTGTCACTTCAGTCAATACAAACACAGTGAAAATTTTAGCACTCTGTAGAGCGCATACCTTCACCCCCACTTCATTCCCCATCCCCAATATACTGTAATCTTTCTCAGAAATCCTAGGCCTAAGTTTTATCCCCAAAGAATCTATTTCTTAATTTTGATCTGTATTGCAATTTGAATTCTAAAGACTTCAGGATCTACCTTCTAATTGATTTCTTTTAAGGCCATATCATTGTTTTCAGTTTCATTCAGGCTATTTTCATTGTTTGAGTTCCTTTCAAGCAAGATTCACATTACATCATTTTCCTTTCATGCAAGAAACCAATTGTTTTGATTCTCTTTCATACCAGAAACCACTATATTTGATTTTCTTAAGAGTCCAGGAAATTGTTTGTTTGGATTTTCTTTCATGAAATGAATTCATTGTTCAGCATATTCCATTGGAAAGTTTTAACTAAGTCTTGGAAGATCGCACCCTAAAACATACCTCCCCTCATTTCTGCCCTTCCCATGTTCCAATATGTATCTCACCCTAAAACATACCACCCCTCATTTCTGCCTTTCCCATGTTCCAATATGCATCTCACCCTAAAACATACCTCCCCTCATTTCTGCCCTTCCCACTGTTCCAATATGCATCTCACCCTAAAACATACCACCCCTCATTTCTGCCCTTCCCATGTTCCAATATGCATCTCACCCTAAAACATACCACCCCTCATTTCTGCCCTTCCCATGTTCCAATATGTATCTCACCCTAAAACATACCTCCCCTCATTTCTGCCCTTCCCATGTTCCAATATGCACCTCACCCTAAAACATACCTCCCCTCATTTCTGCCTTTCCCATGTTCCAATATGTATCTCACCCTAAAACATACCTCCCCTCATTTCTGCCCTTCCCATGTTCCAATATGTATCTCAGCCTAAAACATACCTCCCCTCATTTCTGCCTTTCCCATGTTCCAATATGTATCTCAGCCTAAAACATACCTCCCCTCATTTCTGCCCTTCCCATGTTCCAATATGTATCTCACCCCAAAACATACCTCCTTTCATTTCTGCCTTTCCCATGTTCCAATATGCACCTCACCCTAAAACATACCCCCCTCATTTCTGCCCTTCCCACGTTCCAATATGCACCTCACCCTAAAACATACCTCCCTTCATTTCTGCCTTTCCCATGTTCCAATATGCACCTCACCCTAAAACATACCTCCCCTCATTTCTGCCCTTCCCATGTTCCAATATGCACCTCACCCTAAAATATACCTCCCCTCATTTCTGCCCTTCCCATGTTCCAATATGTATCTCACCCTAAAACATACCTCCCCTCATTTCTGCCTTTCCCATGTTTCAATATGCACCTCACCCTAAAACATACCTCCCCTCATTTCTGCCTTTCCCATGTTCCAATATGTATCTCACCCTAAAACATACCTCCCTTCATTTCTGCCTTTCCCATGTTCCAATATGCACCTCACCCTAAAACATACCTCCCCTCATTTCTGCCCTTTCCATGTTCCAATATGCACCTCACCCTAAAACATACCTCCCCTCATTTCTGCCCTTCCCATGTTCCAATATGTATCTCACCCTAAAACATACCTCCCCTCACTTCTGCCCTTCCCATGTTCCAATATGCACCTCACCCTAAAACATACCTCCCCTCATTTCTGCCTTTCCCATGTTCCAATATGTATTTCACCCTAAAACATACCTCCCCTCATTTCTGCCCTTTCCATGTTCCAATATGCACCTCACCCTAAAACATACCTCCCCTCATTTCTGCCTTTCCCATGTTCCAATATGTATCTCACCCTAAAACATACCTCCCCTTATTTCTGCCTTTCCCATGTTCCAATATGTATCTCAGCCTAAAACATACCTCCCCTCATTTCTGCCTTTCCCATGTTCCAATATGTATCTCAGCCTAAAACATACCTCCCCTCATTTCTGCCCTTCCCATGTTCCAATATGTATCTCACCCTAAAACATACCACCCATCATTTCTGCCTTTCCCATGTTCCAATATGTATCTCAGCCTAAAACATACCTCCCTTTATTTCTGCCCTTCCCATGTTCCAATATGCACCTCACCCTAAAACATACCTCCCCTCATTTCTGCCTTTCCCATGTTCCAATATGTATCTCACCCTAAAACATACCTCCCCTCATTTTTGCCCTTCCCATGTTCCAATATGTATCTCAGCCTAAAACATACCTCCCCTCATTTCTGCCTTTCTCATGTTCCAATATGTATCTCAGCCTAAAACATACCTCCCCTCATTTCTGCCCTTCCCATGTTCCAATATGCATCTCACCCTAAAACATACCTCCCCTCATTTCTGCCTTTCCCATGTTCCAATATGCACCTCACCCTAAAACATACCTCCCCTCATTTCTGCCCTTCCCATGTTCCAATATGCACCTCACCCTAAAACATACCACCCCTCATTTCTGCCCTTCCCATGTTCCAATATGTATCTCACCCTAAAACATACCACCCCTCATTTCTGCCCTTCCCATGTTCCAATATGCACCTCACCCTAAAACATACCACCCCTCATTTCTGCCCTTCCCATGTTCCAATATGCACCTCACCCTAAAACATACCTCCCCTCATTTCTGCCCTTCCCATGTTCCAATATGCACCTCACCCTAAAACATACCACCCCTCATTTCTGCCCTTCCCATGTTCCAATATGTATCTCACCCTAAAACATACCACCTATCTGCCCTTCCCATGTTCCAATATGTCCCACATTATTATCACTTCTTCCTGAAGTGATAACAAACTCACATACCAAATTTAATCAACATCCAATCATCATTTCTTGAGATATGTTGATGACAAACAAACAAACAGACAGACCAACGCAGGCAAAAACATAACCTCTGTCCAACTTTGTTCGTAGGCGGGGGTTAATATGTTTTTAAAAAGATCTGAATATAAAATAGAAAACAAACAATAGCACCACACAAACATTAAAATGACCAAGTAATTTTTCCAGTCAAATTTACATATCTTAAATTTACATATCTGAAATTTATATATCTGAAATTAACATATCTGAAATTTACATATCTGAAATTTACATATCTGAAATTTACATGTCTGAGAAATAATCTTTGGGTGCATCTTCTTTCCCATGCAGAAATTTTCAAAACAACAATATTTCAACGGTTGCTGATGGTGCCTTTGATGGATTGTCCTACTTGCAGACACTGTAAGTATTGTTTGAACATACTGCACATTTAAGGTCCTTGGCTCATTGTATTTTTTTGATAGACTTCTTATTGGCTTCCCCCAACACCTCTGCAACAATTGCCGTTGCACCCTCACAATCCATCATGCTCTCCTTGCTTGCCCACTGTACAACCTTCCCAGAGCTTCCCTCGCTCCCCACAAGTCAATTGCTGAATTCTTTCAGAAAAATCCCCCGGATAAAATTATCTCCTTCCTTCATCATGCCTCCCTCTACAACCATATTTAATTTTCCTCTCCCACACCCTCTCTACTTTGTTTTTGTTTCAAACATGCACCTCCCCTCTCAATCACAGCTTTCTGACCTTTTGTTTTTAAAATTTCTCTCATTCTCCCTCTCTTTCCTTTCCTTCTTACCTTTAGAATGATCTGACCTCTCAAGCACAATTTGACCTTCGTTGTTGTGGTACAGTTAAAACCTCATCAAACAAACAAACAAACAAATAATAGGCTTCTGGCTTTCTTACAGGCCTTAAGATTATATTTTGTAGTCATTACCCATGGGCAGCATTAATTTAGATCTGCTAGCCCTAGCTCTTGCAATCTTCGACAAATTTGTTGTCACACTTTTCCCCTGCTACCTCATTTCAAAAATGTCTTTGGATCCTCTTTGACTCAGACATTGAGACGGGACTGCAATCTTGGGCAAATTAGTTGTCGCGTTCTTACATTCTTCAGCCCCCTTGTACTGTACCCCACCTCAATGTTGGACTTGCAGAGAATTCATACATATTTACACATAAAAATACAGATATCATGAAATAACATCATGCTTGTATTCTTATTCCTTACAGAAATTTAGCAACAACTTCATCTCCTATTGGCCGTTAATGACAGGTCTTTCTAGCCTTCAATACTTGTAAGTTTTTCGCTATTCTCCTGCTTGCAAGTTTATGATATGTTCTGCTTTAAATGACCTTGTTTAAAAAGACAATTTGAGGTGAAAATAAACATTATTCATAAATGACATAAGGAAAATCTGCTGAAACACTCGGTTATTGGTTTTGACAGACTGAAGGAGGGGGTCTGTAGTTTCCATGCTTACAATAAAATGTATGTCTTCATTTTAAAGGAATATTCTCATGTTTTTTTGTAACCTTTCATAAGAAAAAGAACAATTTTAGAAACAATTTAGTACAAAAATCAATTTGATATGTTATTCCTAACAGGAGTTATTCAAATTTTTAAGGTTCACATGAAAATGCCAATAAACGAATAGGAAAGGGCTCAGTATGACATCACAGCAATACATGCTTCCACAAAGTTGATATATTTCAATAAAATCTATCATCCTTTTTTATTAGTAAAATCTGCTTGAAAAATAAATTATAGAAAGGTAAATATTGATATACATTGCTATTTAACTACTTCAATAGCTTTTGGAAAATTGTTTCTAATCATACAGAAACAACCAATTAACGCTTAAAAAAGGTACATAAACATTTGCAATGAAATTGTCTCTATGACATTATCAAACACAAATTCATCATACTGTACAGTACAAAAAAAATGCAATTTAAAATGCAATTGAAATCTTTAAAAATGATTTTTGTACCAAATTGGCTCTAAAACCTCAGTGTGCTCTTTCAAATACATTTTTAAAAAAAAAATGCATTTTTGATATTTGTGTCAGAAATTACATTGTTCTGAGTATACTTGTGAGACATTTCTCCAAGAATAACCTATAGATCTGGACATTGATCATAGGAACCCTCAGTATGTTCCTGCATATCATTACTCCTAAATAGTCTGACCCGCGGTTGCGTTTACAATCTTAACGGCCCACCAGCGCGGGCGGTAGAGGACCAGTAAAAATCCTTATCTCCTGAACGGAATATGATATCAACCTGATTTTTGTACCAAATTGGCTCTAAAAGTGTGCTCTTTCAAATACATTTTTTACAAAAAAAAAAAAAATGCATTTTTGATATTTGTGTCAGAAATTACATTGTTCTGAGTATACTTGTGAGACATTTCTCCAAGAATAACCTATAGATCTGGACATTGATCATAGGAACCCTCAGTATGTTCCTGCATATCGTTACTCCTAAATACTTGTAATAGAGTCCACAGTATGTTTCTGATGCATTCAATAAGGTGGGCAGCACATAACATCTGTCCATTCTTATTCTAAGCTTAGAGATCAGATAGCGTAGACCACCATTTGCGTTAGAAGATATTTGTAAGATCTTTACTAGAGTTTACCACACTGAATGTGGCTGTATAAAGTAACTAAATGATGACATCAATTTCTGTTTTGATTTTTTTTTATAGTTTTATGTATGTTTATTTCTGTTCTCCATCATAATCAGGCAGAGCATATTAATAGTAACAGTTACTGTGGTTTGAATATTCATCATATCACCAATGGCCAATCACAATTATGTATTATAATCACAGGTATCTGCAGGATAATGACATTACCACATTCCAGCTGTTAGCATTTATGGAAATGGACAATGAAACTCTCAGTCAGTTGTAAGTTAAAAGCTTTTACGTTGCTCTGCTTTTCAGAGGGTTTATCAATATTCTATGAAAAACTTACTGCTGTATACATGTTGTATGCATGTTGTATACATGTATGTATGTTCTTTACATGTTGTATGCATGTTGTATACATGTTGTATACATGTTGTATACATGTTGTATACATGTTGTATACATGTATGCATGTTGTATACATGATGTATGCATGCATTCATGTTGTATATATGATGTATGCATGTTGTATACATGATGTATGCATGTTGTATACATGTTGTATGCATGTTGTATACATATTGTATACATATTGTATAAATGATGTATGCATGTTGTATACATGATGTATGCATGTTGTATACATGTTGTATAAATGATGCATACATGTTGTATACATGTTGTATACATGATGTATGCATGTTGTATACATGACGTATGCATGTTGGATACATATTGTATACATATTGTATTCATATTGTATATATATGGTATACATGTTGTATACTGTACATATGTTGTATACATGTTATATACATGGTGCATATATGTTGTATACATATTGTATACATGTATACATATTGTGTACATGTTGTATACATATGGTATACATGTTTTATACATCTTGTATACATATTGTATACATGTTTTATACATATGATATACATGTTGTGTACATATTGTATGTATGTTGTATAAGTGTTATATAAGGTGTGATTTTTGTAGTTTAAATGCATTTGGAAATCTGAATTCCCACTGGGATATGAGAAAAGAAGGTTTGTCCATTGTCCCTTCTGGACAAATTATATTTGGCACAGACCATATTGTGTATGCTTTAACACTAGAAATTTCACAATTTTTGGAGGCCTATTATATACTGTACATTATGATTTACTACAGTACATGCCATTCACTCTACAATGTCTTCCTGGGATGCCCATGGAATTCGATTTTATTAATAGCATCATCTTAACTCAAAGAAATTAGAAGGAAAATACTTTGGAAATGCATGATTTAATTAGTCTGTGTTTTATATTGTTATTTGGTAGTGCTTCAACAAGTTTGAATATTGGAATGCATTTATCAAATTGTGCAGAGAAGACAATAATTTTCTCTGTTTCTCCTAGTTTTAAAATATTCAACTTCTATTTATCTGCTATTAGAAATCTAGGTAGCAATCCGCTGGGTTGTGATTGCACCCTCTACAAAACGATGCGATATGTTCAAAACTTCATCACTGGTGGCGAATGCTCTGAACCACCACAGACGGCTGGCGTGACCTTTGTGACGTCATACATTTATCTGGGCAACTATTGGAGGAATGTTGCTGAATCATTATTCCAATGTGGTAAGTTGTAAGAGTCCAATCAGAGACATACAGTTGTAAGAGGCTAATCAGAGGCATACATTTGCTAAGATGTTTCAGGCGTTAAACACTTTGTAGTGGATATGCTGCTATATTGTATAAGAAAGGATTTCAGTATAAAAATTACCCGAGACAAGTATATTTGCTTAACTCTTTAAGTTCTGTGCCTTCATATGATGTCTAGGAATGTGAGCTGTAGCCTCCCGGGTCTTCTAGTTGTGTGCTGTTGATACTGGCTCATCCTGACTTATCTTATATGTGATCTTATCTGAAAGTTTGTACATGTCTCCATATAGCTTTCTTACTGATGTGCTGGTTCTAGTGTATGTTGAATGATACTCATAGCAGCCTGGTGTAGCCAGCCATCAATTTGTTTCTCCAATCAAGCTCTTAATGTCCAAGCTTCACATCCTTAGAGAATAACTGATTCCACTGTTTGATAGGCAGAGTCACCTTCTCATATACTCAATTTGTTCATTTTATTTTCCAGCACCTCCAGAGGTTAATGCAACAGCTCCAGACTCTCAGCAGGTTCTTGTGTCATGGGAAGCGCCCTCTATATTGTACCCTGGTGACGTGGCAGGACCATCAAGTGACTGGTGATTATTTTCCTTTTAATTACAAACACAAGTAAATTTTTTTAAAGGGGTACCTCGACCCCAAAGTTGTATGCATTATTCTTGGGCCCCTTAAATAATGGTGTGATTCTCTTGCACACAAAAATGTTAAATGTTTCTCTGATATGGAAAGTATAAGGAAACAAATTAATGGACTTGATGTTTGAGAGTACTTAGTGGGGGATTGTGAGGCAAGATGGTTTCTCTCTGGAGATTGTCTCAAACCAGCACTCCACTACTGGTCAATAGAGCTTTTGTCGAAAAGTTTCTCTTTATGCCTACCCGAACCCAACACCTGAGTTTGTGCTGAAAACTCAGGTATAACAATTACCAACCCGACTTCCTGTTCAGTGTATTGTGTTTCAACCCAAAACAATGATTGTTTATCTGCCATTTCCATTCTGCCAAGTAGCCCAAGGTTATTTGTGTATATAATATTACAGAAAAACCAGTGCTGAATAATCAAGGCACTTTTGTGATTGAAATCACCCATTTGTGTTTGGTGTCTTAGTGGGAGGAGTTTGTTCTCAAACTGGTGAAAAAATAACTGTACATCATATACCTGAGGTGATATGTGCAGGAAAGATATTGCTTCATATTGTTGATATAAATTCCCCAATCAACAGACCAATATCAAGATGAATGTTTTTTGTAAAGAGCTTGAAACATTCACATGCAATGAAGTTTGAATATCCCTCTCTTACCTGTTCTTCTTTCTATCCTGGTAAGGTTGTACAATGTGACCTGTACCAGCCAATCAGCAGACACCCTGTATGCTGTTGAGAATACAACCCAGCACCTGTTTGACTCATCTGACAGTGTGGAATTTGGAACTGAGTATGGGTGTGTTGTCCAGTTGCATTCTGGGAACACAACAAGTGCAGCCACCTATCCTGTGTATGTAACAACCATTGAAGCAACAGGTAGGATTGAGATATATGATATGATACATGGTATTATTACAACCATTAAAGCAACAGATTGGATTGAGATATATGATATTATACATGGTTTTATTACAACCATTGAAGCAACAGATTGGATTGAGATATATGATATTATACATGGTATTATTACAACCATTAAAGCAACAGATTGGAGATTATGATATATATGATATGATAGATGGTATTATTACAACCATTGATGCAACAGATTGGATTGAGATATATGATATGGTGGCATTATTATGGTATTGAGATTACAACCATTGAAGCAACAGGTAGGATATGATACATGGTATTGAGATATATGATATTATACATGGTATTATTAACAACAGATTGCATTGAGATATATGATATGATACATGGTATTACTACAACCATTGAAGCAACAGATTGGATTGAGATATATGATATGATACATGGTATTATTACAACCATTGAGGCAACAGATTGGATTGAGATATATGATATGATACATGGTATTGTATATTATATTCATCACCTGGTATTCTCTATTATTTTAAATAAATCACTATTTATTGTATTTGTCATTTTCTTGCATCATATTGTGAGAGGTGCAGAAGAATTGATTTATGTAATTAGAAGAAGAAAAACAAAAACAACAACAATTTACAAATTTGACAAAATTGTTGATGGTTTTAAGAAATTTATCCTTTGAGCATTTTTGTAATTGTAATATTTAGACAAAAATACATTTTAAAAGGATTAGTGATCTAAAATGGGTGAAAAGTTGAAGAAAATGCATCATTTACCAATTTTCAAGAAAAATTGAGTCAAATTATACCAGAAGTACATTAGAGCAAGCCAATGTCACCCTCAAAACATTTTTATTTTAAGTTTTAAATAAATACTGTAAAAGTTTGATCCTTTATTGTAAGAACCCTTAATTGTTTCTTTTATCTTAGCTCCATCTCAGAATGCTTCAAATATTGACCTGGATATAAACCTGGCCATCACCTACTATGATTTCAGGTACAGTTTGCACCCCTTTTTTCATTGTTTATCCATGGATTACTAGCAGGTTTAATGCTTAATTCTATGTACAGCTTCCTGTTCTTCAATGACAACAGTGACAAGTTTCATGCTTTGTGAAAAAGGTTCTCCTATGGATCAATGTGTTAGGGATAATTTGTGACACTGTGCATTAGTAAAGGCACTGCTTAAAAATTTGGCCTGCAATTTTGAAGCAATAAATTAATCACATCATTCAACAAGATTAACTTTGCATCATAACTTTGAGGTATGAATAGTTGTATGCTCATAGTTCATTTTACCTTTCCTCAGCAGTAAAGACAAACAATGCCAGCATTGATTATGGTTACTACTTATATTACAAAGGATTGCCATTATATTCAGATGTTTGTCACTAAAAATACCATGTAATACCAGTGGGAGTAGTTGTTATCTTGAAGGAGCCTTGGAGAGGTAAAACTGTATACAATTTGGTGGTTTGGGAAACAAAGAAATATATAAAGGTCATTGAGTCTCATCAGGTAGTCATACAAACATGTGGGCTCATGGGATCTTCTAGTACTTATTTAATTCGTAAACAGTTGATTGATTTTTAGTTGATTTTCTGATTTGATTTTCTGATTTGATTTTCTGATTTGATTTTCTGATTTGATTTTACATTTCTCCTCAGTGTGTCTGATTCTGACTTTGACACTTCATCAAAGACCAAACAAGATTCACCAATTTATATACAGAGCCCCTATGACAGCTGGCTGGCAATCTCATCGACCCCGACATCTGACTCATTCTCTCATTGGTTCAGAAATAATCCTGATGTCAACTATGCCATTGATTCAACGCTCACTGTGTCTTGGGATAACACAACATCACAGCTTAATCCTGTGACTAGGTGAGTGGTAAAGAATCAAACTCGTATTCCAAAGGTACTGGATTGGATTCCAGGTACAAGTCATGTATTGTGTCCTTGAGGCCGATACTTCATTCTTCTTGCATAATCCTGTGACTAGGTGAGTAGTAAAGAATCAAACTCGTGATTCCAAAGGTACTTCATTCTTCTTGCATACAAGGCTTACTCAGTTGTTTACTTGCTGGGGGTTTAACTTTAGTTGTTTATGGTACCAGAGTTGCTAGGGGTTTAACCTTGAGGTGCATTGGCTCTGAAGTACAGTGGCTTAGTGGCTAAGGAGTCATGCTCGTATTCAAGAGGCACTGGGTTTGATTCTCCTCATGAGCGCTGCATTATGCCCTTAAGCAAGGTACTTAACTCTTCTTGCTTCAGTCCACTTACAGCTGTACATGAGTACCAGCACTGTTAAGGAGTTAACCTGTGCTGGACTGGTGTCCCGCATCCAGGGAAGTCATGTACTGTAATCTGCTTACCCAAAGAAAACTGGGGATAATGACCAGCCTGATGTGCCTTCATGGTGTGTAGGCTGTTAAAGTTGTCAGTAAGGAAATCAGTTAATACTGTGGACACCACCAGCACAATTGGTGATATGTTTTAACATGTAAAGATAATCCTGTATTGCAGTGGCATTGCTAGACATTATTTTCAGAATGGAAAGTGGAAGGCAAGGCAATCATTTCAAGGTTTGGATGGAATTGTGATTATGTATTTTCTTACTTTCATGTATTTTCTTACTTTTTACTTTCATGTATTTTCTTACTTTCATGTATTTTCTTACTTTAATGTAGTTTTTAATTTTTATTTTCTTACTTTCTTTCATGTATTTTCTTACTTTCATGTATTTTCTTGCTTTCATGTATTTTCTTGCTTTCATTTTTTCTTATTTTCATGTATTTTCTTACTTTCATGTATTTTCTTACTTTCATGTATTTTCTTGCTTTCATGTATTTTTTAGTTTTCATGTATTTCTTATTTTCATGTATTTTCTTACTTTCATGTATTTTTTACTTTCTTGTATTTTCTTTCATTATTTTCTTACTTTCATGTATTTTCTTATTTTTATGTATTTTCTTACTTTCATCATGTCTTTTTTCCCTTGAAATTTGTTTCAGCAAATTATAACCACAAACTTACTGTAGCAAATAATGAGACCACTTATCTTAATTAAAATAACTGCTCAACCACACAATAAAACTTCATCCATTGCTAATATGATACCCAAACTTCCACAACAACTCAGGACTAACAGGAAATTGACTACAATAGAGCCATTGATAAGAAAAATTTTTATCCTAAATATTTGTAGTTTTCAAAATAAAGAGGAAAAGTCTGACCCAACCTGCCTATGTATTAGGTCGGGTCTGACTGTTTGAAACTTTAAAGAGCACAACAACTAATGTGTATTTTCTTACTTGCATGATATGCCATCCAACAAGTGTGATGCAGGGTTGGAAAAATACAAAAAAAGTCACTAGCCAAACTTGGGGAGGCTTAATTATGTGTGCTGAGTACCACAGTATATTACAATAATTCTACTCGCCACAATTACTTTAGCGAGCAGGCAAGTGGTTGTTCCAACCCTGGTTTGATGATATGACTATTTGTTATATTTCTTTGTCAGGTATTACTCCAGCTCGTACTTCCCTGTGGATGGACTTGGTTTTCAGTCGGAGGCTCAGAGAGACTGCGATTTTGTTCTTCACAATTTGGGGTAAGTTTTTCTATGCCGTATTCAATGATGTATAAATTTCTTTTAAAAGATTTGCAGAACTTTTCCTTCAAATCCAATGTCTTATCTAGCTAGACAGTATAGTAGTAAGCATGAACAATGCTTCTATCATTGCAATACATAGTTACTTAAGGTCAAAGCTTGCTAGTTAGCGTGAAGGGGATATCAGGTGTTGCAAGATGGAAGACGCAAGTTATTTTTGAATTCTATTCTCTTGAACTTCTCGGGTAATTTTTTGTGAATCTTTTAAAACAATCTATACAACATGTTTCAGACATTACTTTTTGTTACACATGAAAAGTGTCCCTCCGAAATTGCTGCAAGAGCTTAGGAGAATTGATTTTGTATCATGAAAAAATATCTTTCCTGAGGAGAAATGGTCTGTCAATCATTCACAGGTAATTCATGCACATATTATCTCAGGTATATGATACACAGCTATTTTCATCACCAGTTTGAAAACAAACTTCTTCCACTAAGACCCCAAACACGGATGAGTAATTTCTATCACAAAAGTTCCTTGATTATTCAGCACTGGCTTTGTGTAATTTTATACACACAAATAACCTTGGGCTACATGGCTGTGGTGTGCATGAGAATGACATTTCTTTCTCATTGATACTAATCATGTTCTACCATTGTCAGACTTTCCAAATTATGGTGTATGTTCTATTTTTTAATTTGTTTTCTAATCTTGTTCTCATTGTCCCAAATTATGGTGTACATTCTCTTTTTTATTTTTTTACCCAGCACCTTTTGATCCCAGCTGACTTTTACTTCTTTATTTCTCTCATTCTCCCCTGTTTTCTTTCCTTCCTACCTCTAGAATGATCTAACCTCTCAGGCACAATTTGACCCTCATTGTTGTGGTGCCATTAAGCCCTCATCAAACAAAAAAACTATTTTTAAAATTTAGAGGAAAAAGAAAGCATTTTCTGCCAATTTTGCTCCAAATAGTTTGTTATTTCATTTATAATTTTTTAGTGGTGGTACACTACTATTTTGGAATAAAGATAACATGTGTAAGTTCTCTAAAGTTTGATAGAATTTTTCCTTACATTTTTCAGATTTACAAGTGCTATCAGGACAGCCATCAGATTCAACAGCACAGAGGTGATAACTGTAGGAGGTGGAGAGGAGATTTGGTTTTACGTCAACAGAGTTTTACTCCTTCAGGTTCATGGCAACTCTGATGGAAATCCAACAAAATGCAAGAGAGTCAGTTTGGCTTCGGGAGTTGGTAAGCTAGGCTTTTGATAGTGGTTAACATTTATGTATAAGTGGAACTAAATGTTCTTTCAGAGCCCTATGAGTAAGGTACAGGATGATGTCAGTGGTCAAATTTATTACCCCTTGTATGGACAGTACAAGCAGGCAACTATCCATATCAATGAGTAACTAACATGGAAGCACAACTATCCATTTCTCTGCAAAATGGCAAATTTATTTTCGAATGACTGCTGATGGCAGAAGCGGAAATCCTGTCAGGAGCAAACCACATTTACACAGACATACCAGATACACCAGGCATTCAATGCAGCCGAATATGCAGATTAAAGGATTACTTTAGGGGGTCAAGCATGGCCATCTTATATGAAAGAGGACTTCAACAGAAACAAAATGGTGAAGAAAGCATTGCAAAATCTTATTCCGTTAAGGAGATATTCAAGTTTAAGGTTTGGTATTATTTGTGTAGAAACGACTCAAATCAGACTAGTTGTGATGTCACAATCTCAGATTCCTCAAAGTCTTTATGTATTTGAAAGAAAGTTTATTGAATTTGTTCACTATTTAAATTATTTTTCTTCAAACTTTTTTCCAGTTGTATATTATGAATACCCTTCCTAGATTCACTTTTACTACTTTTTGACATATCCCATGGTTTATAAACCACAAAATCACAGGACAAAATATGATAGAATACATAAAGACTGAGGAATCTGAGGCTATGACATCACAACTAGTCTGATTTGAGTCGTTTCTACACAAATGATACCAAAATTTAAACTTGAATATCTCCTTAATGGAATAAGATTTTTGATTGCTTTCTTCACCATTTTGTTTCTTTTGAAGTCCTCTTTCATATAAGATGGACTTGCTTGACCACTGAACTAATCCTTTAAAAATCATACAGTACAACCAATCGTACTGTACAACCAATCGTACTGTACAACCAATCATACCTGCTCATCAATACCTGATGATCCTCCTTAAGATCATTGAATGATGGTGAATTATATTGGGTTATGGACTGAGTCTAACATTTCTCCATGTTGTAGCAGCCAGTTGACTCGCTCCATGCTGGTAAGCTGTCAATCCATCTTGTACGGGGATGACCAGGCACCTGAGGGGAGATCACACATCAGGGGGTAAGGCCCTTTGTGACACTGTCCATGCTTTTCTTTTCACACTATAAATGCCCTTGATCTATCTTCTCTTACAGGAGGAGGGTACATTGTACCTTCAGAGGGGACAGTTATAAGTGGAGAGTGTGTCATCACTACAGTTCTGACCTCAGAGAAGGTGTATGCAACATTTTATGTAAGTATATCTCAAAGGAAACAAGGGTGATGACTCACATTGAAGGTTATAACAAGAGGTATTTGAATTCACACAATTTGGACAGTCATATCCATCTAATATTATAGATGACAAAAAGGGATATAATATAATAAATAATAATAATAACAATAGAATATATTAAATAATAATGGAATGTAATGAGTAATTATAGAATATAATAAATAATGATAGAATAAGATAAATAATGATGGAATATAATAGATAATATTATAATGTAATAAATAATAATGAAATATAATCAATAATAATATAATAAAATAAATAATAATATATTATAATAAATACTAGAATATAATAAATAATTATGGAATATGATGAATAATGATATAATATAAAAAATAATAATAGAATAGAATAAATGATAATATAATAGAATAAATAATATAATATAATCAATACTTATGGAATAAAATAAATAATAGAATACAATAAATAATAATATAACATAATAAATAATATATCATAATAAATAATAATAGAATAAAAAAAGAAGAATAAAATGGTAAAATTGAATAATATAATAAATAATAATATAATATAATAAATGATATTATAATATAATAAATTATGATATAATATAATAAATAATAATGTAATATAATAAATATTAACAGAATATGATAAATAATAATGTAATATAATAAATAATAATATAATATAATAAATGATAATATAATTTAATAAATAATACTACAATATAATAATAGAATGTAAATACATAATACTAGAATATGATAAATAGTAATAGAATGTAATGAATAATAGTATGATATAATAAATAATAGAACATAATAAATGATAATAGAATAGAATAAATAACAATAGATAAATAATAGAAGAATATAATAAATACTAATAAAATACAATAAGTAATAATACGCCATAAGATGTTTAGGAATTAATTTTTTACAATATTATCACAGACGAAAATTCCTGTTGGACTTTCCTAAACTGGGAAGTTTGTTCGACCAGAACAACTTGGATGAAGTGATCCAAGTTGGTACAATGTTCAATCCCAGTTAGGGCCAGTTCATCCTGTTCAAAATATGTCCAGTTTATCCCAGTTGGGAATATGTTCAATCCTAGTTGGTGATATGTGCAATCTTAGTTGGGAATATGTTCAATACTCATGCTTCCCTCTACAACCATATTTAGTCCTCTCCCACCTCCTCTCTACTTTTTTTTTTTCTTCACCCATGCACCTCCTCTCGATCCCAGCTTTCTGACTTTTAGTTCTTGTATTTACTTCAAGTTATACCTTACCTTCCATGCTATAATATGCAATCTGGTCACACGACCTGATTCTAACGCACTTCTAACCGAACCTAAAAAACGCAGTAACCAGCCAAGCCCTGACCTCCATAATACCTCTGTACCCCCTCACTCTTTTTCAGCGCGTTTGTTTCACAACATCGCTGAAAACTGGTCATTTTTGTTTTATATTTCAATTAACCTTTCTAACTTTTTTCTCTTGGCAGCTTCTACCTGAAGGGTTTTTACGCTGCCCGTTCTCATCTGGCTCGCCTTTTCAAGTCTTCCGAGTAGGGTGAGATAGCCATGGGTCCGAGAGTTCTTGGCCGACCTACACGACTTTACCCGTGTAGCCTACACTTAGGATAGCGGGTTTTTGTCTCCGATTCATACATAGCGAATGGCTAGTTCGAGCGTCCTCTCGTGGTGGGTGTTTTAGGCCCTAGAGCACAGGTTGTGCCTGCCTAGGGTCCTCTCACCCCGGGAATTAGTCTTTTTCTCCCTTAGCCCCACCCGCCTCGAGGTGACCTAGCGTTATACTATGTATAGTGTTTAGCACGCTAGGATATTTCAGTACACCTTCTCGTATGCATTAAGCCAATTTCTTTTTTTCGATTTTGGGCGCATGCGCATTGGGTCATAGTCACCGCTGGGTAAATGTGGGTCGCCCTGTAACAACTCTAGGGAGCTACAGTTGTTACTAGCGAGCTTATTTTCGTTTTCACGTTATCAGCATATGAATATTTTTATTTTTCTCACACAGTTTTGAGTTAAAATATTTAATTTTCAGGATTGAAGTTGGGGTGTCGGAGGGACCGTGGGTGGTCTCTCCGACGACCTAATTACAGGGAAAATAATCTTTCCTTTTATCTTTACAGACCTCAAGTACACAGTGGTTGGTGTTTCCCCACGCTACCCCAGCGCTAGAAAAGTCATTACGTTGGGCCACGCGTTTTCTCGGGTTTCTAAAGTTTTCAGATAGAAAATTTTTTGGTTTTAAAAAATTTTCTGTTAAAGCAAGTGTTGTTGTTCTGTTTAGAATGCTATGCCTCGTCTCTCTTTAGCATGTCCGTAAGATCATAGTTACTTTGCCGTGTTTAGGTTTGCGCTTGGACTTACGTTCTTCTCTTAAGAAATTTATTTTTCAGTAAAATTTTTTCTGTTTAAGAGAGTTTTGGTGTTCTGTTTAGACTGCTAGGCCTCGTCTCTTTAGCGTGTCCGTAAGATCATACTTACTTTGCGTATTTGTGTATGTACGCATGGATATATGTTCTTCTCTTTTCAGATATATAAAGAGATTCACTGAGAAGGTTACGCTCTTAGGCGTTAGCCTGCGCCTAGAGCGGTAACGTAAGAGAGAGAGAGAGAGAGATATCCTCTTAGGGCGTTAACGTCGCCTAAGTTCCATTGACGGTTCCATACGGTTCCGCGCCCGTTATTACGCTAACGTTCCATTGGACGGTTCCATACGGTTCCGCGCCCCGTTACGGGCTAACGGTTCCATTGGGCGGTTCCATACGGTTCCGCGGCCCGTTATTCACGGGCTGAACGGTTCCATTGGGCGGTTCCATGCGGTTCAGCCCCGTTGTTACGGGCGGACGGTTCCATTGGGCGGTCCCATGCGGTTCCAGCGGCCCGTTGTTCGGGGCGGCCGGTTCCATACGGTTCCGTTGGACCATCCCGACGGTTCCGCAGCCCTATGTGCGGGCATTGTGCGGTTCGAGGGGCGGATCCATACGGTTCCGGGATCCCTCACGGTTCCGCGGCCCGTTGTTTCGGGCGACGGGCCAGTTCCGTGGTCCATACGGTTCCGCGGCCCGTTATTCTACGGCGGGACGGTTCCATTGGGCGGTTCCGTGATCCATACGGTTCCGCGGCCTGTTGTTACGGGCGGGCGGTTCCAGCGACCCGTTGTTACGGGGCGGACGGTTCCATCTGGTTCCAGCGGCCCGTTATTCTGGGCGGGCGGTTCCATTCGACGGTTCCGCGGCCCGTGTTTACACGGGTCCGTATTTAACGGGTTCACGACATCGTGCGGTTTAATCGATTATCGCCCACTAGCTACGTGGTCAGGTGACAGGTGACATTCTTGACAAGAAGTTTAGCATTGACAGTTATTTTTCTTCTTGGTCCTGTAGCCATTAGCTACGCGGTTCCACGGCTCGTGTGAACGCAATTAAGACTGTCTCGTTGAGCGTTACAAGTTCCGTATTTATTTTCACCAGTTTCATGGACATGAAGGACAGGTCCCCGAGTGTCGATGTTTTTACACACCCAGGATGTCTCGTGATGCGTGGCGTGCAAACGCTTCTTTAAATTACGCTCGGTGACATCCATCTCACGTGTTACGGCGTGCAGATTATGCTGCGAGTCAAATCCCGTACTCTTTGCAGCGATTGGGATCTAGCGGCGTGGTGGAGCACAGACTCCACCGCGACCGGTACTTTCAAGCGGCGGAGAAAGTGGAGAAGCGACGGTCTGAGAGGCCCTCTTCGTCTCCCCACCGCCACCCAGGTCCAAAGCCAGGGGGCGGGGCCGCCGCCCACTCCTAGCGGAGCGCCGCCGCCCACTCCTGGCGGAGCGCCCTATTGAAAGACGTACACGTCGGTTCATCCGGAAGTATAGCATTGAGACAGCTATTTTTCTTCTTGGTCCCGTAGCCAACGGCTACGACAGTTACTCTATTCCACGGCCCATGTTTACGGGTCCGTGCGGTTCCACGTCCGTGTTTTACGGGTCCGTGACGGTTCCGCGGCCCGTATTCTGGGGTCCGTGCGGTTCCATACGAGTCCACGGTCCGCGTTTACGGTCCTTTCGCTTCCATTGGATGGCTCCAGTGAGCGGAACTTATCTCTAACGGGGTTAACGTGACACTGCAGGTTCACCCGATTATCGCCCACTAGCTACTACGCTCGTGGTCAGGTGACAGATGACTTTCTTTACAAGAAGTATAGCATCAGGACAGCTATTTTCTTCTTGGTCCCGTAGCCATTAGCTACGCAGTTCCACGACTTCGTGTGAGCGCAATTAAGATTGTCTCGTTGAACATTACCGTTCCGTAATTATTTTCACCAGTATCATGGACATGGAGGACACGTCCTCGGGCGTCGATGCTCTACACACCCTTGATGACCCGGCATGGCGTGATAACGCTTCTTTGCTTTACGAAGAAAAACTCGGTCACATCCATCTCCGCGCGTTACGGCGTGCAGATTATGCTGCGAGTCCATTCGTGGTACTCTTTGCAGCGATTGGGTTCCAGCGGCGTGGTCGAGCACAGACTCCACGCGACCGGTATTTTTCAGGTGCGACCGAGAGCGCGTGGCTCGGTGTTCGGATGCGTGCGGCTCCGTAGTTTTGTAGCGGGATATCGACACCGTGCGATTTACCCGGATATGCACCCGCTAGCTACGAGCTATGTGGCCAGGTGACAAGTGATAATCTTCACAAGTAGTATAAGCGCCGTGAGAGCTATTCTATTCATGGTTCCGTGGCCATTAGCTACGCCAGTTCCACGATCATGTGAACACCATTTATACGATTATCCGCGTTGAGCGTTACATTTCGCAATTACTTTCACCAGTATCGTGAGGCACGGAGGACAGGCCTCCGTGCGTCGATGCGTTACGCACCTGAGAGATCCGCTTTGCATAGCGTGCAAGCGCTTCTCTGAGACCGTGCGGGCCTGTGCGACCGGAGTTTTTGCAGCGGGATAACGTGCGCTGTACGATGAACCCGAAGTTGAGTTCGCTGGCTAGGAAGCTGCTTGGTCATAGCTACGCTGTCCCACGGCCGTGTGAACTGCCTCTGTAGGATTTTCGGCGTTGAGCGTCACAGTTCCGCGATGTTTTGCGCCTATATAAATGCGACCACGGCGGGCAGGTCCCTAGTGTCGGTGCGTTACGCGCCTTGACTGTCCTGCGATTAAATGTCGTCGCATGTAAACGCGCTTCTTAGGTTGCGCTTTGGTGTTATCGACTTGTTCAAACCCGTGTACACCGCTGTGGTCCTCGGTTCCGCAATGGGACGTCGGCCAACTAGGCGGCGCCCTACGGGGTCTTCGTGAGTTAGTCCCCTTTTTCACGGCTAGTTGTAGAGCCATGGATTCCTTGCGGGTCCATTAGGGTCCGTGCGGCTCGAATGTCGGTTCCATACGGCCCCCCGCGGCTTGTTTCACGGCCCGTGCGGGTCCGTAACACAACAAGCGGCTCCGTCCGAGGGCATGAGATGACGTTTGGGTCTGTAGTGCTGCTTGGTTCTACAGCAAGGTAGCGTACAACGTCGTCACACCCGTTAGTTTCGAGATCCCCCGTCCGTGTGAGCTGACTTGGTGAGATTTTCGCGTTGAGCGTCACGCGGTTCCGCGTGGTTTTTCACCAGTTCATGGACACGGGCGAGTCCCCGTTTGTCGATGCGTCACGCTCCCAGGATGCGTCGGCGTGTTAGCGCTTGCTCGGGTTTGAGGCCTGGCGCTCGGGTGATAAGATTTCCTTCTTTACGGAGGCATACCTGAATGTGATTCTTGCGTCGAGCGAGACCCTCGGCTCACATTCTACAGATATTAACGCGGTTTCGTACAATGTCACGATAAACCGGTATCGGAACCGGGATATTGCGACCGTTAGCGGCGTGTTGCAGTGTTCGCGGTCGTTTTTTCTTGCTGGGGCGTTTTTAGCGTTCGGCGGCATCCCCACGCGTAACCGCCCGGCCGCGGCTCCGTGATTTTATACAAACGGAGTTAACGGCCTATACCAGCGGCGGCGGTGTGGTAAAGGACCAGTAGCCATGAACTACTGCGTTCGCGGCCGTTTCTCTTACGGGACACGTGCTGAGTGCGGCGTCGTCCCCTCTTCCCCACGCAGCTACCGGTTTCGTAGCTCCGTGATGGAACAAACTCAGTTTACGACTCGTATAGCTTGCGTGGCACGTGAACTCCTCCGTATTTCTTACGGCCTCAGTTTATATATATTTTACCTATTCTCAACGGAACGCGTACTGTGTACTTCTTCCCTACGCGTCGCCACTTACTCGGTGGCCCGTGGTGAATAGAGGTATAATGAGATAACGACTCACGTTACAGGTGTAGTGCGTTCACGCTATCGTGGACCTAGACGGTCCTTTGGTACTGATAGCTACTTCGTTCGGGACACGTGCCAGTACCAGTTGTCCCCCTCGCGTAGCCCGCGAGCTTTTTGCTCCGTGGTGCACAGCGACATCGTTAGCGGTGGACTCGTGGTTTTTACTTGTCATGCTGGCGCCTTTGTAGACCCATAACGGATCTATTATATTTAACGGGTTGCGTACTTTTGCGGCGTAAGTCCCCCAGTAGCCACGCTTTTCCGCTCCGTGGTGCAGGGTGTTTAACGTCCGTGTAGTATACACAGGGCGTCACCTCTTCGTGATTTCTACCCCAGTGTTGGGGTTTATGACTCATACGGTTGACGTGTACGTTACCCCTACTTGTCAATATTACCTCCATGAAGGAGATTTTTCTTGACCATAGGTGGCCTTTTGGTAGACAACCTTACGTTAGGGTAGCTATTACCAACAACGGCACGTATGGTTCCTTCCATACTTTAACACCTTACAGCTGCTTGCGGTTTCTTACGGCCTGTTACTTAACTGCCCGTACAGACATACGGTATTCGTTTTCTCCGCGCCCGTAGCCGTAGGCTCCGCGGTTTCAAGGTTGTTACTATCGTGAGTGCGTTAACACTTTCTCCAGTCAACTTCTTAGACAAGTTTCGCTGTTGATAGGCGTGGCCTGGAGCTCGCGTCCCGCAACTGCTCGGTTTTCACCCGTCAGATATCACCGTCGGTGCGGCGGGGCTTCTGATCAAGGTCGGGGCACTTTTCTTGTGACCCCTTCTGTCGGAAACGTGGGCGGGTACTTGACCCTTTTTCGTCTCGGCGCGGGGACGAACTTTGGCTGCTCGAGACCTTGCAGGCTTCACGCGTCACGAGCCTCGGGTCAGGGGACGATTTTTGTCATAGTTCCGTCATGAGCTCTGGGATACCTTGCAGCTATCCACCAGGGTTTTTCCGGTGGGGTCTACGGTCTTTGACTTGCGACCACTGGTGAGTTCTGGGAGATCTCTTCGTAGTGTGTCATGTGACATTTTCCTCCGATAGATCATCCAGTGGCTTTCTGTTAAAGTAGTCTGAACTGTTCATAGAACGGCGCGGTATGTACTCGGGTTCGGGGCATAACCTCTTTTCACGGGATCTCGTGCGGCGTTCGAGAAACCGCTTTTGCGGTTTTTCTCTTGTTTTTGGTCTGACTCACTTTTCGACGTTCGTGTTCCCCGCTAACTTTAGCTCTTACGCGGTTATGCGCTAACGAATTTTCCTTGTCCGGGATTTCTTCAATTCGTTTTCATTGGTACACGCCGTTCCCAATCGTAGTTTCCTCGCCGGTTCTGTCTCGTGGGCCCGAATCCGGTGTGGCTTGTGGCGTTTTTGTGGACACTTTGCTGTAGTTGTGTCCAAACGCTCTTCCGGTTGGCTTGTTTTTCTGGGCTTTACGCTCCGGTTCTTTCGAGGTTTGCCTCCGTTACTGTCAACGAATGGTGCCTTGTTCGGTTTGACTGTACCTGCGCCGTGGTTTCCTATGTTTTAGTTCCTCCCACTATTGAGGTCTTTCATCCTTCCGAGGTGAAGGAATTTCGTCCTTTAAACGGGATTCGGTTCGTGTGAGTTTTCGTACCAGCCATTAAAAAAAAAAAAAAAAAAAAAAAAATGTGCGGATCTGAACTCCCTTCCTTCCTATCCTCGGTTGCAATCTGATTGCATATTATAGCATGGAAGGTAAGGTATAACTTGAAGTAAATTTACCCCGCTAAGCGTGGGGATATTTCTGAGTTATACTTACCTTCCATGCATCCCGCCCGCCTCCCCTCTCGTTCAGGCCTCGGTGGAATGTTGAGTGAGGTGGTACAGAGGTATTATGGAGGTCAGGGCTTGGCTGGTTACTGCGTTTTTTAGGTTCGGTTAGAAGTGCGTTAGAATCAGGTCGTGTGACCAGATTGCATATTATAGCATGGAAGGTAAGTATAACTCTCGTAAATATCCCCGCTACGCTTAGCGGGGTAAATTTCTCTCAATCTCCCCCTGTTTTCTTTCCTTCCTACCTTAGAATAATCTAACCTCTCGGGCACAATTTGACCCCCGTTGTCATGGTGCCATTAAGCCCTCATCAAAAAAAAAATATAAAAAAATAAAGTAAATTCTTTTAAAGTCTGAGCTGTTCTTGAGGGTCATTTTTAAGAGTAAATTTATCAAATTTTCATTCATTTTGCGCAACAGGTCGGAGATTCCTACAAGTTTGATATCTTCCACACGGAGAGGGAACCATGCGCCTCTGAATTCTACCTGGAGATACAAGGGGTAGAGTTCCTCTCAGAGGACTCCGCCACCCCTCCCGTGGACTACTCCGTTCACATCTCAGAGCAGATGAACTTGGATGGTTTGGTTGAAACCATGTGGATCGCTGATGCATTCTCTGCTGGTCCTACATATAATGTTACTTTACGTAGAGGTAGGACAATTTGTACGTTACACTGAACTTCCTATGTTATGTGTGTTTATTTCTATTTTGACCTTTTTTATGGTCATACTTTGAAACATCACAATCTCAAAGAAGGCTGTTACACACCGAACGCGACGCGGCGAGCGATTTTTTAAACAAAATTGAATAAAAGAAACATTTTGACCTTGTATTCAAAGAAGGATCGTCATTGCATGGCTATTCAAATAACAACTGAAAATTGATTGAAAGGGCGTTTTTACGCCCATTAAAGCAAAATTCGGGTCACGACAGAAAATCGCGCCCCACTAAAGCGAATTTCTCCACAGTTTGAACAAAAAAGCATTTCTAGCAAATTTTTCAGTATCATCAGAAAGCCTCAATTGTGAACTTTATTGTGTGTAAGCAAAAAGTCAAAGCGTCTTATAATATTTGTTTTCTGCATTAATATCTAAAATATCGCCCGCCGCGTCGCGTTCAGTGTGTTACGCTTTTAAGACTGGAGTGGAAGAGGGATTCATTGGGTGATTGAATTTTAAGCAAAATGTATACCTAATTTATCACCAAAAACATTTTTCACCTTCTTAGCCGATTGTGTTCGAAAAGCGCATTGTGTTTGATTTCTTTTTTAACAAACTGTAAATCAAGGCAAACTATGTAATCATTATGCTGAAAATTTCTCTTTAAGCCCACCTGCACCCCGGCACCTGAGTTAATCTGAAAAATTCAGGTATATGGCAATTACCAACCCTACTTCCTGTTCAGTTTATTGTGTTTCCATTCCAAACAATGATTCTTTATGTGCCATTTCCATGCACACCACAGCCAAGTAGCCCAAGGTTAATTGTGTGTATAAGAAGCCAGTGCTGAGTAATCAGGGCACTTTTGTGATTGAAATCACTCATCTGTGTTAGGTGTCTTAGTGGGAGAAATTTGTTTGCAAACTGGTGATAAAAATTGCTATGCCTGAGGTAATATGTACATGAAGTGTTAGTGATTGATGGACCATTTCTTTAACGAAAGATATTGCTTTATGATATTAATTCAGAGTAGCATTTTTAACAAAAGTTGAAACAATATGGAAACATGTCTTAGAACTGTAATTACACATGTGCGAAAAGGGTCATCTCATATTCTTATGGGATCCATTTTGATGGGTCAATTAAGTTTTGTTTAAATTGTTTTCAGAATCATAGCACTTGTCCATGTAATTTTGCATTCATTATTTTCTTATTTTACCAGTGAGTTTGCATCATTCAATTTTGTTAACAAGAGCTAAAAAATGATAGCACAATTGTCTTGCTGTATACCTGCTATTGTCAAATAGCTACATATGATTAAACAATGCAAAACTTTACATTTTGTCATTCATTAAGGAAATGAAGCAAGACACTTTACTATTAAAAATGATACATCTGAGAATCGTGCTGAGGGTGCTCAACCAACAACACAGGCTCCAACTCCAACCCACACCATCAATGGAACATCTTTTATTACATGTGATACTAATCCAGGGCTTGGTATGTATAATGTGACAATAAATAATGATAATAATAATGATGATGATGATGATGATGATATGATGATGATGATGATGATGATGATGATGATGATGATGATGATGATGATGATGATGATGATGATGATGATGATGATGATGATGATGATGATGATGATGATGATGATGATGATGATGATGATGATGATGATGATGATGATGATGATGATGATGATGATGGATGATGGATGATGATAATAATGATAATGATAATGACGATATGATGATGATGATGGATGATGATGATGATGATGATGATGATGATGATGATGATGATGATGATAATAATGATGGTAATAATAATAATAATAATATAATAATAATAATAATAATAATAATAATAATATTCATAACAAGTTAAAGTCAATCTGTTTTGTTTTGCCAGTGAGTGTCAATTCCATTCTTATGTAACTAACATACATGAAAGTGATTAAACCATCAGCTTTACATTCAAATATCATGTGTCATGTTCCCAGTGTTTCCAACCAGTTCTTTGGAACTGGTTAGCTGAGCTAAATCCATCCAAGCCATCAGGCTCATAGAGCCGGTGCTTATCCCCAGTTTGAATGAAGCAAGCAGATAAGAGCACATGACTCTCCCTGGACCATCCATCGCAGATTAACTCCCCAGCTGGCACTCATTTTACAGCTGAGTGGACTGAAGCTAGTAGAGTAAAGTGTCTTGCTCAAGAACACAATGCAGCGCTCAGGACGGGATTCGAACTCAATGCATTTCGAATACGAGCATGACTTTATAACCACTGAGCCACTGCACCTCTTACTGGTCAATAAAGTGGATGTGGATGTCTGGACATAAATAATCCATCGGAGGTCTGTCAGACCTTATAAAACAAACATATTTTTATATAAGGTGACAAATTTTAAGAAACTGGTCTGGCATCTTCAGTCTTTAAGATGTCACAATTTTGTTTGAGACTTAATGATTTGGAAGTGTACTGTAGAAAGGTGATATGTACAAATAGTTTTGTCACAATCTTTAGGATATATTTTGTTGGAAATTGATTTCAGTAAGATTCATTTGTTAACCATGTTTCTTCAGATGATCCATTACAGTTGTTAGGACTGTGGTGACATCACATGATTTTAGTCACCAAACTGAACAAATGCATCAAGAAAAGTACACAAGAGACATTGTGAGGCTGTGATGTCACAAGTAGACTGATTTCACTTATTTCTACATGTATCTGCTTGAATTTTAATATCTTCTCTTTCCTTTTCTCAGTTCCTGACCCCAGCATATCAGGGTCTGAGGAGTTCACAGTATCAACAGACACCATCCTGATAACCCTTGCATCAGAGGTGGACCATGAGGTAGCAACGACCTACCTCTTGGTCATTATGGTCGTTGATTTCAATGCAGATCCTGTTCAGAGTGGGAAATTACAATCCAGGTAATCTTTTGATCAAGTGTATGTTAATGGGTTTCTCTGAATTTGGTTAAGTCTTTCATGCAATAAAAACTGTTGATCATTTGGCATTCATAATGAGAGAGAAATTAAATGTAAAACTTGTCACTTTTGGCTATGTCTACTGATCTTTCCCTTGCCAATGCTATGAGCCGCCACCTAACAAGTTCCTTAGCAGCAAATAATATCAAGCCAATGCTGCAAATATGAGCTGCCACTTAACAAGTTCCTTAGCAGCAAATGATATTAAGTGTTCAGGATTAACTGAGGTGTGGGGTGCGGGTAGGCTTAAAGATAAACTTTTCGGCATGTTTGTGTAAAGTCCTCCGTGGTCTATAGTCATAACTTCAACTTGGCATGCTAGAGGTCCTGGGTTCAATTCCTGGTGGGTCTTCAGTCACTGGCCCTTATTCACAATTTGTTTATCAAGGCTATGGACGTCTGTATATAATGTTAACTGTTTAGAAAAAGGATTTGAATTACCTCAACTTTCTTAAAGGTTTAATATAAGAAACAAATTATATATCAACTTCAATATTTTTATAAATTTTTTTGATATGCAAGAGCTATTTTTGTGTGTTTTTTCTACATTTTAGATTGTTTATCTTTTTGCATCTATGCCTAACACTATTGAAATTTATGCTTCACTTTGAATTTGTTTCAGATTTACATAGATGATGAAAATGACAACTGCCCAGTATTTCCCAACTCAACGTTTGACATCCTTCCTCTACCTGTCTTACAATTGGGTCCAGTGATCAATGTTTCGGCAACAGATCTTGACACAGGGGTCAATGGGGAGGTCACTTATCACTCAACCTATGTCACACAGATGTAAGTTTGCCAAGGTTAAAGATTTTAGAACGATACATATCAATGAAACTGGTTCATGGGAGGAACATGAATGAAAGTTAATTTGGTGCGTTTCAATTTAATGAAATTAAATGTTTAGTTTGGTACACTAATATAGCCAACTACCATAACAATTTTCACCTGTAGTTTTGCATGACATAATATTGTAATGAAAAAGAAGTGTTATTGATTAAAATTGAGATATAATTCATTCTTGGTTCGAAAATGGCATCTGCTGCAAGCGACCTCAAAAGACGAAAGGCATTAGCATGGTGCGCTTTCTCATGACTTGTCCTTCTCCTTAAAAATTTGTTCCAGCAATTCATACGCACAAACTTACTGTAGCAAATAGTGAGACCACATTTTCTTAATTAAAATAACCACACAATAAGGACTTCATCCATTGCTAATATGATACTCGGCACCAAGTTCCACAAAAACTAAGGTTTTTAGAATAAAGAAAATAAAGAGGATAAATCAGACCCGACCTGGTGATTTATCAGGTCGGGTCTGACTGTTTGAAACTTTAAGGAGCAGAACAACTAATGTGGAAACTGGAACATCTGTGGAGAAGTCCCCAACTATCCATCTCTGCAAAAGTGAAATTATTCTACACTACCTGCGTGACTATCCTCCTCTATGGCTGTGAATCCTGGGTGTTGTTTCAGGTCATGGGAGTGCAAAATCAACGCTTTTGCTACCTCCTGCTTTAGGATTATGCTAAGTATCAAATAGAGAGATCGTGTCTCAAATGCCAGCCTACAGTATATGACATGACCAACACTGAGCCTGTTATCCACTGTGCAAGGAATCGCCAAATGAGATTCTTGGGACACATCTTTTATCTCCCAGAGGAGGAGCGTGCTAGAAGATACGCTCTCTACATTCCAACTCATGGCATAAGAAGCCCGGGATGTCCATGCACCTCTTATGTTAACTACATTTAATGCATTTGAAGAAAGTGCCCCTTAAACACGGACGGGATGAAACTGCCTCTGTCATTTTTATCCCGTTTCAAGGACACTCTCTCAACAAATTGACCATGTATTACGCAATCATTTGACTAAATTTTTTGTAATAATACGAAGTAGAGTAACGTGGAAATGAAATAGGAAACTCAAAACCTTTCAATGATTGCATATTAATGTCACCTAATCGTTCATGCGGTTACTAGATTGCCACAGGCACATAAAACTAGGATGGAGTAGTGTTAAAGGGGCGGATTCTGTAATGGTATGTTAGGGTATGATGAAGACATCCAAGCAAGTGAACAGATAGCCCTACTTGCCAAAGATCGCTTTACATGGAGAAATCTTGTGGCCGCCTGCTCTGCAACCGAAGGATGATGATGAATATTTATAAGCCTGAAATAATGAAATGTATGATAGAATTATTAGGTGCATTTCATGGCTCACTGGTTAAGGAGTCCAAATTTGAATCATTTCCTTAAGCAAGACACTTTACTCTTTAACTCCAGTCAACCCGAAGTAAGGAATCTCTGTTATGAAATCTAGGTTGGGAATTCTTGGTTTGACCACGCTTGAGTTGAGAAGAGTGCGTGGCGATATGATTCAGGTTTTTAGATTCCTATCTGATAGTGGTGCTTTGACTTCCTGTAATTTCTTGCATGTTTCAGCTAATCCTCATGTGACACGTGGTAACAGTTTGAAGTTGATCAAAGAGTTCTCACGGATAGATATTCAGCATTTTACTTTTCACAAAGAGTTGTTAATGAGTAGAAATGTTTGCCTGAGTGGGTAGTTAGCTCCAATTCTCTTTACAGTTTTAAAGTCAACATTGATAAATTCTTTACTAACTCTGGGCGTCTTTGATTTTTTTTTTGTTTTTTTTAAGGTGGTGTTAGTTTGGGCTTTTTATGGGGTGATTCACCCTACTTAGCCTGTCATCTTGTTATGTTATGTTAACTCCCATGACTTGTCCTTCATGTATTTTCTTACTTTCATGTATTTTCTTACTTTCATGTATTTTCTTACTTTCATGTATTTACTTTTTCATGTATTTTCTTATTTTTGCATTTCATGTATTTTTTTCACTTTTTCTTATTTCATGTATTTTCTTACTTTCATGTATTTCCTTTCATGTATTTTCTTACTTTCATGTATTTTCTTACTTTCATGTATTTGCTTACTTTTATGTATTTTCTTACTTTCATGTATTTTTTACTTTTATGTATTTGCTTACTTTTATGTATTTTCTTACTTTCATGTATTTTTTTACTTTTATCTGTTTTCTTACTTTCATTATTTTCTTACTTTCATCATGACTTGTCCTTTTCCTTGAAAATTTGTTCCAGCAAATCATAACCACAAACTTATTGTAGCAAATAATGAGACCACTTATCTTAATTAAAATAACTGCTCAACCAAACAATAAGGACTTTATCCATTGCTATTATAATACTTAGCACTAACTTCCACAACAATTCAGGACCAACAGGAGAACAAACACAATGGAGCCATTGATAAGGGATGATTTGATCCTAATTACTTGTGGTTTTCAGAAAAAGAAAATAAAGAGGAGAAGTCTGACCCAATCTGCTTATTTATTAGGTCGGGTCTGACTGTTTGAAATTTTAAGGAGCAGAACAATTAATTAGTTGTAGATGATAACTAGAATGATTGGACAGGAACCCAGTCCATTGCAGGAATGACATCTTTTCCAGGAAGTGAGGGGAGGGGGTGGGGCAGGGATCATGTATTCTCTTGTTACCCTCATCTGCATATAGGTCAAAAACTTAATATGGAGACGTGGCATGAAGATATTTCCTAAATTGATCATCTTCACCCACATTAAGGTCTAGAAAGTCAAATTCTAATGATTGATTATTTCGTCCACAGTCAACTTGTAAATGAATCATTTTACCTCCTGGAACTAACCGTAGCAGCCATTGACAGTGGAACTCCAACCCGGGGAGACATAGCCCAAGTGAACATTACAATAAGTGATACTTGTATTTACGATGCTCTGCTAAACCCACTGGAGGTGAATGTTTTCATGGGATACTATGATGGGGGTGTTTATCTACGAGTTCCAAAATACTACATGTATGACTATGGTGAGTTTGAGAACAATTACATATGGTTGTTTACAGTGTTTAAGCAATGCTCTTCCATAATAAAAAGCACACACTTTATTTGGTCAAAAATATTTACCAGGGAAATTTTACAAAACAAAGTTTTTTATTTTTTTTTTTAAATGTTAAGTATCAAGTATTCACATTCTTGTTGGACAGGGGGTGGGGAGAGGGGGAGGGGGGAGGATAATTTGCCAAAAAGAGTTAAGAACTTTTTATTTACCAGTATGTTTTTTTTTTTTTTTTTAATGTCATTGAGAGACAATATCCCATCCCGTTAACATCATTTATAAGTGATTTATGATCCATTAGCTGTTAAATCTACTGGAGGTGAACATCTACATGTGATATGACAAGGCCGGATATTATCTACACATCTTTTTGAATGGAGATGTACGGGAAGGAAATAATTCTCCACAAGTTTGTTTTCACCATTGTGCTTCTTAAATTAAAAATTGATGATGAGGCGAAGTGTTTACACGGCATATTTCGCCGCGAGTGCATAGCCCTTTAAACCGTGCATTAAATATGCAAATAAACACGATGCCACAACAATCTTTTTACAAAATTTCCTTGTTAAGATTGTTTAAAATGCATAAAAAACTACAATTCAATTCAATTCAATTCATTTTTCTTTATGATTAGGCCACATTGCTACATGAATACATCCATAATAGTAAATAAGCAGCAAAGCAATACAAATAACAACAACTAAAACTTTGAACAAAAGTTATGCAATAAAAATACTAAATATCATCAAAATAAGATTCTATTTCTGAAATAATAAATGATAAGCAAATGTTATTCAAAAGAAATTTATTTCTGGTGTTTAACATTTCAAATAAACCTATCCTGTTTGGATTTATATAAAAGTATCTTGGAAAGTAAAGAAGTCTGAACTCGTAATAACATGGGCATTCTAATAAAAAATAAAATTTGTCTTCAAACCTCTCCTAAAATACAAAAAAGTGCAAAACCTATTTTCCCTTAAACCATTATTATGACGACCTTTGTTTATTTTCAGTTTAAAACATCCGCATCAAAATCTTGTAAATACTGAGTGAAAATACTTGGAGGAATATGATTGATGTAGAATTCAAAGTTGTTGTGGGTTTTATGCATATTATAAAGTGACCGTCTGCTCATTGATTTAACACTGGTACTCCAAATCTGTTTATTGACGTCATTTAAACGTTGTAAGAACATTGAAAGAAAGCCTTGTTCATCATTAACTCCCTGTTCTATCCAAACATCTCAGAAACCAAAGGTAAATAAATAACATTTGTTTTATTTTGACTTTACCAGACTGCCGAGATGCTCTTGGTATGAGAAGTGGTGTCATACAGGACCACCAAATTCCGTCTCTTCAACTTACGGGAAATTACACTACGCTAGTAGAGGGCGCCTGTCAATTGAAGAAGATGATACTATTCCTGCTGGTTCAGGTGATCATTTTTAGTTTTTGCAGATGTAAATATAGGAACAATGAAAATGTATTATTGATTGTTGATGTTTTTTATTAAACAAAATAATAATAATAATAATAATAAACATAACAACAATAATAATAATAATAATGATGATGATGATGATGATGATGATGATGATGGTGATGATGTGATGATGATGATGATGATGATGATGATGATGATGCTGCTGCTGCTGATGATGATTATGATTATGATTATGATGATGATGATTATAATTATGATGATTATGATGATTAGTAATAATAATAATAATAATACTGAACACTTGTTATGCGCCAGTATCCATCAAAAGTGATGCTCATGGTGCAGCGACAACAATTAATGCAAAACAATGTGAACAAAAAAGAAACAATAGTTAAGAATACTGCAAAATACATACATACAAGAACAAATATAAGCTTAAAGTTGAACAGAATCAGAACACATGAGAAGTGTCTTTAATGATGATTTAAAAGAATTGAGGGAAGGACTAAGTTTAATGTTGTCTGGAAGTCTGTGCCATAAAAAAGGGGTCAGCAGAAGAAAATGAACGTTTCTCCCATACGTGGAATAGCTAATTGAAGTTTGAAATTAGAACGCATGAACTGGCGGGGAGATTTATATGGGATTAAAAGATCAGAAATATATGTGGGAGACAATGCATGAGTAGACTTATACACAAAAACATGTATTTTACAAACAATTCTATGATGAATGGGTAGCCAGTGTAAATTTCTTAAAATAGGAGTAATGTGTTCATTGGTTTAAAATGCAATAAACGGTAAAATAAAAATCAAGATCATTCAACAACCTTTCTCAGATCGACAACGCTCATATTACCCGTTTAGAATTTGGTTTGCCACTGCATCCTCACAATCCAACACGGAGCTTCCTCGCTCCCCAAACTGCAAAAAATCCTCCAGATAAAATAGTCTCCTTCCTTCAGCATGCATCCCTCTTCAACCATATTTAATTCTCCTCTTCCACCCCCTCTCTACTTTGTTTTTGTTTTACCCATGCACCTAACAGCTGGCTTTTGTTCTTGAAATCTCTCATTCTTCCCCTGGTCTCTTTCCTTAAAAAATGATCAAGATCATTCAAACAAACAAACAAACAAGATCATTTACTTTTCAATTGATAGCCTCTTTGGGCTATCAGGGATAATTATACAATGCACTACATCAAGCAGATCAAATACTCTCTCAGGTCTAAAAGGTCTTGCACAAGTTCAAGAGAAGTCTTGGTAAGAACATATCTATTGTACAACTAAAACTGATCAAAACATTTTCATTTTATATTTTATTTGTAATATATTCTACCTGTGACAACTGATAGGATTTTCAAAAAGCTGTTCAATGAGGGGTACCATTAGCCACAGTCCAAAACCAGTCGAGGTGTAAGATATAACCATGCATCTCACCACAAGACTTCCCAAAATACAAAGTGTAAAGCTTCATATGATCTGTGAAATCCCAGGCAATATAATTTTTGGTGACATTTTAAAAATGGAAGTACATTTTATTGCCATAAACTGTTTGCAACTTGGTTACAATTTTGATCGTGAGAGGGAAGGTTGACCGCTTGAACCTGCATTGGGTATCAGCCATCAGTCCCCCCACTCTAAGATGATAACTTATGCCTTGGTGAAATTACTTACATGTTAATCAAATACTGCTAAGCAAAGGATATTTTTTGTAGAGGTAGGATAGATGATCTCCTTACTTCACAATATTCTCAGGTTGGATAGCAGCCCCTGCTGACAGCAGCCCATGGTTCGAGGTAGACATGGAGGACATTTACATCTTCCATGGTGTAGCCGTCCAGGGTAGCGGGGATGAGCCATACTGGATCGAGACATTTAAAGTGGCGTACTCAAATGACAGCTCCTCATGGACCTACGTCAAGGATGAAATGGGAGCTGATGAGGTAACGGTTATTCTTTCTTCTTAAATGCTTGCAAACTTTTTGCAAATGCATTTCTTACTATGTCGAGGTGACCAAATGTTTACAATTATATCAACCTTATGAAATTCAATGGGGTGCAGGTTTGGGTGTAAATGATGTACAATGATCACTATTAACTCTTGTTGTATTGAAGTGAGTGAAGCACAGGACCTCCTTTTGGAAGTTCAAATGTATTTTTTTTCTCACTTTTTTAGGCATATGCCAGGAAAAGCACACGTTAGTCACAATGACTTGTTTTCAGTGTGAACCCAAGGAATATGCCAGGATGGAAAGTGGATGAACACCTGGTTAACACCCTGCTCTTTTCGAGAAGTGTTCAGAGAACCAGGCAGGGGTGAAATTTCTACCATTGGGACGGACGGCTTTATGTCCCCTTGATGGACAGTTAGCATCACCCAACCATTGGCCACTTTACACAAAGGTCGGGTGGGGGAGAAGGTGTGATGCAAAAGACAAACCACTGCACTTGATGTCAGCGCACAGTATATCGTTTTGCATATCTGTGGACAAATCGCTGGTTAAATCACTGTTGGACTCAAACCTGAGACATCCAGCATCTCAGTCGTACGCTCATCTGACTGAGCCACCTGCCTTCATTAGAGTCTTCTCAACATTTTCTTTTGATTTTAATTTGAGTTACTTTCTGTAATGTAATTGTGTACCTGTTTATGATTGAACTGAATTAGTTGTAAATGATGTTCTTCCATCACAAGCGATGGTGACCCAGGCTACACAGTTGAGTCTGTGGTTGGGTGCAGTGTGTACATAGATTACTGAAGAGGCCAATATGTGCATGTAAGTCTCTTCCACATGTGGGGCAATATGGGTAGGTCCAGTAAAGCAATATAATGATAATAATGTAAACTTGATAAAGCTCTGGTATCCGCCAAAAGGCGCTCATGGCGCTTGCAAAAAAACAAGCCACTTAAACAGTTTAAACTCATCCCAGGCTGAAATAATCATACAACAGTACAACATTAACAAGAAAGTTATCTCTTGCCTCTTGGACAACACACTTCCTTTGTGCCTCTAGTAATCTGAGTTGCTTGGCAGGATGAGCTACATGCTTCCTTTGTGCCTCTAGTAATCTGCATTGCTTGGCAGTATGAGCTAGATGCTTCCTTTGTGCCTCTAGTAATCTGCATTGCTTGGCAGCATGAGCTACATGCTTCCTTTGTTCCTCTAGTAATCTGCATTGCTTGGCAGCATGAGCTACACGCTTCCTTTGTGCCGCTAGTAATCTGCATTGCTTGGCAGCATGAGCTACACGCTTCCTTTGTGCCGCTAGTAATCTGCATTGCTTGGCAGTATGAGCTACATGCTTCCTTTGTGCCTCTAGTAATCTGCGTTGCTTGGCAGCATGAGCTACTGTACATGCTTCCTTTGTGCCTCTAGTAATCTGCGTTGCTTGGCAGCATGAGCTACTGTACATGCTTCCTTTGTGCCTCTAGTAATCTGCGTTGCTTGGCAGCATGAGCTACTGTACATGCTTCCTTTGTGCCGCTAGTAATCTGCATTACTTGGCAGTATGAGCTACATGCTTCCTTTGTGCCTCTAGTAATCTGCATTGCTTGGCAGCATGAGCTACATGCTTCCTTTGTGCCGCTAGTAATCTGCATTGCTTGGCAGTATGAGCTACATGCTTCCTTTGTGCCTCTAGTAATCTGCATTACTTGGCAGTATGAGCTACACACTTCCTTTGTGCCTCTAGTAATCTGCATTGCTTGGCAGTATGAGCTACATGCTTCCTTTGTGCCTCTAGTAATCTGCATTACTTGGCAGTATGAGCTACATGCTTCCTTTGTGCCTCTAGTAATCTGCATTACTTGGCAGTATGAGCTACATGCTTCCTTTGTGCCTCTAGTAATCTGCATTACTTGGCAGCATGAGCTACACGCTTCCTTTGTGCCGCTAGTAATCTGCATTACTTGGCAGTATGAGCTACATGCTTCCTTTGTGCCGCTAGTAATCTGCATTACTTGGCAGTATGAGCTACATGCTTCCTTTGTGCCTCTAGTAATCTGCATTACTTGGCAGTATGAGCTACACACTTCCTTTGTGCCTCTAGTAATCTGCATTACTTGGCAGTATGAGCTACATGCTTCCTTTGTGCCTCTAGTAATCTGCATTACTTGGCAGTATGAGCTACACACACTTCCTTTGTGCCTCTAGTAATCTGCATTGCTTGGCAGTATGAGCTACATGCTTCCTTTGTGCCTCTAGTAATCTGCATTGCTTGGCAGTATGAGCTACATGCTTCCTTTGTGCCTCTAGTAATCTGCATTACTTGGCAGTATGAGCTACATGCTTCCTTTGTGCCTCTAGTAATCTGCATTGCTTGGCAGTATGAGCTACATGCTTCCTTTGTGCCTCTAGTAATCTGCATTGCTTGGCAGCATGAGCTACACGCTTCCTTTGTGCCTCTAGTAATCTGCATTGCTTGGCAGTATGAGCTACATGCTTCCTTTGTGCCTCTAGTAATCTGCATTGCTTGGCAGTATGAGCTACATGCTTCCTTTGTGCCTCTAGTAATCTGCATTGCTTGGCAGTATGAGCTACATGCTTCCTTTGTGCCTCTAGTAATCTGCATTACTTGGCAGTATGAGCTACACACTTCCTTTGTGCCTCTAGTAATCTGCATTGCTTGGCAGTATGAGCTACATGCTTCCTTTGTGCCGCTAGTAATCTGCATTGCTTGGCAGTATGAGCTACATGCTTCCTTTGTGCCGCTAGTAATCTGCATTGCTTGGCAGTATGAGCTACACACTTCCTTTGTGCCGCTAGTAATCTGCATTGCTTGGCAGTATGAGCTACATGCTTCCTTTGTGCCTCTAGTAATCTGCATTGCTTGGCAGCATGAGCTACACACTTCCTTTGTGCCTCTAGTAATCTGCATTACTTGGCAGTATGAGCTACATGCTTCCTTTGTGCCTCTAGTAATCTGCATTGCTTGGCAGTATGAGCTACATGCTTCCTTTGTGCCTCTAGTAATCTGCATTACTTGGCAGTATGAGCTACATGCTTCCTTTGTGCCTCTAGTAATCTGCATTGCTTGGCAGTATGAGCTACATGCTTCCTTTGTGCCTCTAGTAATCTGCATTGCTTGGCAGTATGAGCTACACACTTCCTTTGTGCCTCTAGTAATCTGCATTGCTTGGCAGCATGAGCTACACGCTTCCTTTGTGCCTCTAGTAATCTGCATTACTTGGCAGTATGAGCTACATGCTTCCTTTGTGCCGCTAGTAATCTGCATTACTTGGCAGTATGAGCTACATGCTTCCTTTGTGCCTCTAGTAATCTGCATTGCTTGGCAGTATGAGCTACATGCTTCCTTTGTGCCTCTAGTAATCTGCATTGCTTGGCAGTATGAGCTACATGCTTCCTTTGTGCCTCTAGTAATCTGCATTACTTGGCAGTATGAGCTACATGCTTCCTTTGTGCCTCTAGTAATCTGCATTGCTTGGCAGTATGAGCTACATGCTTCCTTTGTGCCTCTAGTAATCTGCATTGCTTGGCAGTATGAGCTACATGCTTCCTTTGTGCCTCTAGTAATCTGCACGCTTACTTGGCAGCATGAGCTACATGCTTCCTTTGTGCCGCTAGTAATCTGCATTGCTTGGCAGCATGAGCTACATGCTTCCTTTGTGCCGCTAGTAATCTGCATTGCTTGGCAGTATGAGCTACATGCTTCCTTTGTGCCTCTAGTAATCTGCATTACTTGGCAGTATGAGCTACATGCTTCCTTTGTGCCTCTAGTAATCTGCATTGCTTGGCAGCATGAGCTACACGCTTCCTTTGTGCCGCTAGTAATCTGCATTGCTTGGCAGCATGAGCTACACGCTTCCTTTGTGCCGCTAGTAATCTGCATTGCTTGGCAGCATGAGCTACTGCGCTTCCTTTGTGCCGCTAGTAATCTGCATTGCTTGGCAGTATGAGCTACATGCTTCCTTTGTGCCTCTAGTAATCTGCATTGCTTGGCAGTATGAGCTACACACTTCCTTTGTGCCTCTAGTAATCTGCATTGCTTGGCAGTATGAGCTACACACTTCCTTTGTGCCGCTAGTAATCTGCATTGCTTGGCAGTATGAGCTACATGCTTCCTTTGTGCCGCTAGTAATCTGCATTGCTTGGCAGTATGAGCTACACACTTCCTTTGTGCCTCTAGTAATCTGCATTGCTTGGCAGTATGAGCTACATGCTTCCTTTGTGCCTCTAGTAATCTGCATTGCTTGGCAGTATGAGCTACATGCTTCCTTTGTGCCTCTAGTAATCTGCATTGCTTGGCAGTATGAGCTACATGCTTCCTTTGTGCCTCTAGTAATCTGCATTGCTTGGCAGCATGAGCTACACGCTTCCTTTGTGCCGCTAGTAATCTGCATTGCTTGGCAGTATGAGCTACATGCTTCCTTTGTGCCTCTAGTAATCTGCATTGCTTGGCAGCATGAGCTACATGCTTCCTTTGTGCCTCTAGTAATCTGCATTGCTTGGTAGTATGAGCTACATGCTTCCTTTGTGCCTCTAGTAATCTGCATTGCTTGGCAGTATGAGCTACATGCTTCCTTTGTGCCTCTAGTAATCTGCATTGCTTGGCAGTATGAGCTACATGCTTCCTTTGTGCCTCTAGTAATCTGCATTACTTGGCAGTATGAGCTACATGCTTCCTTTGTGCCTCTAGTAATCTGCATTACTTGGCAGTATGAGCTACATGCTTCCTTTGTGCCTCTAGTAATCTGCATTGCTTGGCAGTATGAGCTACACACTTCCTTTGTGCCTCTAGTAATCTGCATTACTTGGCAGTATGAGCTACATGCTTCCTTTGTGCCGCTAGTAATCTGCATTGCTTGGCAGTATGAGCTACATGCTTCCTTTGTGCCTCTAGTAATCTGCATTGCTTGGCAGTATGAGCTACATGCTTCCTTTGTGCCTCTAGTAATCTGCATTGCTTGGCAGTATGAGCTACATGCTTCCTTTGTGCCGCTAGTAATCTGCATTACTTGGCAGTATGAGCTACATGCTTCCTTTGTGCCTCTAGTAATCTGCATTGCTTGGCAGTATGAGCTACATGCTTCCTTTGTGCCTCTAGTAATCTGCATTGCTTGGCAGTATGAGCTACACGCTTCCTTTGTGCCTCTAGTAATCTGCATTGCTTGGCAGCATGAGCTACACGCTTCCTTTGTGCCGCTAGTAATCTGCATTGCTTGGCAGTATGAGCTACATGCTTCCTTTGTGCCTCTAGTAATCTGCATTGCTTGGCAGTATGAGCTACACGCTTCCTTTGTGCCGCTAGTAATCTGCATTGCTTGGCAGTATGAGCTACGCTTCCTTTGTGCCTCTAGTAATCTGCATTGCTTGGCAGTATGAGCTACACGCTTCCTTTGTGCCTCTAGTAATCTGCATTGCTTGGCAGTATGAGCTACACGCTTCCTTTGTGCCGCTAGTAATCTGCATTGCTTGGCAGTATGAGCTACACGCTTCCTTTGTGCCTCTAGTAATCTGCATTGCTTGGCAGTATGAGCTACGCTTCCTTTGTGCCGCTAGTAATCTGCATTGCTTGGCAGTATGAGCTACACGCTTCCTTTGTGCCGCTAGTAATCTGCATTGCTTGGCAGTATGAGCTACACGCTTCCTTTGTGCCTCTAGTAATCTGCATTGCTTGGCAGTATGAGCTACACGCTTCCTTTGTGCCGCTAGTAATCTGCATTGCTTGGCAGCATGAGCTACACGCTTCCTTTGTGCCTCTAGTAATCTGCATTGCTTGGCAGTATGAGCTACATGCTTCCTTTGTGCCTCTAGTAATCTGCATTGCTTGGCAGTATGAGCTACATGCTTCCTTTGTGCCTCTAGTAATCTGCATTGCTTGGCAGCATGAGCTACACGCTTCCTTTGTGCCGCTAGTAATCTGCATTGCTTGGCAGCATGAGCTACACGCTTCCTTTGTGCCGCTAGTAATCTGCATTGCTTGGCAGTATGAGCTACATGCTTCCTTTGTGCCTCTAGTAATCTGCATTGCTTGGCAGCATGAGCTACACGCTTCCTTTGTGCCTCTAGTAATCTGCATTGCTTGGCAGTATGAGCTACATGCTTCCTTTGTGCCTCTAGTAATCTGCATTGCTTGGCAGCATGAGCTACATGCTTCCTTTGTGCCGCTAGTAATCTGCATTGCTTGGCAGTATGAGCTACATGCTTCCTTTGTGCCGCTAGTAATCTGCATTACTTGGCAGTATGAGCTACATGCTTCCTTTGTGCCTCTAGTAATCTGCATTGCTTGGCAGTATGAGCTACATGCTTCCTTTGTGCCTCTAGTAATCTGCATTACTTGGCAGTATGAGCTACATGCTTCCTTTGTGCCTCTAGTAATCTGCATTGCTTGGCAGTATGAGCTACATGCTTCCTTTGTGCCTCTAGTAATCTGCATTGCTTGGCAGTATGAGCTACATGCTTCCTTTGTGCCTCTAGTAATCTGCATTACTTGGCAGTATGAGCTACATGCTTCCTTTGTGCCGCTAGTAATCTGCATTGCTTGGCAGTATGAGCTACACACTTCCTTTGTGCCTCTAGTAATCTGCATTGCTTGGCAGTATGAGCTACACACTTCCTTTGTGCCTCTAGTAATCTGCATTGCTTGGCAGTATGAGCTACATGCTTCCTTTGTGCCGCTAGTAATCTGCATTGCTTGGCAGTATGAGCTACTACACTTCCTTTGTGCCTCTAGTAATCTGCATTGCTTGGCAGTATGAGCTACATGCTTCCTTTGTGCCTCTAGTAATCTGCATTGCTTGGCAGTATGAGCTACATGCTTCCTTTGTGCCTCTAGTAATCTGCATTGCTTGGCAGTATGAGCTACATGCTTCCTTTGTGCCTCTAGTAATCTGCATTGCTTGGCAGTATGAGCTACATGCTTCCTTTGTGCCTCTAGTAATCTGCATTGCTTGGCAGCATGAGCTACATGCTTCCTTTGTTCCTCTAGTAATCTGCATTGCTTGGCAGTATGAGCTACATGCTTCCTTTGTGCCTCTAGTAATCTGCATTGCTTGGCAGTATGAGCTACATGCTTCCTTTGTGCCTCTAGTAATCTGCATTGCTTGGCAGTATGAGCTACATGCTTCCTTTGTGCCTCTAGTAATCTGCATTGCTTGGCAGTATGAGCTACATGCTTCCTTTGTGCCGCTAGTAATCTGCATTGCTTGGCAGCATGAGCTACACGCTTCCTTTGTGCCTAGTAATCTGCATTACTTGGCAGTATGAGCTACTGCTACATGCTTCCTTTGTGCCTCTAGTAATCTGCATTGCTTGGCAGCATGAGCTACATGCTTCCTTTGTGCCTCTAGTAATCTGCATTGCTTGGCAGCATGAGCTACACATGCTTCCTTTGTGCCGCTAGTAATCTGCATTGCTTGGCAGCATGAGCTACATGCTTCCTTTGTGCCTCTAGTAATCTGCATTGCTTGGTAGTATGAGCTACATGCTTCCTTTGTGCCTCTAGTAATCTGCATTGCTTGGCAGTATGAGCTACACACTTCCTTTGTGCCTCTAGTAATCTGCATTGCTTGGCAGCATGAGCTACACGCTTCCTTTGTGCCGCTAGTAATCTGCATTACTTGGCAGTATGAGCTACACGCTTCCTTTGTGCCTCTAGTAATCTGCATTGCTTGGCAGCATGAGCTACTGTACATGCTTCCTTTGTGCCTCTAGTAATCTGCATTGCTTGGCAGTATGAGCTACACACTTCCTTTGTGCCTCTAGTAATCTGCATTGCTTGGTAGTATGAGCTACATGCTTCCTTTGTGCCTCTAGTAATCTGCATTGCTTGGCAGCATGAGCTACACGCTTCCTTTGTGCCGCTAGTAATCTGCATTGCTGGCAGCTATGCTTCCTTTGTGCCTCTAGTAATCTGCATTGCTTGGCAGCATGAGCTACACACTTCCTTTGTGCCTCTAGTAATCTGCATTGCTTGGCAGCATGAGCTACACATGCTTCCTTTGTGCCGCTAGTAATCTGCATTGCTTGGTAGTATGAGCTACATGCTTCCTTTGTGCCTCTAGTAAGCTACTGCATTGCTTCCTTTGTGCCTCTAGTAATCTGCTTACTTGGCAGCATGAGCTACTGCTTCCTTTGTGCCTCTAGTAATCTGCATTGCTTGGCAGCATGAGCTACTGGCAGTAATCTTGGCATGAGCTACACATGCTTCCTTTGTGCCTCTAGTAATCTGCATTGCTTGGCAGCATGAGCTACATGCTTCCTTTGTGCCTCTAGTAATCTGCGTTGCTTGGCAGTATGAGCTACTGTACATGCTTCCTTTGTGCCTCTAGTAATCTGCATTGCTTGGCAGTATGAGCTCCACTCTTCACCTTGCCAGGTGGTGCAGTAATGGGCATACAATTCCAAGTTGATATGTTGATACAGCTAAAGCTAAATCCATCGAGCCATTAGGCTTATAGAGCTGGTACTTATCCCCGGACGGGATGCCAGTCCATCGCAGAATAACTCCTCAGCAGTGCTGGTACTCATTTTACAGCTGAGTAGACTGAAGCAAGTAGAGTAAAGTATTTTGCTCAAGGACACAATGCAGCACTCATGATTGG
The DNA here is from genome assembly GCA_020152595.1 of Chiridota heheva. Classification (NCBI taxonomy): domain Eukaryota; kingdom Metazoa; phylum Echinodermata; class Holothuroidea; order Apodida; family Chiridotidae; genus Chiridota; species Chiridota heheva. Next base: position 209,178 of record JAIGNY010003958.1, on the reverse strand, counting down.
AATCAAACCCGTACCTTTCGAATTTGAGATTCACTCCCCTTAACAACTGAGCCACTGCACTTCATTGTCAACATAGAAGTAGAATAAATCATTAACCATACACATTTCTTGAATATGCCCTGCTGATTAACAATCCTTTATGCGATTTATTTTGCTCAAGCATACGTGATATATTGCAGTTATGTTTTGTTATCAACTTATATTGCAAGTTCTTACATGATGAATAATTTATTAACAATTTTGAAGTCTCTGGGATTAAATGGCAATGTGATGTAACCACATACATTTATAGAAACAGCCCTTCAAGTGGCTTTCTAATTGGTTATTGCTTATGGGATTTATTTTACCCAAATGCAATCATGTATAATTAATGAAATTAGTTATATCATGCACTTTCATAGCTTTGTCACCTGTATCAAAATGTACCATGATGCATAATTCTAGCAACAACTTAGTCTAGTGTTCTGAAACTTAGCTGAAAACTCACAGATGAAACCATTATTTCAAAACCCAGTTCCTCTAATGCACTTGTCAGTTGTATGACCCCTACTACCCACGGCAATGTCAGTCAAAGGTGAGTCATTGACATATGAAACAGTGACTCACATGTGTGTCATTGTACCAAATTGTCAGTCACCAGGGTGTCTGGGGTGAGTCAATTTACTTCAGACCTATTTACTTTGTACAGAGCGTTTGCATTAGAAATGGCTTTGCTTAAAACCAGGAACAACTCAACCTGCTCTCTAATGGAGCAGGGCCGGTCGAAGAAAAAGTTATATATTTCTTTGTTTCTTAAACCATAAAACTGTATACCTCTCCAAGGCTCCTTCAAGATAACAACTACTCCCACTGGTGTTACATGGTATTTTTAGTGACACACATCTGAATATAATGGCAATCCTCTGTAATATATAATAACCATAATCAATGCTGGCATTGTTTGTCTTTGCTGCTGGGGAAAGGTGAAATGAACTATGAGCATAAAACTATTTATACCTCAAATGTTATGATGCAAAGTTAATCTTGTTGAATGATGTGGTTAATTTGTTGGTAGAAAATTGCAGACCAAATTTTTAAGCAGTGCCTTTACTAATGTGGGGAAAATCATTTCACAAAAAAATGTCATTCACCTAAGTGACTGAGGGACACGTCAATGTACATGTTTTGGTCACCCACCTTGATGCAATGACTCACCTTGTCCGGGATGTAGGGGGTGAGTCACACAATTCACAAGTGCATAAGTATCCTTTCATTTTTTGTTTTTTTGTTCTGTTCTTTCATTCAGGTTTTTGATGGCAACTCTGGTCAAAATGGGATAAGGAAGCAGATATTTAATCAGGTGTATGCGAGGTATCTTCGTATCTACCCTCTGACCTGGAATGACCTGGTTGGATTGAGGCTTGAAATTCTTGGTTGTACAACTGAGAGATACTTTAGACGTAAGTACATGGAACCAGTTTTGAAAGTTTTATTCTAACGCATACTTCCAAAGGACTTTAAAAGTAAAATCAACACTGAAATTGGACGTCAATCTTCAAGTGGTTTTCTTGAAGTAAATTAAGGTTAGCATTTTACTGAGATATTTGGTTCGAGATTGATCTCCAAAGACATGTAGGCATATTTAAAGTAAGCGAATGCAGCAGTTTCCTTTAACTTTTTAGTAAGCATCTTTTAATTTGTATCATATGCAATTATGCCTATACTATTATCAGCTTGTAGGAAATACTAATAGCTCAAAAGTTGATAAAATATAATGTAAACGTCAATTTAAATTGCATGTAAGAGAGGAGTGAAGGCCCTCAGAAAAATAACATACACTCTTTTGGGACAGGGTGGGATGTCATGTAGGACAAGGCGGTATGCATGTGGGACAGGGTGGAATGCCATGTGGCCAGGGTGGGATGCCATGTGGTACAGTACACGGTGGGATGCCATGTGGGACAGGGTGGGATGCCATGTGGGACAGGGTGTGATGTCATGTGGTACAGGGTGGGATGCCATGTGGGACAGGATGGGATGCCTTGTGGGACAGGGTGGGATGTCATGTGGGACAGGGTAGGATGTCATGTGGGACAGGGTGGGATGCCATGGGACAGGGTGGGATGCCATGTAGGACAGGGTGGGATGTCATGTGGGAGATATTGTGGGATGTCATATGGGACATAGGATGCCATGTGGGACTTAGCATGAGATGCCATTTTATAATTGGCCAGGTTATATGATATAGTGTCAATTTGCAGGGGCATGTGAACCATTATGAATATGTTGAAGTTCTAGGTGATATTTCGTACTGGTAAATCATATGAACATTTTACTGGAAATAAGTAGCAAACTAAAAATTGTATTTCTCAGATCTCTCTCAATGTATCCGTTGCTTGACAACCTACTACTGCCTGGGGGATGGCATCCAGAGACCATGTGGTCGGTGTGAGCCAGAGGTTGTGGACTGTGATAGGTCACCAACGGAACATTCTTTCGGTCATGCTTCAGAGTGTACCACATGCCCTGTTGGATGGGTACGTTACTTTGTTGATCACCATTGTTTTCTGTTAATCGGGTGAAACAGTAGAAAATTGATTTTATTTTGTATTATTTTTTTTTCTTCAATTATTTATTTTGTATTTATTTATTATTATTTTTCATAACGATTTGATAGTGTGAAAAGAGTGTCAAATACCATTAATTTTTTTAATTCTAAAGTTAACATAAATGCTTTGTATGATATATTTATTTTATATTTCTTTTATCATAGATATGTAAGGACGGTTATGCTGAAGTTTGCCCTAAATACACACATGCTACATGCAATGAGACGGTAAGTACATTTTACAGTATTTAGGATACTACTTTTTGATTTATACATTTGCTTCAGTTCTTGTCACTTCAGATTTTATCTTTTGAGAGGTTATGGATGATGAAAATCAAAGATCTTCTTCAAATGAAATATAAAAGAAATGCTCACAATTTTTAACGAACTCAATCTATGTGAAATTATTATCATTATTATTATTATTATTATTGTTGTTGTTATTGTAATTGTTGTTATTATTGTTATTGTTTTTGGTATTATTATTGTTATTATTATTATTATTATTATTATTATTATTATTATTATTATTATCAATACTATATTATTGTTATTATTGTTATTGATATTATTATTATTATTATTATTCTTATTATTATTATTATTATTATTATTATTGTTATTATTATTATTATTATTATTATTATTATTATTATTATTATTATTATTATAGTTATAATTATTATTATTATTATTATTATTATTATTATTATTATTATTATTATTATTATTATTATTATTATTATTATTATTATTATTATTATTATTATGATTATGATTATGATTATTATTATTATTATTTCATTTAACATTAATTATTTTCAAGTGTATTATAATCCCTTATGCTGACCACTGAAGAGTGGAAATGTTTCTACTTTGACCTTTGACATTTTTAGTATTGTCCAGACGAGTGTGCGACCTGTGATCCAGGCACAGCATGCTTTGATGGAGTGCAGACCATTTGTGGACCTGGGTATTACTCCAAAGGAAAATCTTCAGGTAAGATTAAAATATTCTATATTGAGAGATTGATATGACAAGTTAGATTATTGACAAATAATGTACATGCTAAATTTGGAAGTTGCTATTCTTAGATTGAGCTGGCATACAGTATTAATGTACAAATTGTGTCATTCTTCCAAATCTGGTATTTATGTACAAATTGTGTCATTCTTCCAAATCTGGTATTTATGTACAAATTGTGGCGTTCTTTTAATCGGGTATTTATGTACAAATTGTGGCATTCTTCCAAATTGGGTATTTATGTACAAATTGTGGCATTCTTCCAAATCAGGTATTTATGTACAAATTGCAACATTCTTTCGAATCTGGTATTTATGTACAAATTGTGTCATTCTTCCAAATCGGATATTTATGTAAAGATTGTGTCATTCTTCCAAATCAGATATTTATGTACAAATTGTGGCATTCTTCCAAATCTGGTATTTATGTACAAATTGTTTAAATCTGGCAAATGTGGTATTTATGTACAAATTGTGGCATTCTTTCATATCTTCTTCTATCATTTAGAAACCTATCAAGAACATTGTTTAATTTCTGTTGTATGTTTTGGTTTTATCAGGATTCTTCGAAAATAGACAAACTCAGGTGGGTCTCAAACCAATGCTCCACAATTGGTTATTAAAACAGTTTGAGCTTCCTAACATGAATACTCCAATTAAGATTGGTCAGGATCTTATATGCTTCTTGGCATGAACATGTAAATTGAGGTATGCCACAACATTATAAACTGATGAACAGGAATATTCCACTTGAGGTATTTCAGGACGTTATAAACCTCTTTGCATGAATACTCCAATTGAAGTACTGTATGTCAGGACATGATTTCTTAGCATGAATATCCCAACTGAGCTCTCTCAGGAGGACCTTTTTAAACTTCCAAAAATGTATGCTCCAATTGAGATCAGCCAGAACATAAATTCTTAACATGAATACTCCAATTGAGGTATGCCAAAAATCTATAAACAGATAATATCATCATAAACTAACTCTCTAGTAATCATATTCCTCCCCTCTCTCCCAAAAAAAAGAAAAGAAAAAGAAAACATGAAAACATGAACACTATAATAACAATAGATCATTTACTGTAGATGTTTTTTTAAATCAATTACTATTATGTTTAATGATGTTATGTGGTAGCATAGAAGTAGACACTCTACTCCCCATACACCACCATCTTTGTTTTGTGCCGTATCATATAAAATAAACATTCAATTACTAAATTTACCCTGGAATTATTTATCTAAATTATGCTTTCATTTTATGTTTTCAGAATTGTGCATTCCCTGTGAACCTGGCTCATACCAAGATCAGAGTGGGCAGGCCAGCTGTGAGTGCTGCCCTGCTGGGTACTACAGCACTGATGCCAAGACAGATTGTGCACCGTGTGAACGTACTGAATATTCAGGGGGGGACTGTACCACTTGCCAATCTTGCAAGTCTATCAGTGAATGTAAGATTTTATTATTACTTTTTCAACACTCCTCCGTGGTGTTTACATACAGAGCATGAAAGTCACTGGTCCATATAACACGGATGACACTTGTACCGATGTAGGTGGATATGGTTCCTCATTAAGAATTTTTATCCCTTGGCATTAGTAAAGGCACTGCTTAAAAATTTGGCCTGCAATTTTCAAGCAACAAATTAATCACATGATTCCACAAGATTAACTTTGCATCATAACATTGAGGTATAAATAGTTCTATGCTCATAGCTCATTTCACCTTTCCCCAGCAGCAAAGACAAACAATGCCAGCATTGATTTTGGTTACTACTATATTACAGAGGATTGCCATTATATTCAGATGTGTGTTACTGAAAATACCATGTAACACCAGTGGGAATAGTTGTTATCTTGAAGGAGCATAGGAAAGGTGAAACTGTATACAGTTTTGTGGTTTGGAAAACAAAGAAATATATAACATTTCTTCAACCGGCCCTGCTCCATTTGAGGGCAGGTGGAGATGTTCCTGCAAGCAAAGCCATTTCTAATGGACTTCTCCAACCCGACACCCTTGGTTTTCTTAAAATCAGGGGTAATCTATACCTTTCAACCCGAGAGGCACTCCACACTTCACTTGCTTGGAAGCAGATATTGATACACCATACACAATAGATCATTCAGTTGGGGCTGAAGCCACAAGCCTGCAGTGAAGTGGAACAGATTAGTCCTTAGATGACCCTAAAAATAAATAGGCATTATATGCCTGGAGGATTTTGTGCAATGCCTATGAATGATTGATGGACCATTCCTCCTAAAGAATTAGTTCATCATGTGTAGTTTCCCTGGTCTTCATTCCATGTCAAATACAGTTAAAATCCATACTAGAACCATGAACGTACATGCCCATGAGGTGCCTATCCCTGCTTTCTTTGGTGTACGTGAATGACAGCATATGAATTCCCTGGAGACAGGAATGCCAGTCCATCACAGGTCAACTCCCAGCAATGCTGGTACTCATTTTAGAGCTCAGTTAATGGAGCCAGCAGAGAGAAGTGTCTCATTATGCCCAATCCTTGCTATAAGTTTTCAGTTTTTTCACCCGCTCAATCTCCCCCTGTTTATTCTCCTTCCTACCTCTGGAATGATCTAACCTCTCAGGCACAATTTGACCCTTGCTATTGTAGTGCCGTTAAACTCTCATCAAACAAACAAGCTTTTCACCCGCAAGAACCTCCATTTCGGTGGGTATGACTTTTAGACTCTGCTGGAAGCAATTTAGGAACCCACCACAGATAGTTCAGTGATTTTGCGCATCAGTTATTACACTCCTATTCATCTATATGCACACAATGGAACTTATTGTGAAGAGCCAGGTTCCTACACTTTCTGCAAGTCTTTTTACATCAAATCATTTAGCAATAAACCAAACTTCCTTTTTTGACATTCCCAGGTCCCTGTATGTCAAACCCTGGTCCCTGTAACACAGACGTCACATGCATCAACACGGGTGGAGATGGCTCCTACAGTTGCCTGGACTGCCCTGTTGGCCTGGAGGGCAGTGGCAACAACTGCACTGATGTGAATGAGGTAAAGTGATCTAAGTGAATAAACAAAACTAGTGAGTAAATCATTTGGCACTTCAAAGTTTAGTAATTTTTTTTTCTCTCTTCCAAGTGTGTGTGTTTTTAACCCTAAAGATGCAGGGCTTCAAAACGTGACAAACAAAATCGGTTTTGTTTTTCTTCAAAATTAATTTTCAAAACTTTTCTTTTGTTTTCTACCCTTACAAGTTTAGTTTATATGAATGTTAAGACAACAAACTTTTCAATAAAAAAAAGTCAAAATAACGACTGGCCAGGAGGGCAGTATTAACAATTACACTGATATGAATGAGGTAAGGTGATCTAAGTGAATGAACAAAATTATTGAGTGAAACATTAGGCACTTAAAAGTTTATTTAGTTATTATTATTTTTAGCGTGTCTTTAAAGATAATAGTGTCATTTCAGTTTGTCTGGTAACTTTCCCTCTTTTTGAGATGGAGTATATAAGATATGAATATGCTTTGCCTATATATCTGTTTAGTTGCCTAGTGGTGTTCATACAAGACAAAAAAATACAGTGAAATTTAAAATGTACAACAACATGCTGAAGATATGATGTCCCACCTAGCCTCTTGCCAGTCATTTCTTTCATAGCTACTGTAGCTGGCATGAATCCTTGGATGAATAAGGTATCAGCAAGACATGTTCCTTCAGAATAGTTTCAAAATACCCCCACCTGTGGCAGAAAAGTGCAGTAGAAGGTCAAAGTTCTTCAGGAAAAATAGAGAGTATAGTGTTTGCAGTAGAAAAACAGGAATTTTAGACCAAAGTCTACAAGCCCGCGATATACAGCTTAGATGCATAGCACTATTAAACAAGAAATAAAGGACAATGTACGTGACAAAATGCATGAGCCATGGGGGAGGGCACTGTAGCGGTAGTTTTTTGTTTTGGTTGTATAGTGCGGTGAATTGGGTCTCTGAGACCTTAATGCATATTTATAGCATAGAAGCCTAGTATAATTCTCATAAATACCTGGGTATGAGTGTGGAGGTTGCCCTGCTGACTACACTGGAGACACACCCCATGGGATAGGGGTTGATCATGCGAATGCCAATACAAAAGGAATAACATAGATTTTGTCATTTATTGATTTTCATACAAACAAACATGTCATATCAGAATTTGTAAGTTTAATTTCTTTTAAATCTGGAAATTTAATTTACTCATGAATATGCATAACGTTTTTGTCATCAGTGTGAATTATAGTGTTCATGGAAATTCATAATGTTTTGTCATCAGTGTGATTTATAGTGCTCATGAATATTCATATTTTTTCATCAGTGTGATTTATAGTGCTCATGAATAATCATATTTGTTTTGTCATCAGTGTGATTTGGCCAATCCCTGCTGGGATACAAGCACTTGTGTGAACCTTGACCCTGGGTATGAGTGTGGAGGTTGCCCTGCTGGCTACACTGGAGACACACCCCATGGCATAGGGGTTGACCATGCAAATGCCAATACTCAGGTTTGCACAATTTAAGCATGTCTTAAATGGGTTTCTATGTCCTAATGATGTTTCTGTATGCAGGAATTTTGGTACATGCAGCCCCACATTATGCTATCACATTATATCCTGTGCACAGTCATTTTTCTGTTATGACAATCATCTGAAAATCAGTTTTTACCTTAATCATATAGTCCTTTCTTATTTCTGTGTACACCTTCAGTATGATATGAACTCGTTTGTATTAACAAATTCTGGATGATGATTACAAGTTGAGGAGAGAGCAGTGCAGTGTATCACTATAGTACTTTCCTTTGGTAAATGCAAAAATCAAGGAGGATTACATGACCGTATAAGTTTATCTACTTCCATACAAAAACAAGGAATGTTACGTTGCCTGTTAGAACATGTTTGGACAAATGCTTCTCAAATTTTGATTTTATACAGATGAGAAAAAATGAAAATTCAACAGGTTTCTATCATATTGATTATTTCAGTATCACCTGAATTTCATTATTTCTTTTCACAAACAGATCTGCACTGACATCAACGAATGTGACACAGATAATGGTGGATGCCACTCGTCAGTGGATTGCACAAACACAGCTGTAAGTTTGAATTAAAGGAAACACGAAGTCTGACATAATCCTTATTTCATATGATAGAATTAAAAATAACAAATGTACTGACCAAGTTTCATACCTCCCAGAGCAATTTAAGACATTTATTGTAATTATTAAAAAGTTTAATACTACTACTATAACGTACTATGGGATCTGTCATTTTCATTTCAAAACATGCAGAATATGATGTCGTCAGCCAAGCAGGATGTTGGAATGCTTTGTATTTCTTTATAATCTACCTCAAGTTTGTAAGCTTATGAAAAATTGTTTTTCTTTTGTAAGGGTCAAGGACATTTTTGTGTACAGTGACACATGAAATTATCAAAAAATGTGGGATAAAAACTTTAATCACTTCTATAAAGAAATACATTATAATCATTATATCCCTGTTGGGGAAGTTATGTCATCATGCACAATATTTCTATACACATTTAAACAAAATGGCAGCCACATGAATAACTTGAGATAGGGATAAGATTTTGACTTGCTGTGTGTGGTAGTTGGTTAAGATTGTTATCCTCTATCATATGAGATAACGACTGTATTAGACTTTATGTCTCCTTTTCTCTTTTCATTTTTCAAAATTCAAATTTTACAACCACTCAAAATAGTCACAAACTACATCTGCAGATATACGGTGTGGACAACGTTCATATTACCCATCTTAAAATAGGTCACACCCACCTCACTCACTCCCACCTCCTTATTGGCTCCCCCAACCCCTCTGCAAGAATTGCCATTGCACCGTCACAGTCCATCACGTTCTCCTTGCTTGCCCCCTGTTCAACCTTTTCAGAGCTTTCCTCTCTCCCCACAACTCAATAGCCGAGCTCGACCAGAAAAACCCTCCAGATAAAATTATCTCCTTCTTTCGTCATGCTTCCCTCTACAACCGTATTAGGTCCTCCTCTCCCAGCCCCCTCTCTCTACTTTTTTTTTTTCTTCACCCATGCACCTCTCTTGATCCCAGTTTTTTGGCTTTTAGTTCTCGTGATTCTCTCTATCTCCCCCTATTTTTTCCTTCCTACCTCTGGAATGATCTAACCTCTCAGGCACAATTTGACCCTTGTTGTTGTGGTGCCATTATAGGCCCTCATCAAACAAACAACAAATTTAAATTACAAGTCTAATTATTTGAAGAGGAACTTAAGAACAATGGACTCTTTTGTTCTCACAACTTGTTATTCCCATTCTAAAACTGTGTTCATGTTTTGGTTTGTTCCTTTTGATGATTAAACAATTCATCAATTTGGATTTTAAGTTGAAGTTTGAATACAATTCTACTAAATCAATTGCATACATGTGAGAATTATGCATAATGACATAAAAAGGCAATTTCCATTTTGCCTACAGACCCTATAAATCAAGGGTTCTTACTTTAATTTTTCCAAGGGCCATCATTTCACAACAGCTTCAGGTTGTGGGCCAATTGCATGGCAAAGCCAGCATCACATGACAAACAAAACACCTCAAAACAATCCCGAATACAAACAAGTTGAGAGCGTGCACGATTAGCAAGATGTTTGCCAGATGTTGGCAGTTTTCTTATCCACCTTCCTTTGACAAGCCGCAAGCCTAATTTATAGCGGAACTAAGATCACAATTTATTTGATGAGCCGCGATGTTTTAGTGAGCTGATCTGCCTGGGAAAAAAACAGAATAAATGAGTATTTTGCAATTTTTATCATGTGGTTACTTAATTATGAAATCAAATATTTACTTGTGGTTATTTACATAATCAATTATTCTCTTGCATGCAGGTACACAGAATTGTATTAATGTGAGTACATCATAGACTAAGGGTTCCTAATTAGATATTTTGAAGGGCCATCATTTCACAACAGCTTCAGGCCGTGGGCCAATGGCGTGGCAAAACCAGTGTCATGTGACAAACAAAATCCGTCAAAACAACTCCTGAATACAAACAAGTTGAGAGCATGCACAATTAGAAGGATGTCGGCGTTCTCTTATCCACCTTCCTTTGACAAGCCATAAGCACAATTTATAGCGGAACTAAAGATAACATTTTATTTGCAGGCCACGATGTTTTAGTGAGCTGATCTGCCTAGAAAAAAATTAAAATAAAGGAGTATTTTGCGATTGTTACCGATCTCATTAGGATTGATCTTACATGCAATGCACTGTATTGCATTATATAATGACTATTGTTCGCGGGCCAGATTGGATTGTCTGGCAGGCCAGATTTGGCCCACGGGCCGCTTATTAAGAAACATCCACTATAAATCATTAATCCAAAATTGATTGAAATAAAAAGATAATGAAGGAACAAAATAATTAACAGATGCAATATATTGAGCAGCAGTTTTAAATGCCAATTGATATTATGACTGTTCAATTTATCAACCTTATTATAGTGGACTTGAACAGTTAATTCATCAACCTTAATACAGCGACTTAAACAGTCAATTTATCAACCCTAATACAGTGAACATGAACAGTTAATTTATCAACCTTAATACAGTGGACTTGAACAGTCAATTTATCAACCTTAATACAGTGGACTTGAACAGTCAATTTATCAACCTTAATACAGTGGACTTGAACAGTCAATTTATCAACCTTAATACAGTGAACATGAACAGTCAATTTATCAACCTTAATACAGTGGACTTGCACAGTCAATTTATCAAGCTTAATACAGTGGACTTCAACAGTCAATTTATCAACCTTAAAATAGTGGACTTGAACAGTCAATTTATCAACCTTAATACAGTGGACTTGAACAGTCAATTTATCAACCTTAATACAGTGGACTTGAAACAGTCAATTTTCTCACCAATGCTGACAGAGTACCATCTATTGTTTTATAACTTACAGTATATCCCGTGCTTTTTGTACTTTTCTGCAGGGAAGTTTCTTTTGTGGGTCTTGTCCTGATGGTTACACTGGTAGTGCATTAATTGGGTGCACCCCTGGAGACTATTGCACCATGGGATTGCATACATGTCACACTGAGGCTACATGTACATCAACAGGGGCTGGCACATTCACATGCGAGGTAAGTTAGTAAAAACAGCTTTCATTTTCAAAATAGATTTGTATTGTCAAAATGAACTGTAATAAAGCCTTCACATTACCATTTTACTCCTTTTTTGTTACTTTTTAAACTACTGTACAGTATGTACCATAGCAAACAAGAATTTTGTTAGCTATTCTGGTACAGAGGTTTTTGTAAGTACCGAAAAAGGAATACAATGGTAAATTGAAGGCTTTAATCCAGTCCATTTTGACAATAGAAATCCATTTTGAAAATAGAAGCTGTTTAAACTATTCTATAGCTTCTTGGTCTAGTAATAAGAATTTATTGTAATGTGAAAGTAAACGGTTGATTTAGTTTGTTCATTTTAAGAATGGATGTTGCATCACAATTTGCCTAGATTTCACATTAAAAAGGAATTTCTATTACACATAAAGAATTAACATCTCTGAGTTTTAAAATAAGCCACACCCACCATAGCAACGCAGTTACTAGGTGCATGGGGGCAAACAAACCTCAAATTCACAATCGTGCATTACAACTGCATTGACATTTAGATGTCCACGAAGCTTGCCATTCATTTATGGCACTTCTCCAGATCTTTCAAGTTTTTAGTAAAAGGGATAAACAATATTCTGTTTGCTAAGTGTTCTAGTTAACAGCAATCAGATTTACAATGCCCGCAGCGTGCCTTTAAATGCAATTTTTGTTCACCATTTTGCCATCACTCAGTCTGTATGTGCAGAAATTTGATTTGTACAGTAAATTCCATTGAGTACATGAGCGCTGCACTGCTAGCTAGCTGTACTGTACCTGAGTACCGCGTAGAATTTTTGCCCCATAGTTACGCAGATTTTGTTGCTAGGCAAATTCATGTGGTGATTGGTTGAAAAAGATATCAATCATCAAACTCAGACAGGTTAATTGTATGAGAAAGGTCCTATAAACAGTTAATAAATTTTCAGATATTCTGAAAGAAAGTAAGGTACTCGTTTTGTTATGTTCAAAACCTCTGTAGTGTAGTGGCATTAGCATAAGCTTGGCATGATAAAGGTCCCCAGTTCAATCCCTGATAGGTCATCAATCACCAGTGCTTCACAACTGGTTTATCAAACAGCCATGGACATATCCATTACACCCAATCCTCGCTACAATTTTTCAGTCTTTTCACCCGGAAGAACCTCCATTTTGGCTGGTATGACTTTTAGACTCTGCTAGAAGCAATTAAGAGACCTACCACATATTTAGTCCTCCTCTCCCACCCCCTCTCTCTACATTTGCCCCCTTTTCCCACCCATGCACTTCCTCTCTTGACCCCAGCTTTCTAGCTTTTAGTTCCCGTGTTTCTCTCAATCTCCCCCTATTTTCTTTTCATCCTACCCTTGGAATGATCTAACCTCTCAGGCACAATTTGACCCTCGCTATCGTGGTGCAGTTAAACCCTCATCAAACAAACAAACAGATAGTTCAGTGATTCTACGCATCAGTTATTATACTCCCAATCATCTATATGCACACAATGGAACTTATTGTGAAGAGCCAGGTATTGTGGATTTGGTTACTGCAGGGCAAAGTCATGCATGTATTGTTAGACTGAGGATTCATTTTGACTTTTAAAAAGGATGTTTTTATCAGTGAGCTATAAACACTGGTGAGTTTGAATGCATTGGACTGAAAACATATAGCCATAATTATTCATCATTTCTATCTATATAAGAAATTTTCAGATATTCTGAAAGAAAGTTAAGTACTGTTTTCGATATGTCTAAAACTCTGTAGTGTAGTGGCCATTCCATTATATGCACACAATGGAACTTATTGTGAAGAGGTATTTTTGTTTGTTTGTTTGTTTCTAGGCTTTTATACCGCGCTATTCCATTTAGACCACAGCGCCTCCAGTCAAGTTCTCTGGCAGCCAACGAATCGGCACACATGAACTTTGACTTGACTGGGCTAGAACGGGAAGTGAATGAACACCGCATTTTCATGCATCTCTTCTCGAAATAGTGTTTAGGGTACCAGGCAGGGGTTGAATGTCCTGCCATCGGGACAGACAGCTTAACGTCCCCTCTGAAGGACGGGTGTGCACCATTCAATCATTGTCACTTCTCTTAACGGCAGTAGGAGCTGCAGACGAAATGCTTCCGCTTCGATGTCTGGTGTATCTGTCTGCATAGCTGTGGAAAAATCGAGTTACACCTAACCGAGGCTTGAACCTGGGACCTCCAGCATCTCAGTCTTGTACTGTACCAACTGAGCTATCTGTTTTCCTACCTATTCAACACTATTATCTGAAAGTGTAATTTTTGGCTTTTCATTATTTTTGTTCATTAGTGTAACCACCTATGGGCTGGTGATGGTGAGTTCTGTGCCGCCGATGATGATATGGATGGCATACCCACTACTGGTTTGTCCTGCCTGCTCCCCATATGCTCTGCTGATAATTGTGATGATGTACCCAATAGTGGTCAGGAGGATAATGACAATGACCAGAGAGGAGATGTATGTGATGACGATGATGATGGAGACACCATTTATGACACAGCGGTAAGTGTATACAATACTGGGGGTGTGAGTGGGGGTGATGTACCCGATAGTGGTCAGGAGGTTAATAATAATGACCAGAGAGGAGATGTATATGATGACGATGATGATGGAGACACCATTTATGACACAGCAGTAAGTGTATACAATACTGGGGGTGTGATTGGGGGTGATGTACCCAATAGTGGTCAGGTGGATAATGACAATGACCAGAGAGGAGATGTATGTGATGATGATGGAGACACCATTTATGACACAGCGGTAAGTGTATACAATACTGGGGGTGTGAGTGGGGGTGATGTACCCAATAGTGGTCAGGAGGTTAATAATAATGACCAGAGAGGTGATGTATGTGATGACGATGATGATGGAGACACCATTTATGACACAGCGGTAAGTGTATACAATACTGGGGGTGTGATTGGGGGTAATGTACCCGATAGTGGTCAGGAGGTTCATAATAATGACCAGAGAGGAGATGTATATGATGACGATGATGATGGAGACACCATTTATGACACAGCGGTAAGTGTATACAATACTGGGGGTGTGAGTGGGGGTGATGTACCCAATAGTGGTCAGGAGGTTAATAATAATGACCAGAGAGGAGATGTATGTGATGACGATGATGATGGAGACACCATTTATGACACAGCGGTAAGTGTATACAATACTGGGGGTGTGAGTGGGGGTGATGTACCCAATAGTGGTCAGGAGGTTAATAATAATGACCAGAGAGGAGATGTATGTGATGGCGATGATGATGGAGACACCATTTATGCCACAGCGGTAAGTGTATACAATACTGGGGGTGTGAGTGGGGGTGATGTACTCAATAGTGGTCAGGAGGTTAATGATAATGACCAGAGAGGAGATGTATGTGATGACGATGATGATGGAGACACCATTTATGACACAGCGGTAAGTGTACACAATACTGGGGGTGTGAGTGGGGGTGATGTACCCAATAGTGGTCAGGAGGTTAATAATAATGACCAGAGAGGAGATGTATATGATGACGATGATGATGGAGACACCATTTATGACACAGCGGTAAGTGTATACAATACTGGGGGTGTGAGTGGGGGGTGATGTACCCAATAGTGGTCAGGGGATAATAATGACCAGAGAGGTGATGTATGTGATGGCGATGATGATGATGAGACACCATTTATGCCACAGCGTAAGTGTATACAATACTGGGGTGTGAGTGGGGGGTGATGTACCCAATAGTGGTCAGGAGGTTAATAATAATGACCAGAGAGGAGATGTATATGATGGCGATGATGATGTAGACACCATTTATGACACAGCGGTAAGTGTATACAATACTGGGGGTGTGAGTGGGGGTGATGTACCCAATAGTGGTCAGGGGATAATAATGACCAGAGAGGAGATGTATGTGATGACGATGTCGATGGAGACACCATTCATGACACAGCGGTAAGTGTATACAATACTGGGGGTGTGAGTGGGGGGTGATGTACCCTATAGTGGTCAGGGGATAATGACAATGACCAAAGAGGAGATGTATGTGATGACGATGATGATGGAAACACCATTCATGATACAGTGGTAAGTGTACACAATGCTGGGGGTGTGAGTGGGGGGGTGATGTACCCTATAGTGGTCAGGAGGCACCATTTATGACATACATGTAGTGGTAAGTGTACACAATGTCAGGGGTGTAAGTGGGGGATTATGTTCCCCCGGGGGGCATTTTACTTCCCCACCCCTTCCCCTTTGAGGCACTTCACTTTCTAATTCATGATTTTTTTATGAGAAAAAAACAACAATAATATTTTCATTGAATACTCTTACTGCAGGTATTAGAATGACTTATTTTATGCTATGGGTATCAAAATTGTATAAGTTCTTACTGCAGGTACCAAAAAATCTGTCATACTGGGGGTATGTTTTTCGGTTGGTGAGCTGCATACCCCTAGTGAGGAAATAACAATCTTTAGAAGGAGTGGTCCATCAATCATTCATGGGTTTTGCACAAAGTCCTCCCAAGCATATAATGTTTACTGATATTTAGGCTCAGGCAAGGACTAATCTGATTCGCATCACTGAACAGCAGTTATGTGCCTTGAGCCCCAGAAGAATGACCTATTGTGTACAGTGTAAGAGTAGCTGGTTGCTAACAAGTGAACTGTGAATAGACAATGAAAATGCTGTCAGTTAAGAAGGTATAGATTACCGCTGTGTTGTGTATGGTATAACAATAGCTGGATGCTACTTAATGAATTGTGAAGTGTCTCTCGGGTTGAATGGTGTGGATTACCCCTGATTTTGAGAAAATCAAGGGTGTCTGGTTGGAGGGGTCCAAGGGCCAAAAATTCTTAATGCTACAACTTTTAGTATCGCTCCCTGGGACCGTGGGTGTGTCAGACCTTATGAACAACGGTAAACTTTGTAGTGAAAGTATGACTAAAGCTAACATTCTAAACAACCAGTTTTTCAGCGTTTTCACAGAAGAAGATACCTCTCAAATCCCTGTAACTTAACCACTCACCACCAACAAAATAAACCAACTTATAATCACTCCAGAAGGTGTCAAAAAGCAACTGCAAAACCTAAACCCAAACAAAGCCTCAGGTCCTGACCACATACCACCATGGTTCTTAAAAACACATGCAGAAGACCTTAATGAAATCCTAACTGATCTCTTCCAAACCTCTGAAGATAACGGTACTATCCCAAACAAGTGGAAAGAAGCAAACATATGTAGCGTTTTTGAAAAAGGTGACAAGCACGACCCAGCTAATTACAGACCAGTCTCTCTTACCTGCGTGTGTAGTAAAATCCTTGAGCATATAATCCACTCACATGTGATGAAATTCCTTGATGAGCATAATATCTTTACTGATCTGCAACATGGCTTTCGAGCAAAAAGATCAACTGAAACACAACTTCTCTTAACAATAAATGATATTTCTAAACAAATTGACCAAAACAGTGCCATCTCTATGGCTATACTCGACTTCTCAAAAGCGTTCGATAGAGTCCCACACCAACATCTGTTATCCAAACTTTCCGCATACGGTATTGATGGAAATCTACTGGCCTGGTTTGCATCCTTCCTCAGCAACCGCATTCAGTGTGTTGTCTGTGATGGCGAAATCTCAAATCCTAAACAAGTTCTATCTGGTGTACCACACGGTACTGTTTTAGGTCCTTTACTCTTCCTTTTATATGTCAATGACATCCCTGATAATATAAACAGCATGGTTAGACTGTTTGCTGATGATTGTCTTGTGCATAGAACAACTGATAAACCCTCTGACCAACAGATCCTCCAAGGTGATCTAAATAAACTTGAACAATAGCAAAATAAATGGCAAATGAATTTCAACCCCTCTAAATGCGACATCCTATCAATATCTCCTAGAAAATGCTATAAATTTCCAGTTTGTACCTTGTGCAACCAGGCGCTAAAACATGTCAACCCCAACCCTTACCTAGGTGTTGAAATTGATAATGAACTCAGATGGGATAAACATATACACAATATCACCAACAAAGCAAACTTTGTACTTGGCCTATTAGGACGTAACCTCTGAAACTGTCCCATTGACGTTAAAACCACTGCATATGAAGCTCTAGTTAGGCCAGTACTTGAGTATGCATCACCATTGTGATGTAGATAACCCTGAATCAATTCAATGGAGAGCAGCCAGGTTCTGTATGGCAGACTACTCTAATAAATCCAGTGTCACTAGCATGCTTTCATCAATTAGATTGGCCCCTGCTAATAACAAGAAGAAGGAACACTCGTCTAAAAATGCTATATAAAATCAATAACAGTCTTGTCGCCATTGTTAATAATAACCTGATCCCAAATGCAAGAATTAATACAAGAAATAACCATGATCTGAATTTCCACGTTCCTTATGCTAAAAAGAATAATTATAAATACTCCTTCCTTCCTCAAACACTAAAAGATTAAAATGCTTTACCATCAGACATTGTATATGCACCAAGTCTAAACTGTTTCAAAGCTAAACTTGCTAAGCTTGTTAAATGATTTTTAAAATATTTTATATATATATATTTTTATATGTTGTATATTTTTATTTTATTTATTTATTATTATTATTATTATTATTATTTTTTTTCCTCATACTTTTGCTACGCTCGGTTGGCGTTCTTGGTCCTCTAGAAGGATTTTTGCCGACTTAACTTATTCAGACTCAGATTCAGACTGATTGTTTAATGAAACGAGCCAATACTAATTAATATTTATAATGGTTGTTGTGCTTTCCTTTCAGGATAACTGCCCATTTGTGGCCAACAAATACCAAACTGATTCTGACGGTGATGGGGTGGGGGATGCATGTGATAACTGCATCTCTGATGCCAATGGTAACCAGACTGACACAGACGGTGATGGCTTAGGCGATGTATGTGATGATGATGACGATGACGATGGTACGTCAACGTATTTCTTCACAAATAATTTTCTTGTGGTTTTAATGTTTCGGATGATCGTTCGATAGGATGTTGAAAGAGGCATTTGAATTTACAATTTCAATTTAGCATGCATGCATGCCATCATATAACTACAATCACTCTCCTCTATCTTATCTTGCAAGCAAATAATGTCGAAGGTCCCAAAATAGTCAAGCTGGGGGTTAAATAATTGTTGTTGGTTGATAGGCATATATGTACAGTAGGTCCTCCAATTATATTGCCTATCATTACACCATCAATATAATTTAAAGATTTTTTTTTTTGGTCTACAAGCTCTAAAGTACTTAAGTACCTTTATCAGCTATTATATAAACACCTGCAAGATCAGGACCCTCTCTTGCTGTGAGCTTAAAAACTATTACAGACTCATTTATTGCATCGTTTCCTTCTTAGCATGTAAAGACAGGTCTGCCAAGAGCCAATGTGGTCCCGGGGTTACTTGAACGCAGACACGGGGGAATCTTGAATACACTTGCCCCTAAAGCCAACAATGACATGATTACACAGACCCTTAGATTAATGGTCCACCAAGAGTCATTTTGGGCCTGGGGGTACTTTAATGCAGACCTGGGGGAATCTTGATTACACAGGCTCCTAAAGCCAACAATGAATTGATTACACAGACCCTTAGATTACTGGTCCACCAAGAGTCATTTTGGGCCTGGGGGTACTTGAATACAGACCTGGGGGAATCTTGAATACACAGGCCCCTAAAGTCAACAATGATTTGATTACACAGACCCTTAGATTTAATGGTCCACCAAAAGCCATTTTGGGCCTTGAATGCAGACCGGGGGAATCTTGAACACACAGGCCCCTTTAATAAGCAAATGATGATTTGATTATGCAGGCAATTAAAAAGATGGTTGAATGCTTTATACACAAATCTTACAGACCCCCAAGTACCCCAGACCCAGTGAATATGCACCCTCTTAGCCCACCATGTTCTCGGTACTGTGTAAAGAAACTGACCAAAATGGTTAGTGCGATTAATAATGTGTGTAATGTTCTGGGTGTAACAAAATCAGGTGGTGTCAATATGATCTATGAATCAACCCACACTTCAGACTGAAAGTATCATTAGCAAGTTGTTATGAATCACTTGACCAATAATATTGCTGTCCCTCTCAATGATGCTGATGGGGACAATTGCCTGCTAGTCTCTATACAGTAGTTGGACAGCAACACCGTGATTCACTCAATGATATTTCTCATCGGTTTCCTTAGGTGTGATTGGACAAATGTCTGAAGTGTTGATCTAGCTAACATACAGTATACCATGTTATGAAAATATGTTTAGCTATACCCACTTGTGTGAATGATGCCGATGGTGACAACTGTCTGCTGGTCCTAATGCTGATCAGACTAACAGCAACACCATGACTTGCATAATTATAGTTTTCATCTCTTTCCTTATGTGTGAAAAATGTTAATGTTGACAAAAGAGTTCAGTGCTCATGTGACTAACTGCAATTCAAATATTTGTTTTAACTGTACCCACAGGTGTGAATGATGCCGATGGTGACAACTGTCTCCTGGTCTCTAACAATGATCAGACTGATACTGATGGTGATGGTGTTGGTGATGACTGTGATAATTGTCCTGATGATGCAAACAGTGACCAGGATGATACTGACCAGAATGGATACGGTGATGTGTGTGATGTCATAGGAGCAACAAACAAGGACAGGTGAGGACATTATAGGCTACCTTACACAGATTATAAGTCCTTTGATTGTACCAGTTACATTGATAGAATTCTGTGATGGTGTCAGTAATGACTGTGATTATTGTCCCAATGATGCAAACAGTGACCAGGATGATATTGACCAGAATGGTTACAGTGATGTGTGTGATGTCATAGGAGCAACAAACAAGGACAGGTGAGGACATTATGGGCTACCTTACACAGATTATAAGTCCTATGGTTGTACCAGTTACATTGATAGAATTCTGTGACGGTGTCGGTAATGACTGTGATTATTGTCCTGATGATGCAAACAGTGACCAGGATGATACTGACCAGAATGGTTACGGTGATGTGTGTGATGTCATAGGGAGCGACAAACAAGGATAGGTGAGGACATTAGGGCTACCTTACACAGATTATAAGTCCTATGGTTGTACCAGTTACATTGATAGAATTCTGTGATGGTGTCAGTAATGACTGTGATTATTGTCCTGATGATGCAAACAGTGACCAGGATGATATTGACCAGATTGGTTACGGTGATGTGTGTGATGTCATAGGAGCGACAAACAAGGATAGGTGAGGACATTAAGGGCTACCTTACACAGATTATAAGTCCTATGGTTGTACCAGTTACATTGATAGAATTCTGTGACGGTGTCGGTAATGACTGTGATTATTGTCCTGATGATGCAAACAGTGACCAAGATGATACTGACCAGAATGGTTACGGTGATGTGTGTGATGTCATAGGAGCGACAAACAAGGATAGGTGAGGACATTAAGGGCTACCTTACACAGATTATAAGTCCTATGGTTGTACCAGTTACATTGATAGAATTCTGTGACGGTGTCGGTAATGACTGTGATTATTGTCCTGATGATGCAAACAGTGACCAGGATGATACTGACCAGAATGGTTACGGTGATGTGTGTGATGTCATAGGAGCAACAAACAAGGATAGGTGAGGACATTAAGGGCTACCTTACATAAGTCCTATGGTTGTACCAGTTACATTGATAGAATTCTGTGATGATGTCAGTAATGACTGTGATTATTGTCCTGATGATGCAAACAGTGACCAAGATGATACTGACCAGAATGGTTACGGTGATGTGTGTGATGTCATAGGAGCAACAAACAAGGACAGGTGAGGACATTATAGGCTACCTTACACAGATTATAAGTCCTATGGTTGTACCAGTTACATTGATAGAATTCTGTGATGGTGTCGGTAATGACTGTGATTATTGTCCTGATGATGCAAACAGTGACCAAGATGATACTGACCAGAATGGTTACGGTGATGTGTGTGATGTCATAGGAGCAACAAACAAGGACAGGTGAGGACATTATAGGCTACCTTACACAGATTATAAGTCCTATGGTTGTACCAGTTACATTGATAGAATTCTGTGATGGTGTCGGTAATGACTGTGATTATTGTCCTGATGATGCAAACAGTGACCAGGATGATACTGACCAGAATGGTTACGGTGATGTGTGTGATGTCATAGGAGCAACAAACAAGGACAGGTGAGGACATTATGGGCTACCTTACACAGATTGTAAGTCCTATGGTTGTACCAGTTACATTGATAGATTTCTGTGATGGTGTCGGTAATGACTGTGATTATTGTCCCAATGATGCAAACAGTGACCAGGATGATATTGACCAGAATGGTTACGGTGATGTGTGTGATGTCATAGGAGCAACAAACAAGGACAGGTGAGGACATTAAGGGCTACCTTACACAGATTATAAGTCCTATGGTTGTACCAGTTACATTGATAGAATTCTGTGACGGTGTCGGTAATGACTGTGATTATTGTCCTGATGATGCAAACAGTGACCAGGATGATATTGACCAGAATGGTTACGGTGATGTGTGTGATGTCATAGGAGTAACAAACAAGGATAGGTGAGGACATTATAGGCTACCTTACATAAGTCCTATGGTTGTACCAGTTACATTGATAGAATTCTGTGATGGTGTCAGTAATGACTGTGATTATTGTCCTGATGATGCAAACAGTGACCAGGATGATATTGACCAGAATGGTTACGGTGATGTGTGTGATGTCATAGGAGTAACAAACAAGGATAGGTGAGGACATTATGGGCTACCTTACATAAGTCCTATGGTTGTACCAGTTACATTGATAGAATTCTGTGATGGTGTCAGTAATGACTGTGATTATTGTCCTGATGATGCAAACAGTGACCAGGATGATACTGACCAGAATGGTTACGGTGATGTGTGTGATGTCATAGGAGCAACAAACAAGGATAGGTGAGGACATTATAGGCTACCTTACACAGATTATAAGTCCTATGGTTGTACCAGTTACATTGATAGAATTCTGTGATGGTGTCAGTAATGACTGTGATTATTGTCCCAATGATGCAAACAGTGACCAGGATGATATTGACCAGAATGGTTACGGTGATGTGTGTGATGTCATAGGAGCGACAAACAAGGATAGGTGAGGACATTAAGGGCTACCTTACACAGATTATAAGTCCTATGGTTGTACCAGTTACATTGATAGAATTCTGTGATGGTGTCAGTAATGACTGATTATTGTCCCAATGATGCAAACAGTGACCAGGATGATATTGACCAGAATGGTTACGGTGATGTGCGTGATGTCATAGGAGCGACAAACAAGGACAGGTGAGGACATTATAGGCTACCTTACACAGATTATAAGTCCTATGGTTGTACCAGTTACATTGACAGAATTCTGTGATGGTGTCAGTAATGACTGTGATTATTGTCCCAATGATGCAAACAGTGACCAGGATGATACTGACCAGATTGGTTACGGTGATGTGTGTGATGTCATAGGAGCAACAAACAAGGACAATGTTATCAGCACGGTCTCTAAAAGGACAACCCAAGGTCATTACTTGTTCAGATATAGTGGTGTACAAGTTATTGTAAATATGAGCCATTTGTTTTATAGGGTGGAAGTTACGTTTTATGCTCTGATGTCATAGTTGGAACAATGCTCTTATTCATAGGTATATTTACCAAGTGATCACAATGGAAATTAGAAAAGCACATTCAGATCAAAAGTCCTTAGTCAAATGACAGCGATTCTTAGTAGGTGGCCCACGGGTTAAATCTGGCCTGCCAGACAATCCATTCTGGCCTGTGAACAATAGTCATGATATTATAATGCAATACAATGCATTGCATGTAAGATCAATCCAAATGAGATCGGTAAAAAATGCAAAATACTTGTTTATTTGGGGGTTTTTCGTAGGCAGATTAGCTCACTAAAACATTGTGGCTTATCAAATAAAATGTTATCTTTAGTTCTGCTATAAATTGGGCTCATGGCTTGTCAAAAGAAGTTGAATAAGAGAACGCCGACATCCTTCTAATTGTGCATGCTTCAACTTGTCTGTATTCAGGAGTTGTTTTGACGGATTTTGTTTGTCACATGACGCTGGTTTTGCCACGCGATTGGCCCACGGCCTGAAGCTGTTGTGAAATGATAGCCCTTCAAAAATTTAATTAAGAACTCTTAGTCTATGACTTAGACTACCCATTCATCTTTTCAGCCGAGGCTAAGGCCATTCTCTTTGCCCTCAACTTTATTGAGTACTCCCTGCTCAGCCACTTTGTTATTTTCTCCGACTCAAAGGCTGTTCTTACTTCTTTACTCAATCTTAAATGGGATAACCTCACATGCCACCTCCTTCTCCGCAAACTCCTTTCTCCCACCCTCTGCAGGAAAAGTATTGTTTTCTTCTGGATACCCAGCCATGTTGGCATCCCGGGTAATGACAGGGCTGATGCAGCCGCTAAGCTTGCCCTCACCCTCCTCCCTGCCCCTTTTCCCAAAACCCTCTCTGGCATCAAACCGCTTATCGCTTCCCTTGTCAGGACAGCTGGCAAACCTCATGGAAGTCCCAAATTGATAACAAACTTCATGTCATCCAGCCCACAATTCCGATCAAAGCCACCATCAACAACCTCTCTCGTATTGACAACGTTCATATTACCCGTCTCAGAATTGGTCACACTCATCTCACCCACTCCCACCTCCTTATTGGCTCCCCCCCAACCCCTTTGCAACAATTGCCATAGCACCCTCACAATTCATCACGTTCTCCTTGCTTGCCCCCTGTACAACCTTCCCAGAGCTTCCCTCGCTCCCTACAACTCAATTGCTGAGTTCTTCCACAAAAATTCTGGATAAAATTATCTCCTTCCTTCATCATGCCTCCCTCTACGACCATATTTAATTCTCCTCTTCCACCCCCTCTCTACTTTGTTTTTGTTTGAACCATGCACCTCCCCTCATGATCACAGCTTTCAGACCTTTTGTCCTTAAATTTTTCTCATTCTCCCCCTGTTTCCTTCACTTCCTACCTCTAGAATGATCTGACCTCTCAGGCACAATTTGACCTTAGTTGTTGTGGTGCTGTTAAGCCATCATCAAACAAACAAACAAACTTAGTCTATGATGTACTCACATTGATATAATTCTGTGTACTTGCATGCAAGAGAATAATTGATTATGTAAGTAACCACAAGTAAATATTTGATTTTAAAAGTCACCATATGATAATATAGCCTAATGACTAATGACTCGTTAGTTGATTATTTATTCTATTGTTTACTCTATTGTCTACTCTATTAATTACTCTATTGTTTACTCTATTGTTTACTCTATCGTTTACTCTATTGTTTACTCTATTGTTTACTCTATTGTTTACTCTATTGTTTACTCTATTGTTTCCTCTGTTGTTTACTCAGTTGTTTACTCTGTTGTTTACTCTATTGTTTACTCTATTGTTTACTCTATTGTTTACTCTATTGTTTACTCTATTGTTTACTCTATTGTTTACTTTATTGTTTACTCTATTGGTTACTCTATTGTTTACTATATTGTTTACTCTATTGTTTACTCTGTTGTTTACTCTATTGTTTACTCTATTGTTTACTCTATTGTTTACACAGAGATGGTGATGGAGTGTTGGACATTGATGATAACTGTCTCAGCATTCCAAATCCAGACCAGGTCGATAATGATTCGGATGGAAAAGGTTTGTCCTTTTCTTCCTTGGATTTGTTTTATCCTCTTTCAGGTTTTAATTCTTGCAAGCAAATAATACTAAGACATATAATGATATACTTTTGGTGTAATCTTTGTTGTCTTCAAATCTTTACCCTGAGCTTTTAATTTCAGATAAACTTTAAAGATATTACCCACTCGTATTATGCAACATACTGTAGATTGGTGTCATAGTGAGCTTTTTTCTTCACATGAAGCAATATCTTTCCTTAGGAGAAATGGTCCATCAATCACTTACAGTTAATGCACACACCACCTCAGGCATATGATACACAAATATCTTTATCTCCAGTCTGCAAAAAAAATTCTCCCACTAAGACACCTAACACGGATGAATGATTTTAATCACAAACGAGCTCTGATTACTCAGCACTGGCTTTCTGTAGTCTTATACACACAAATAACCTTGGGCTACTTGAATGTGGTGTGCATGGGAATGGCAGATAAACAATCATTGTTTGGAGAGAAAACACAATACATTGAACGCGTTGCTGATAATTTTTATACCTGAGTTTTCAGATTAACCCAGGTGTCAGGTGCGGGTGGGTTTAAAGAGAAACTTTTTCGGCATGAAGTTTGGGTTTGCTGTGTTGAAGAGAGTTGTCATTTATCCTGCTAGAAAGGAAGTTATACGTGTAGAAAATTATCATTCATCTTCTTTATTGTTTTCAGTGGTTTAAATCTTATTTTGGTTTATATGCTACACCCAATCAGTCTCACTTCATGACTGAGGACCCACCCAAAGTTTCTGTGTTAAGCACAATAACTTGGAAATGGATTTTTGTAGATATTGCTCAGAGGGAACTTTCAAATCACATTTTCTAACTCTGAAATCACATCCCAAAGTTTCTGTGTTAAGTACAATAACTTGGAAATGGATTTTTCTAGATACTGCTCAGAGGGGACTTTGAAATCACATCTTCTCATGAATATTCATTGTTTCCTCTTATAACAGGAGATGCATGTGACAGTGATACTGATGGTGACAGTGTGTCCGATTCTTCTGACAACTGCCCTCTAGTATCCAATTCTGGACAAGGCGATAGCGATAGTAAGTTGAACGTTCTTAGATGTTATTTTTTGTGATACTTGAATATTCATATTAATCTTTGTGATGCATGAATATCTATGTAAATCTTTGTGATGCATGAATATGAAGAAATCATGTTAATATTTGTGCTGCATGAATATTCATGTGAATCTTTGTGCTGCATGGATATTCATGTTAATCTTTGTGACGCATGGATATTCATGTAAAACTTTGTGATGCACGAATATTCATGTTAATCTTTGTGATGCATGAATACTCATGTTAATCTTTGTGATGCATTAATATTCATGTAAATCTTTTACGCTTGAATATTCATGTAAATCTTTGTTACGCATGAATATTCATGTTAATCTTTGTGAGGAATGAATATTTATGTTAATCTTTGTGATGCATAAATATCATGTTAAACTTTGTGATGCATGAATATTCATGTTAAACTTTGTGATGCAATTTTAATATTCATGTTAATCTTTTGTGATGCATGAATACTCATGTTAATCTTTGTGATGCATTAATATTCATGTAAATCTTTGTTACGCTTGAATATTCTTGTAAATCTTTGTTACGCATGAATATTCATGTTAATCTTTGTGAGGAATGAATATTTATGTTAATCTTTGTGAGGAATGAATATTTATGTTAATCTTTGTGATGCATAAATATCATGTTAAACTTTGTGATGCATGAATATTCATTTCAGTATTAACCACCGTCTAAAGAGTAATATGCACGCATTGCAAGTTGTATAAAATGATCCTGACACCATTTAAGGAGCAGTAAAATACCAAATGCATAGCAAATTATGCTCAAATTCAATGAGGTCAGCAACATTCATATCAAAATGGACTATTTTTTAAATGCAAATCATTTATAAATGATTTTGTTGCTGTTAGATATTGCTTTTTTATAACTTTTGCTGCTTTGTGAGGGTTAGGTGAAGTGTTCTGATTAATTTCAACACTGTCAATCACCATTATTTGAAATAAAATGTTGTTTAAGTGTGTATGACATCACCTGCACATAAACCTGTTCGAATAATAATCCTACCAGAAATTGGCACTTTCATTTGTTTATGGTTTAAATTTATGCAGCTCCATTATAGCTGTGTATTTGTATCTTGTTAAGGTGTGGCAATACTAATAACACTATTGAAGTGCCATTAAACTCCACCTAACAACCTTACATACAGTATGGAAAGGTATGCTGAAAGTTCATTATTGATCCCAAATTGGTAACAAACTCCACGTCATCCAGCCCACCATTCCGATCAAACCCACTACTCACAACCTATCCCGTGTCGACAGACAACGTCCACATTACCCGCCTTAAAATACAGTAGGTCACACCCACCTCACTCACTCTTACCTCCTTACTGACTCCCCTACACCCCTCTGCAACAATTGCCATTGCACCCTCACAGTCCATCACATTCTCCTTGCTTGCCCCCTGTACAACCTTCCCAGAGCTTCCCTCCCTGCCCACAACTCAGTGGCTGAGCTCTTCCAAAAAAAAAACCTCCAGATAAAATGATCTCCTTCCTTCATCATGCTTCCCTCTACAACCATATTTGGTCCTCCTCTCCCCACCCCTTCTCTCTTTACATTATTTTTCCACCCCTCTCTAGATCCCAGCTTTCTGGCTTTTAGTTCTTTTAGTTTTAGTTCTCGTGTTTCTCTCAATCTCCCCCCTGTTTACTCTCCTTCCTACCTCTGGAATGATCTGACCTCTCAGGTACAATTTGACCCTTGCTATTGTGGTGCCGTTAAACTCTCATCAAACAAACAAACAATCATTATTGATGACTTTCTTTCTCTGTCACTTTTTTGTAACCATACAATTTTTCATCAAAACATTTACTGATTTTATGTTCTGTTGCTTTATTTCCAAGGTGATGGCATTGGCAATGCGTGTACTGATGACTATGATGGGGATGGTACAAATGATGAAGATGACCACTGCCCAAAGAACAGCAAATACCAGACCACAGACTTCAGGTCTTACACATCCATTGAGTTGGACACCTCACTCACAGATGCAGAGAGTCCTACGTGGGTGGTCAGTGATGAGGTGAGTTGGAATGAGGTGATGGTGTGGGGCAGTGTGGGGGAGGGCTTCAGGCTTGGGTGGGGAAAGTGGTGCAGGCTTGCAGATCACAACTACACACATAACAGCACAGACCAGTAGTCCTCTTCTCCATTGAGCTTGAACATCACTCACAGAGGCAGAGAGTTATGTGTGGGTGGTCAGTGATGAGGTGAGTTGTAATGGGGTGATGAAGGAGGGTTACTGTAGCTGTGTTGTGGTATGGATTGGCAGTAAGCATTGCTACTGTATGTACAATAGGCATGAAACAAAAGTTACTTGTATAATGCCCAAACCCACAGTGAAAATAAGGTCAAGTAAAGGGGTGTAGGAAGCTTTGAAAAGTGTGTGTGTGTGTGTGTCTGTGGGGGGGGCAGGAGGGGGAGCATGACCTCTTAGGGGGCACTTTTGAAGTCATGTCCCCCATCCCAATCTGTACATAAAATGAGCCCAAAACAAGATACAGTGGTAAAGTAAGGACACTTCATTTTTAAAAAGGGGTACTTTTCCAATGGGGACACATTCCTCCCTTACATGCATGGGACTGACAAAAATTACTACTTTCCTACCATTGGGACAGTAACTGCAGAAGGGGCACTTTTCATTTTCAAAAGGGACATTTTAGTCATTTTTTTGTAAAGTAGGCGGGGGTGGGGGTGGGGCAATGCTACTGGTTCATACACCTCTGGTGTGCATGATATAACCATACTCTATACTTACACACAATGTTTGGTATCCCAATTATTACTTCACGATATGTTTTTTTTTATCCTTTGTCAGGGTAAGGATATTCGTCAGGAGGCAAACACAGAAATGCCCAGCATGTTGATAGGGGACAATGCCTACGGACCAGTAGATTTCTCAGGTACCATGTACGTAAATGGTGACACCGGGGAAAATTATATTGGCTTCGTTTTGGCTACCAGAGCAACCGGAAGTTTTACGTAGTAATGTGGAAGCACAAGAATTACAACAATGCTTATTACTCTCCTGGCATTAAAGGAATTCAAATCAAAGTAAGTAAAAGTGATTTTATTTTTCTCCATGTTGTTTGTGTTTTTGGTACTTAAATTCAAATTGGAGAACTTAAAAATGACAACCTGAAATGGAACCTTTCAAAAATGAAAGAAAGACTTGCATTGAACTTAACTGGAGAACATTTGCATTGATGTTCCATGTGTACAGGATTACAACACAATTTTTTTTTGGAAAATACATAGATTTAAATCTGGATGAAAAAGTGGATTCTTATGATAACAATACATTTATATAGCGCAAAATCTGCAAGCGTTCTAATGTGCTTCACAATAAGATCAAACTAAACAAAGGCAATACGAAAAAAAATAAGTTTTTAACGTAGACTTAAACAAACTAAGATTTTTAACTGAACAAATAGAGGCAGGCAGTTTATTCCAAAGGGCTCGACCTGCATGATAAAAGCCACGGTCACCTAATGTTTTACACTTAGTTATGGGGACAAGAAGAAAGAGAGAATCAGTAGAGCTTAACGAATACCTATTGCTGTGAACGAAGCGAATGTGAACAGAAATATAACACGGGGTGACTTTATGTAGGGATTTAAAACAAAAACAAGAAGTTTAAATTTAATACGAAATTCAACTGGAAGCCAGTGAAGGGAACTAAGGACTTTTGAGGGGGCATCGTAGCAATTAACAACTAATTTGGCAGCATTATTCTGGATGCGTTGGAGCCTTTTAATGAGATAATTTGGAATATTGTGAAACATACTGTTACGGTAATCTAAATGGCTATGAATAAATGCATGAACTAACGTATGCATGGCTGTCTGGGACATATGTTTCCTGATTTATTTTAAATTATATAAGTAGTAATTCCCAGTCTTTTCTTGATATCTTCTTCCATTTTCATATGTTCATCAAAAATGTTTCCTAAATTCCGAACTTGCTTAGAAGGAGTAACATTAACAGAACCAATTTTGATAAAAATGATATTTATATTAGATAATCTTGAGGGAATGCCGAAGATAATGAATTCACTTTTAGAGTCATTTAGTTTTGATTTATGTGCCACCATCCATGTATTGCTTAATATCAGCAATACATTTTTCTAGTTGAGAAATGGCAAGTAAATGATTGGTCTTGTCACCAGGTTTAAAAACATGAATTAGTTGTGTATCATCCGCTTTAGAGAAACCTGAAACAAGATGGTTTTGGATAATAGAAAAAAAGTAAGCTGGTGTAGAGAGTAAAGCACAGGGGTCCAAGACACGACCCCTGAAGCACACCATGGTTAAGATTAACAACAATTGAACTTATTTGTGGATGATTAAGTATAAGTAGCTTGCACACACAAAAACAATTTACCATAAATAAATAAATATAAAAAAATCACCATGAACAAAGAAGAAAAAAAAGATAAATAAAATAAATAAATAAAGAATCTTACCATAAATAAAAAAAAGAAGAAGAAGATAAATAAAATAAATAATTACAAAATCTTACCATGAATAAAAAAAGAAAAAGAAGATGAATAAAATAGATAAATACAAAATCTTACCATGATTAAAGAAAAGAAAAATGATAAATGAAATTAATAAATACAAAATCTTACCATGAATAAAAAGAAAAAGAAGATAAATAAAATAAATAAATACAAAATCTTACCATGAATGATAAAAAGAAAAAGAGGATAAATAGAATAAATAAATACAAAATCTTACCATGAATAAAAAAAAAAAAAGAAGATAAATAAAATAAATAAATACAAAATCTTACTATGAATAAAAAGAAGATAAATAAAATACAAAAAAAAATTTTTTACCATGAATGAAAAAAAGAAAAAGAAGATAAATAAAATAAATAAATACAAAATCTTACTATGAATAAAAAAAGAAAAAGAAGATGAATAAAATAAATCAATACAAAATCTTACCATAAACTGAATGATAAATATCTTCACATATGTTGTGAAGATATTTTTAAACATGTTGATATATATTCTATTCAAAATTGGCAAAATGATAGATGGGATATGTGTTGACTATGTTGAAATTACCTTTATGAAAACAGCCTAAGATACCTTACATTACACACTGCTCAACATATAAATGTATATCATTTTTCCCTTGATGACAATTTTGAAAACGTATATAAACCAGAAATGTTAAACTAATACAGTAAATATATCAATGTTGAACTAATACTGTGAGTATATCAATGTTAAACTAATACTGTGAGTATATCAATGTTAAACTAATACTGTGAGTATATCAATCTTGTGATATTGTACACAGAAAGTAGAGTCAAGTTCAGGACCAAGTCAGACATTGGCCAATGCATTGTGGTACTCCTTGACAACCAGTAATGAAGTTGAGTTGCTATGGCATGATCCATTGATGCAGGGATGGGAGCACCGTACAGCTTACCAATGGCAGCTTTCACATAGGCCATCAGTGGGCCTTATAAGGTAGGCATAATGCATATATGCATATGCATTAGAGGTACATACATGTAAGGTATTAAGCTTACCAATGGCAGCTTTCACATAGGCCATCAGTGTGCCTTATAAGGTAGGCATAGTGCATATGCATTAGAGCTACATAATGTATACAGCTTACCATTGGCAGCTTTAACATAAGCCATTAGTGGGCCATATAAGGTAGGCATAGTGCATATGCATTAGAGCTACATAATGTATACAGCTAACCATTGGCAGTTTACACATAGGCCATCCATGGGCCTTATAAAGTAGGAATAATGCATATGCATTAGAGGTACAAAAGGTATAAAGCTTACCAATAGCAGCTTTCACATATGCCATCAGTTGATCTTATATGGTTAGCATAATGCATATACATAAGGGATACTTACAGAACTCACCTGTTTGTTGTATTACCCACTTTTTCATTGCATACAGTAGTTTTAAGGCATAATTAACCCTGTTCCATCAGCTCTTTCTAATAGAAGGGGGGAGGGGGCCTGGGTTCCTGTGTACACAATAAAACTTTAACAAGATAGAGACAGTAATGTTAAGCCGTGGAAGTTTAAAGAGGAAAATTGCTTGACTTTCCTTAATAAATCTGATCATACATATAACGTCCTTTTGGGGAGGTAAATGATTGGCATGTCGGAACATGTTGGTGAATTGTGGATACTTGTAATGTCCTTCCTCGGTAGTAATTAATTGGCTTGTCGGAGCATGGTGGTGAATTGTGTGGATACTTGTAACATCTATCCGGGGTGGTAATCAATTGGCTTGATGGAGCATGGTTGTAGATTGTGGATACTTGTAATATCCTTCTGGGGTGGTAATTAATTGGCTTTTCGGAGCATGGTGGTGGATTGTTGATGCTTGTAACTTCCTTCCAGGGTGGTAATTAATTGGCTTTTCGGAGCATGGTGGTGAATTGTTGATGCTTGTAACTTCCTTCCAGGGTGGTAATTAATTGGCTTTTCGGAGCATGGTGGTGGATTGTGGATACTTGTAACATCCTTCCAGGGTGGTAATTAATTGGCTTTTCGGAGCATGGTGGTGAATTGTTGATGCTTGTAACTTCCTTCCAGGGTGGTAATTAATTGGCTTGTTGGAGCATGGTGGTGGATTGTGGATACTTGTAACTTCCTTCCAGGGTGGTAATTAATTGGCTTTTCGGAGCATGGTGGTGGATTGTGGATACTTGTAACATCCTTCCAGGGTGGTAATTAATTGGCTTTTCGGAGCATGGTGGTGGATTGTGGATACTTGTAACATCCTTCCAGGGTGGTAATTAATTGGCTTTTCGGAGCATGGTGGTGGATTGTGGATACTTGTAACATCCTTCCGGAGTGGTAATTAATTAACTTGTCGGAGCATGGTGGTGGATTGTGGAAAACCTTTTACCGTTCAGACACGTTGGACTGTATCATATTTCTTATCTGGACAGTATTTATGTTAACACAATAGAAGTATGTCCTTTTAATTTGTTAAGAAAGTTGGATTATCTACAATCAACAAAGATGATATAAATTTTCAATGTCCTCTCAGGCGAGTCCTGAATTGTCACTTCTTTTAAATCAAAGACAGAACAGATGATATTTTATTTAAGAAAACGACAGTTAGTGCTTTGATAATGTCATAACCTACCATGTATGAAGCTTTGATATCTCTCCAGGGTCCTGATAATGTAAGGTAACACCACCCTGGTTGATTCAGGTAAGCTCTATACAACACCACCTATGCTGGTGGCAGGCTAGGTGTGTTTGTTTACAACCAGGCCAATGTCATCTGGTATAGCCTTTAAAGGATTATGCTAGTGGCAGGCTCAGTGTGTTTATTTACAACCAGGCTAATGCCATCTGGTATAGCCTTTAAAGGATTATGCTAGTGGCAGGCTCAGTGTGTTTGTTTACAACCAGGCCAATGCCATCTGGTATAGCCTTTAAAGGATTAGTTCAGTGGTCAAGCATGTCCAGCCCACAATTCCGATCAAATCCACCATCAACAACCTCTCTCGTATCGACAACGTTCATATTACCGGTCTTAGAATTGGTCACACCCACCTCACTCACTCCCACCTCCTTATTGGCTCCCCCCAACCCCTCTGCAACAATTGCCATTGCACCCTCACAATCCATCACGTTCTCCTTGCTTCCCAGAGCTTCTCTCACTCCCCACAACTCAATTGCTGAGTTCTTCCAGAAAAATCCTCAGGATAAAATTATCTCCTTCCTTCATCATGCCTCCCTCTACAACCATATTTAATTCTCCTCTTCCACCCCCTCTCTACTTTGTTTTTGTTTCAACCATGCACCTCTCCTCTCAATCACAGCTTTCTGACCTTTCGTTCTTGAATTTCTCTCATTCTCCCCCTGTTTCCTTTTCTTCCTA
Organism: Chiridota heheva; assembly: GCA_020152595.1. Lineage (NCBI taxonomy): Eukaryota > Metazoa > Echinodermata > Holothuroidea > Apodida > Chiridotidae > Chiridota > Chiridota heheva. The sequence continues at coordinate 174,665 of JAIGNY010003958.1, read as the reverse complement.
CCCCTAGAATGATCTGACCTCTCAGGCACAATTTGACCTTCGTTGTCGTGGTGCCGTTAAGCCCTCATCAAACAAACAAACAAGCATGTTTATTTTATTTGAAAGAGGCGTTCAATAGATACAAAATGGCGAAGAACGCATTCAAATATCTTATTCCGTTAAGATATTTAATGAGTCTGTGACATCACAACTAGTCTGATTTCAGTCGTTTCTACAGAAATAATACCAAACTTTAAACTTGAATATCTCCTTAACGGAATAAGATTTTTGAACGCTTTCTTCAACATTTTGTTTCTTTTGAAGTTCTCTTTCATATAAGATGAACATGCTTGACCCCTGAACTAATCCTTTAATATCTCCTTAATGGAATAAGATTTTTGAACACTCTCTTCACCATTTTGTTTGAAGTTCTCTTTCATATAAGATGAACATGCTTGACCACTGAACTAATCCTTTAATAATGTTGTAACTTACCATGTATGACCGTTTGATATCCCTACAGGGTCATCATAATGCAAGGTAACACCACCCTGGTTGATTCAGGTAACCTCTACGACACCTCCTATGCTGGTGGCAGGCTGGGTGTGTTTGTTTACAACCAGGCTAGTGTCATCTGGTCTCACCTCAGTGCCAAGTGTGCAGATCGGTAAGTTTTTTTGTTTTTGTTTTTGTGGTTTTCTGTTCACAAATGTTACTCACATCCCATTGATTTAAGTTATTGCAGGACATTTTGATTTCCTTCGTAATCGGTTAAGTGGCATACAGTTGGTTACACCCTGAGGAAAAGACCTGCAGCAAATTTATTCAAAATCTCACTGACTTATTGAGTAGAAACTTTTACCAAGAACAATTGTGAGATTAAATTACAAATAGTTTCTTCCATTCACGCAACAAATCAACAATAGTCAGAAAACTGTCACCTGATTTCATTGTTCTATGAAGCCATATTGTCACCTAATATCATTATTGTTCTATGTAGCCATATTGTCACCTAATTTCTTTATTGTTCTATGTAGCCATATTGTCACCTAATGTCATTATTGTTCTATGTAGCTATATTGTCACCTAAATTCATTATTGTTCTATGTAGCTATATTGTCTCCTAATGTCATTGTTCTATGTAGCCATATTGTCACCTAATTTCATTATTATTCTATGTATCTATATTGCCACCTAATTTCATTATTGTTCTATTTAGCCACATTGTCACTTACTTTCATTATTCTATGTAGCCATATTTTCACCTAATTTCATTATTGTTCTATGTAGCCATATTGTCACCTAATTTCATTATTGTTCTATGTAGCCATATTGTAACCTAATTTCATTGTGCTATGTAGCCATATTGTCACCTGATTTCATTATTGTTCTTTGTATCTATATTGTCACCTGATTTCATTATTGTTTTATTTAGCCATATTGTCACCTGATTTCATTATTGTCCTATTTAGCCATGTTTGTCACCTAATTTCAATTTTTTTCTATGTAGCCATATTGTCACCTAATCTTATTGTTGTTCTATGTAGCCATATTGTCACCTTATTTCTTTATTGTTCTGTGTAGCCATATTGTCACCTAATATCATTTTTGTTCTATGGAGCCATATTGTCACCTAGTTTCATTATTGTTCTATGCAGCCGTATTGTCACCTAATGTCATTATTGTTCTATGTAGCTATATTGTCACCTAAATTCATTATTGTTCTATGTAGCTATATTGTCTCCTAATGTCATTGTTCTATGTAGCCATATTGTCACCTAATTTTATTATTATTCTATGTATCTATATTGCCACCTAATTTCATTATTGTTCTATTTAGCCACATTGTCACTTACTTTCATTATTCTATGTAGCCATATTTTCACCTAATTTCATTATTGTTCTATGTAGCCATACTGTCACCTAATTTCATTATTGTTCTATGTAGCCATATTGTAACCTAATATCATTGTGCTATGTAGCCATATTGTCACCTGATTTCATTATTGTTCTTTGTATTTAAATTGTCACCTGATTTCATTATTGTTTTATTTAGCCATATTGTCACCTGATTTCATTATTGTCCTATTTAGCCATGTTGTCACCTAATTTCATTATTTTTCTATGTAGCCATATTGTCACCTAATCTTATTGTTGTTCTATGTAGCCATATTGTCACCTTATTTCTGTATTGTTCTGTGTAGCCATATTGTCACCTAATTTCATTTTTGTTCTATGGAGCCATATTGTCACCTAGTTTCATTATTGTTCTATGCAGCCGTATTGTCACCTAATGTCAATATTGTTCTATATAGCCATATTGTCACCTAATTTCATTATTGTTCTATGTAGCCATATTGTCACCTAATTTCATTGTTCTATGTAGCCATATTGTCACCTTCTATTTAGCCATATTGTCACCTTATTTTATTATTGTTCTATGTAGCCATATTGTCACCTAATTTCATTATTGTTATATGTGGGCCATATTGTCCCTAATATCATTGCGCTATGTAGCCATATTGTTACCTGATTTCATTATTGTTCTATGTATCTATATTGTCACCTAATTTCATTATCGTTCTATTTAGCCACATTGTCTCCTAGTGTCATTATTATTTTATGTAGCCATATTGTCACCTAATTTCATTATTGTTCTATGTAGCCATATTGTCACCTAATTTCATTATTGTTCTATGTAGCCATATTGTAACCTAATATCATTGTGCTATGTAGCCATATTGTCACCTGATTTCATTATTGTTCTTTGTATCTATATTGTCACCTGATTTCATTATTGTTTTATTTAGCCATATTGTCACCTGATTTCATTATTGTCCTATTTAGCCATGTTTGTCACCTAATTTCATTATTTTTCTATGTAGCCATATTGTCACCTAATCTTATTGTTGTTCTATGTAGCCATATTGTCACCTTATTTCTTTATTGTTCTGTGTAGCCATATTGTCACCTAATTTCATTTTTGTTCTATGGAGCCATATTGTCACCTAGTTTCATTATTGTTCTATGCAGCCGTATTGTCACCTAATGTCATTATTGTTCTATTTAGCCACATTGTCACCTAATATCATTATTGTGCTATGTAGCCATATTGTCACCTAATTTCATTATTGTTCTATTTAGCCACATTGTCACCTAATTTCATTATTGTGCTATGTAGCCATATTGTCACCTAATTTCATTATTGCTCTATGTAGCCATATTGTCTCCTAATTTCATTATTGTTCTATGTAGCCATATTGCCACCTAGTTTCATTATTGTTCTATGCAGCCGTATTGTCACCTAATGTCATTATTGTTCTATTTAGCCACATTGTCACCTAATATCATTATTGTGCTATGTAGCCATATTGTCACCTAATTTCATTATTGTTCTATTTAGCCACATTGTCACCTAATTTCTTCATTGTGCTATGTAGCCATATTGTCACCTAATTTCATTATTGCTCTATGTAGCCATATTGTCTCCTAATTTCATTATTGTTCTATGTAGCCATATTGCCACCCAATTTCATTATTGTTCTAAAGTAGTCATATTATGTGTAAAGTTTTTCCAGCAGATTGAAGTTTGAGTGTGGTTGTTAAAAGCAGGATATTATTTTGGGAAAATTCCATGTTTATAACATCTGCTCCAGTTTCATTCATGTTTTGTATTGTTAAGCATGCCAATGTTAGGTGGTCAAAATGACTGATGTTTGTCAGTTCAGATGATTATTTTGAGCTTAAAACATAGCAACCACTCAACCTTAAAGAAAGATTTACATTATAGAGGTAGATGGATCAATGATCATGCTAGACGTGTATGTTCATATTGCATTCCTGTCTTTCATATTCTTAGAGTTAACCCAACCCCAATGTGAGACAGTTCAGATAATTATTTTGAGCTTAAAACATAGCAACCACTCAACCTTAAAGAAAGATTTACATTATAGAGGTAGATGGATCAATGATCATGCTAGACGTGTATGTTCATATTGCATTCCTGTCTTTTATGTTCTTAGAGTTAAACCAACCCCAATGTGAGACAGTTCAGATAATTATTTTGAGCTTAAAACATAGCAACCACTCAACCTTAAAGAAAGATTTACATTATAGAGGTAGATGGATCAATGATCATGCTAGACGTGTATGTTCATATTGCATTCCTGTCTTTTATGTTCTCAGAGTTAACCCGGCTCCAATGTGAGACAGTTCAGATGATTATTTTTAGCTTGAAACATTGCAACCACTCAACCTTAAAGAAAGATTTACATTTTAGAGGTAGATGGGTCAATGATCATGCTAGACGTGTATGTTCATATTGCATTCCTGTCTTTTATGTTCTCAGAGTTAACTCGGCCCCAATGTGAGACGGTTCATATGATTATTTTGAGCTTGAAACATTGCAACCACTCAACCTTAAAGAAAGATTTACATTATAGAGGTAGATGGGTCAATGATCATGCTAGACATGTATGTTCATATTGCATTCCTGTCTTTTATGTTCTCAGAGTTAACCTGGCCCCAATGTGAGACGGTTCAGAGGATTATTTTGAGCTTGAAACATTGCAACCACTCAACCTTAAAGAAAGATTTACTTTTTAGAGGTAGATGGGTCAATGATCATGCTAGACATGTATGTTCATATTGCATTCCTGTCTTTTATGTTCTCAGAGTTAACCTGGCCCCAATGTGAGATAGTTCAGATGATTATTTTGAGCTTGAAACATAGCAACCACTCAACCTTAAAGAAAGATTTACATTATAGAGGTAGATGGGTCAATGATCATGCTAGACATGTATGTTCATATTGGATTCCTGTCTATTATGTTCTCAGAGTTAACCCAGCTCCAATGTGAGATAGTTCAAATAATTATTTTGAGCTTGAAACATTGCAACCACTCAACCTTAAAGAAAGATTTACATTTAAGAGTAAGATGGGTCAATGATCATGCTAAACATGTCTGTTTATATTGGATTCCTGTCTTTTATGTTATCAGAATTAACCTGGCCCCAATGTAAGACTGTTTAGATGATTATTTTCAGCTTGAAACATTAACACCACTCAACCTTAAAGAAATATTTGCATTTTCGAGGTACAACATGCAAGACACCTCATATCCATTTGCTCTTTGTGTCTTTCATTTTCTCAAGTGTAAACCAGGCCTTAATGTTAGATGGTACTGATGATTATGTTGAGCTGGCAACTGTCAAAACCCTTGGACTTGAGGAAAGCTTTACCCTGGAGGCGTGGGTGTACCTGGAAGACTCAGCACCCTCATCTATGATGCCGATCATATGCAGCTCAGATGAGAATATGTGCTTGTATATTCAGGACAGGTGAATATGGAATTATTTTGTACATCACGAGTATAATTAAAGAATAACGTTTAGGCAGAGTGTTTATATGCGCAGTTAATGCACCGGGCAATGGACTTTGGCTCAAGTGGAATTGCGCGACTTTGAACAGTGCATTAAATGTGTATACAAACACGATACCATAAAAGTAATACAAAAAAAACATTGCTAAAGAGATTGAAAAATGGGAAAGGTTTACATATATGTTTTCAGTTTATGAAGAAAGTCACCTAATAATTCAAGAAGTGCCTAATCCAGATTTCAATGCACTGCTAATGACAATGCAAATACTCAAAAGAACATTCATAACAAATTTGACCTAAGCATCACATACAGATGAAGCAATGCAGTTGGTTAATCTTATTAGATAGCTTAAAAAAAGAGCTTAGCTATAGTATTCTTTATTTTAAGATGTATATTACATCTTTGCTTCTTTAAAGTAGTTCCATTATTTCTTCAAGTTTCTAATCCTCAAATATTAGAAAGATATTTGAGCAAGGTCTTGATATGTTTTGTATGTATTGAAGACAGGTGAATATTGTTTTGTTTTCTTATCTTATCTCATAAAATAAAGATTATAAATTAGAAGAAAAAAGCCTCTGCAATAGTTTGTGCTTTTCATTATTTTCTTTAAATTTGATTCCCTTTCCTCCTCTTTCTCTCCTTACCATTCCTCTGATTCCCTTTCTTATCTTCCTCTCCTTACCATTCATCTGATTTCCTTTCCTCCTCTTTTTCTTTTTTTGTCCTCATCTTCATCCCCTTACCATTCCTCTGATTCACTTTCCTCCTTACCTTTCCTCTGATTCCCTTTTCTCTTGTTCTTATCTTTTCTTCTTACCATTCCTCTTATTCCCTTTCCTCCTTTTTTTATCTTCCTGACTGTTCCACTGATTCCCTTCCCTCATCTTCCTCCTTACCTTTCCTCTGATTCCCTTTTCTCTTCTTTTTCTTATATTCTTCTTCTTACCGTTCCTTTGATTCCCTTCCGTCATCTCCCTCTCATCTTCATCTCCTTACCATTCCTGATTCCCTTTCATCCTCTTTCTCTAATCTTCCTCTCCTTACCTATCCTCTTATTTCCTTTCCTTTCTCTCCTTACCATTCCTTCGATTCCCTTTCCTTCTCTTTCTCTAATCTTCCTTTCCTTACCTATCCTCTCATTTCGTTTCCTTTCTCTCCTTACCATTCCTCTGATTCCCTTTCCTCCTCTTTCTCTCTCCTTCTCATCCCTCTGATTTCATTTCCTCCTTACCATTTCTCTGATTTCCTTTCCTCTTTTTCTCATCTTCATCCCCTTACCAATCCTGATTCCATTTCCTCTTTTTCTTACCTTCCTCTCCTTACCATTCCTTCGATTCCCTGTCCTCCTTTTTCTCTCCTTACCATTCCTCTGATTTCCTTTTGTCCTCTTTTTCATCTTCTTACCAGTCCTTTGAATCCCTTTCCTTCTCTTTCTCTTCTTACCATTCCTCTGATTCCCTTCCCTCCTCTTCATCTCCTTGCCATTCCTCTGATTCCCCTTTCTCTCCTTAGCATTCCTCTGATTCCCTTTCCTCCTCTTTTTCTCATCTTCATTCCCTTACCATTCCTCTGATTCGCTTTCCTCCTCTTTTTCTTATTTTCCCCTCCTTACCATTCCTCCGATTTCTTTTCCTCCTAACCTTTCCTCTGATTCCTTTTCCTCTTTTTCTTATCTTTTTCTTACCATTCCTCTGATTCCCTTTCCTCTCCTTTTTCTTATCTTCCTTTCCTGACTGTTACTCTGATTCCCTTCCCTCATCTTAACTCTTCTTACCTTTCCTCTGGTTCCCTTGCCTCTTCTTTTTCTTATCTTCTTTTCCTTACCGTTCCTCTGATTCCCTTCCCTCGTCTCCCTCTCATCTTCATCTCCTTACCATTGCTCTGATTCCCTTTCCTCCTCTTTCTCTAATCTTGCTCTCCTTACCTATCCTCTGATTTCCTTTTCTCCTGTTTCTCTGCTTACCATTTTTTTGATTCCCTTTCCTTTTTTTTTTCCTCATCTTCATCCCCTTACCATTCCTCTGATTCACTTTCCTTCTCCTTACCTTTCCTCTGATTCCCTTTTCTCTTTTTCTTATCTTCTTCTTCTTACCATTCCTCTGATTCCCTTTCCTCCTTTTTCTTATCTTCCTCACATTACTGTTCCACTGATTCCCTTCCCTCATTTTCCTCCTTACCTTTCCTCTGATTCCCTTTTCTCTTCTTTTTCTTATATTCTTCTCCTTACCGTTCCTTTGATTCCCTTCCCTCATCTCCCTCTCATCTTCATCTCCTTACCATTCCTGATTCCCTTTCATCCTCTTTCTCTAATCTTCCTCTCCTTACCTATCCTCTTATTTCCTTTCCTTTTTCTCCTTACCATTCCTCTGATTCCCTTTCCTTCTCTTTCTCTAATCTTCCTTTCCTTACCTATCCTCTCATTTCGTTTCCTTTCTCTCCTTACCATTCCTCTGATTCCCTTTCCTCCTCTTTCTCTCTCCTTCTCATCCCTCTGATTTCATTTCCTCCTTACCATTCCTCTGATTTCCTTTCCTCTTTTTCTCATCTTCATCCCCTTACCAATCCTGATTCCATTTCCTCTTTTTCTTACCTTCCTCTCCTTACCATTCCTTCGATTCCCTGTCCTCCTTTTTCTCTCCTTACCATTCCTCTGATTTCCTTTTCTCCTCTTTTTCATCTTCTTACCAGTCCTTTGAATCCCTTTCCTTCTCTTTCTCTTCTTACCGTTCCTCTGATTCCCTTCCCTCCTCTTCATCTCCTTGCCATTCCTCTGATTCCCCTTTCTCTCCTTAGCATTCCTCTGATTCCCTTTCCTCCTCTTTTTCTCATCTTCATTCCCTTACCATTCCTCTGATTCCTTTCCTCCTCTTTTTCTTATATTCCTCTCCTTACCATTCCTCCGATTCCCTTCCTCCTCTTTCTCTCCTTACCATTCCTCTGATTCCCTGTCTTCCTCTTTTTGTCATTTTCATCTCCTTACCATTCCTCTGATTCCCTTTCCTCCTCTTTACCTCCTTGCCATTCCTCTGATACCGTTTCTTCCTCGTTCTCTCCTTACCATTCCTCTGATTCCCTTTCCTCCTCTTTTTCTCTTCTTCATCTCCTTACCATTCCTCTGTTTCCCTTTTCTCCTCTTTCTCTCCTTACCTTTTCTCTGATTCCCTTTTCTTCTCTTTCTCTTCTTACTTTTCCTCTGATTCCCTTTCCTCTCCTCTTTCTCTCCTTACCTTTCCTCTGATTCCCTTTTCCCCTCTTTCTCTTCTAACCTTTCCTCTGATTCCCTTTACCCCTCTTTCTCTCCTTACCATTCCTCTCATTCCCATTCCTCCTCTTTTTCTCATCTTCATCTCCTTACCTTTCCTCTCATTCCCTTTTCCCCTTTTCTTCTTACTTTCTCTCTGAATCCCTTTCCTCTGAATTATTTTCCTCTGAATCCCTTTCCTCTGAATCCCTTTCCTCTGATTCCCTTTCTTCCTCTCTTCTTCCTCTCCTTAGCATTCCCTTTCCTCTTTTTCTCATCTGCCTCTCCTTACCATTTTTTCTTCCTCCTAAGCCTCTCTATTTCTCACCTATAAACCTTTTCTTTAATAAACCTGTCAGAGTTAGATGAATGATAGCTTTTTCAACCAAACACCGCATAAATTTGCCTAGCAACAAAATCTGCATAACTAAGTGTGGCAAACATCCCACGTGGTACTGGTACAGTACAGCTAGCTAGTGGTGCGTGTTCATATAGTCAATGCAATTTATTGTACAAAACAAATTTCTGTACACATGGACAAATGCAAAATAGTGAACCAAAATTGCGCTTACGGGCCCGCTGCGGGCTTTGTAAATCTGATTGCTGTTACCCAGAACAGTTAGCAAACTGAATATCTTTATCCCATTTGCTAAAGAATCTAAAGATTCGGAGAAGTGCCATAAATGGACCAAAGCTTGGGACAGGCCTCACGAACATCTAAATGCCAACGCATTGGTAATGCACGATCGCAGATTTAAGATTTGTTTGCCCCACCCACCTAGTTACCGCGTTGCTATGGTGGGTGTGGCTTATTTCATAATGGAGAGACGTTAATTTATTTTATCCTATGATTTTCTAAAACCTTTTTGGCACATTTGACTCTGGCTGCCACAGTGCTGTTAAACCTCAATAAACAAAGAAACTGGTTGCCCACTCACAACTTCAACTGCTGTTTGTTTGTGTGGGTAATTTTAGGATACTTATTATTTTTAATTGTCACTTAGAATTCATTTGTCCATTGGGATGATAAGTTCATTATTTTAATTTCTTCTTTTGAATTGGCAGCATTGTGTATGGTCAGCTTGGTTCATCTTCTGTCAATGCCTCTTCAGCAGCCGTTGTTGACAATGCATGGAACCATATTGCTCTCAGATATGACTTACAAAGTAAGCTAAATAACCCTTCTCACCAGAAGGGGAATGGGGGTAATCTAGTCATTTACTCTTTATCTTATCTTGGCTCTTATAACGAACAACCCAAAATGAAGTTTCTTTGCTTGCCATTCAAATATCTCAGCACGTGGCCATATAAGACCCATGTGCAGAAACTTGTCTGAGCCAGGAGGGGAAAGGAATAGTGTTTAGGGGACCAGGAAGAGGGTGATTCTTACCTTATGGTGGGAAGGCTGGTGGTGGGGGAGGGGGTATTCCTATGGCCATTGTTGTTGTCATTAGTGTTGTTGTTGTTTTCAATGAATAGATTCATCTGACTATCATATTTGACTTACACAGTAAGTTTATAACCCCTCTCACCAGAGGTGGAATGGGGTTATCTTTTCAATTCAATGGTAGGAGTCCCCCCCCCTGCTTTTTAACTCAATGGTTGGAGTCCCCCTCCCCCCTCCCCCTTTTTGATGAACAATTCCTTGGGTCCACACTGTAAACCAATGAAGAAGTGACTTACGTGTGTTTTTCCTAGCATGCCTGTGCCTAGAAAGTGTAAAAATAAATTTAATACAGTTCTTTCTTTGATCTTGGTTCTTAAAATGCCTTAAGATTTAATATAGCAAGATCAATAAATGACTGGCTACCTATTTATGCAATGTAAAATGTTATTTTTAAAATATATTTTTATTTTTTATATTTGCTTTTGGTTGGTTACATTTTTCGAAGATAATAATATTATCTATTTGCAGATGAACAGCTATCTGTGTTTGTGAATGGAACAGTGGAGTCCACATCCAGCAATGTACCATCACTGTCTTGGGTAATATACATATTTTTTTGCTACTTTGTATTTTGATTTTCAAAAGTAAAATTAATATAAAGTGGCTAGTTTTAACACATGCAACAAAAAAATTAACATTACTTCTACAAAGCAAAACACAGACATGATGAATAACTCTTGCTATACATTTGGCAAATTTTGTCCAATGCATCCAAACTAACCAGTGTTTATAACTCAATGATGAAAACATCCTTTTAAAAGTACAAATGAACCTCAGACCCACATTACATGCATGACTTGGCCCTGCAGTAACCAAATCTACAATATCTGGCTCTTCACAATAAGTTCCATTGTGTGCATATAGATGGTTGGGAGTGTAACTACTGATGCATACAATCACTGAACTATCTGTGGTGGGTTTCTTAATTGCATCTAGCAGAGTCTAAAAGTAATACCAGCCAAAACGGAGGTTCTTGCGGGTGAAAAGACTGCAAATTTGTAGTGAGGATTGGGTGTAATGGAAAAGTTAAAATTGTTACACTTCTATATTTTCAGCAATGAAAAAAACCCTATCACATTAAGAATTGTTTGCCCTTAGACCCCTCCAACCCGACACCCTCAATTTTCTCAAAATCAGGGGTAATCCACACCATTCAACCAGAGAGACTCTTCACAATTTATTAACTAGCAACCAGCTATTGTTACATCATACACAACACAGGGGTAATCTATACCCAATTCGAACTGACAGCATCTTCATAGTCTATTGACTTTTCACTTGTTAGCAATTAGCTACTGTTACACTATACACACTACGTCATTCATTTGGGCTCAAGCCACATAGCTGCTGTGCAGTGAAGTGAATCAGATTAGTCCTTGGCTGAACCTAAATATAAATATGCATTATATGCTTGGGAGGACTGTGCAAAACCCATGAATGATTGATGGACCATTCCTTTTAGGGATGGTTATTTCCTCATGAAAAGTTTTATGAAGACATCCTTTTTAAGAGATCAGAGGACAATTGTTTATTATCAGATTAAACAGATGAAATGCATTTTCTTTGTATGTTCTAATACTTTAATATACTGAAATTTAAGATCTGAAATCCCTGGAAAAGATCATTTCCTTCTTTAACAATATGTTGTTGCTGTTTGAAATTACAAAAGATTATATTTCATTTCACCGTCATTGATATATTCTTGCCTCCCTGTAGGGTAACAACACAGCTATGTACCTTGGTAAGGATAACAGCAGTCATTACTTGAAAGCATTCTGGATGAGGTAAGATATATTAAAATACTTGATAATCTTTTTAAGATTAGTTTATCTATATGTTATATTATTTTGTATATACATTATTTTGTTTATTAAGTACTTAGTAGTGACATCTTTTAGTCTAATTTTCTATATATATAGAAGAAAATAGAAGACAAGGTATGTCGAATTCCATCAACAAAGATTTATTCAAATACAATATATATATATTATATATATATATATATATGTATGTATGTATGTATGTATGTATGTATGTATGTATGTATGTATGTATGCATGCAGACAAGGTATGCAAATTTCATCAACATAAAGATTTATAGAAGACAAGGTATGTATGTATCCATCAACAAAGATTTATTCAAATACAATATATATATATATGTATGTATGTATGTATGTATGTATGTATGTATGTATGTATGTATATATATATAATTCACTGTTCTTAATAATGTAAACCTCTAAGAGTTAATATAAATGAAAAGTGAAGTCCTTCCATGACAATAAAGGCTCATGTTTGTGCAATGTTCATATACTCCCATTATACAGAATGTATACTGGTGATCATGCATGATCACTTGCTGAATGCATGAGTGCATGAAACATACACGCACGCACACTTATGTTTTGGCAGTGCATCAAAATTTTCCATTGTTCTCACATAATGTGCATATTTTAAAATAATGTACAATAATACTACACATCTTAATATTGTCATGATCTTAAACAGATTATTTCAAAAGTGTTTAATACGTGTGTATTTAAAAAAAAAATGTGTGATAATACTACACATCTTAAACAAATTATTCCAAAGTGTTTAATATGTGTGTATTTTGTTTCGGATTAGAAATATAATTAAAAAAATGATAACAATGTTTTTGTATAAATCATTGGTATTTTGCATTAGGTTCGGCTCTGGGGTTTGGCTCTACTAGATTCTGAGATTCAGGAACACATGGAGCTAGCTGGTCTTGAAAGACAGAGACACAAGAGGTTGCTGGAGGCACATTACTCTATGGATGATGAAGAAGATGGTAGGTCATGGACAGGTTGGAAATATGCGAGAAGAAAAAAGTGTTATATGCCATGAAAAATCCCAACAATTTGATATCTTGGCATAGTTAAAAACTAGCAACCAAATGATATGGATTGAAATAGCATACCAAATAGTGGTTGAGTGCCACTGTTTGATTACACATTGTACATTTAAAATAGATATACTCACCATAGCAAAACATTTCAATGTCTAAGTGGACAGTGTACATTTACTCAAGTCTGTGTACCTCTCAATTAAGCTGGGCCCGGGAGGAGGGTAGGGGGGCACTTCAACTAAACTGTGGTAGGGGTGTGCAGCCCACAACTGAAAAAAACATACCCACAGTATGACATATTTTGTGGTAACATGCAGTATGAAATTATACAAATTTGATACCTCCACAGTATGCAAGAAGTCAATTTTGATACATGCAGTATGAGTATTCAATGAATGTATTGTAAAAATGGACCAGCAGTACAAAATGAACACAGTAAAACCTCATTTATTGGGACCTGCACTGCAAAAATGATGAAAAAAAGACAATTAATTTTTACTAACAAAATTATAATAATTTTTAGTACAATTTTGTTGTGTTTTAAAAAAGATGGTAAAAAAACAAAATCATTAAAAAGGCATATATATATCTTAAACCCCTGTGAGGGGAGCTGGGGCAAGATATTCTAAACATACACTTAAAAAGGTAAAAGTGGTAAATAATGTTGTGAATATAGTATTTCAATATACAATGAAATTAAAGACCTGTTTGCCTACCAATTGAAAAACATAAACCAAGTAACTATCATGTAACAAACCTCATTTATTTTGACCTGCACTACAAAAATGATGAAAGAATACTATCATTTAAAAAAAAATAATATAATTGTTTTTTTGTTTTTTTAAATATATATGGTAGAAAAGACACCTGGTATTTAACAGTATTGTTTGTTTGTTGATGAGTGACGTTTTTGTTCAACCTTGTAGGCTTTGAAGATTTTGGACTGAAAAACCATTGCAACAGATTTTCATTATATGAAGTATAACTATTGAGATACCACACAGATTGTCTGTTTGGATAACATATACTGTACACTTTAGGTGCCTAAGAATAATATCATTTTCACCTTCAATGCGCATATTATCTTTTTGTATCTTAATTCAGGTGCAACGATACTCTTGGATCTTTCAATACGTATATTTATTTTTGGTATCTTAATTTAGGTGCAATAATACTCTTGGATCATTGAATACGCATATTCACTTTTTGTATCCTAATTTAGGTGCAACGCGACTCTTGGATCTTTCAATACGCATATTAACTTTTTGTATCTTAATTTAGGTGCAATAATACTCTTGGATCCTTGAATACGCATATATACATTTTGTATCTTAAGTCAGGTACAATGATACTCTTGGATCCTTCAATACGTATATTAACTTTTTGTATCTTAATTCAGGTGCAACGATGCTCTTGGATCAAGGCATATATGGACATGATGCGCTTATTAATGGCGGGGCTGTTTTTGTATCAAGTTCCCTCGATGCTAGCCGGTTTGAAGTGTCTTATCCTGATGCCCGTAGGAGGCGTAGGAGAAGTTTGTATTATGACCACAGTGAACTTTGAGTGAACACTAGCTTGGGCAATCTTCGTATCAAGTTCCCTCGATGCTAGCCAGTTTGAAGTGTCTTATCCAGATACCCGTAGGAGGTGCAGGAGAAGTTTATATTATGACCACAGTGAACACTTGTGCAATCTGTGTATTCATAGGCATTGGAAGCAGGTCGGAGGGGGGGGGCGGCACAGGAAGAACGTGCCCCCACCAATGTTGCAGTGACCTACATGGTGCTCCCCAAACTAAGTCAAGTTTTTACCATTAAACCAATGTTGTAGCATATCATTGTGCCCCCCAATGAAGAACATGTTCCTATGCCTATGTTTGTGTCATGATCTCTTGATGCTAGCTGATTTGAAGTTTCTGATGCAGATGCCCATAGGAGGTGCAGGAGAAGTCTATAGCATGACCACAGTCATAACTGAACTTTGAATGAATGCTTGTGCAATTTTTTGGAGATATCAACAATTAAATTTACCACAGTGCTGAATTCATTTTGCTGTCCCATGGTCCGAAAAATTAATTCTTGGCCTAATAATATGAACCAGATTTTGTTAGTAATGTTTGACAAACAGTCCCCCTATTACACCTAATACTATGTTTAAGTAGGAAAACCATTCAGAAATGGTCACTGGATTTGACTCTGAATCATAATCTTTGGGCTATCCTTTGTCCACACTGTAGAACAAACAATGCTCCATGCTGGTGCTGCTGTACCAGATTCCTAGTACAGTTTAGAAGACCGTAAAAGTATACAATGATGGCCATGTATTCCTGGAAAATACATTGGTTGGACATGTTGCATCTTTTGCAATTACAGGAATATAGTAATCATTGTTAATCAGGTTTTGCAAAACAGATCACTTTCGATCATTGTCTTTCAGAAAGAAATAATAATTAATCCAACAGTGTGTAATACATTCTGTTTTGTTTACTATCTCATATATTCACAATATACAGAGTAATATAGCATAGCATAGTAAGGTTTAACATTCCAAAAGCATCAAGTACTGGAAATTACATCGAGACGACCACGGCCTTTGATAACCAGTTGTGAACTCACTGGTTGCAGACCCACCGGAACACGAACCCAGGATGTGCGGGTGAGAGGACAAAGCACTAACCACTACACCACAGAGGTCTGTCTCTCCTCTAAACAGGAGATGTCTCACTCATAAATAGATCTCCAATTCAATGTATTTCGTATTCTAATCTTTTTTGCAAGTTCATGAAGTTACAATATGTAAACATACTAATCCATTAAAAATTTAAAATGTAATTAGCCGTATATTTAAATGCATTCCACATTTGTCTGTTTTTAATAAAACAAAGTGAAAAAAATATATGATGTAATTGTTATTAATTGCCTTACAATGTGAACCATACTGCCATGAGGTTTTTTAGTTATGAAAAAATAATCATAGATATAAAAGCTATTTTCAAAATAGATTTATATTGTCAAAATGGACTGGAATAAAGCCTTCATGTTACCATTAAACTCCTTTTTTGGTACTCATTAGTTGTACTGCTCCTTAAAGTTTCAAACCATGATAAACTCCTTTTTTCCTTTTATTTCTTTATTTTGAAAATCTTAGTTGTTGTGGAAATTGGTGCAGAATAGCAAATGAAGTTCTTAAAATTAAGATAAAGTTACTATTTGCTAAGTTTGTGGTTATGATTTGTTTTTAAGGAGAACATAGCAAACAAAAATTGTGTTAGCTATTCAAAATAATGGTAATGTAAAGACTTTATTCCAGTCCACTTTGACGATAAAATTCCATTTTGAAAATAGAAGCTGTTATATATTTTCAATGCTGCAAAAACAAACCTCGTTATCATGATAACGAGGTTTGTTTTTGTTGAAAATGCATGATTTTTTAAGGGGAAATGACCAAATAGACCCTGTTTTGTAGCCATGAACACGAGGTGTTGCGGATAAAAGTAAATTCTGGTCTAGTCAAAAAGAAGGAACCAAACATATTCCAAGGGATTACCCTTTCCTTCTTGGTTTTCTCAGCAGAAAATTCCTTAGAATGGAAAGGGATTTTTTTTCTTAGAAGCTTTGAGAAAATCACCCTTTCAGGATGTGCAAAAAGGATGTATTATTGCTCATTATTTCTTACACTTTTTAAACATATGCACAACCTTTTTGTCGATGAGCAATCCCTTTAGCAAAACGTGAGGATTTCTTTCTTCAGTTCACTTGATCTTATAATTATCATATAGTTTGGCCCTTTTTTCCACTAATAGCCCAGTACAAGGGTATATCCAGCCTTGTTGATGGGGGAGGGGGGTCTTAGGATGGAAAAGTACTGATTTGATAAAATAAATTCTCCAAAAAACAGTCTTTAAAATGTTCAGAGGCTAAATTTTACTACAGAGCATATTCATTGACTAGCAACCAGCTATTGTTACACCATACACAACACAGGGGTAATCTATACCTTCTTAACTAACAGCATCTTTATAGTCTATTCACAGTTCACTTGTAAGCAACCAGCTACTGTTACACTGCACACAATAGGTCATTCATCTGGGGCTCAAGCCACATAACTGCTGTTCAGTGATGAGAATAAGATTAGTCCTTGGCTGAGCCTAAATATAAATATACATTATACGCTTTGGAGGACTTTGTGCAAAACCCATGAATGATTGATGGACCATTCTTTATAAGGATGGTTATTTCTTCATGATATAAGTAACCGAACCCATACAAAGAGGATTCATATTTCTCTGCAGATAATTGCATCAAATGAATGAAAAAGGATCTTTTCTTTCAGAAGCGAGAGTTGATAGAGTTTTGACAAAATCTCAATAATTCTTACACCTTTTGAAAATATTCACAACCTGTCTTTGGGACGATAACCAATGCCTACCCATCCTGGATGATTTCTTTCTACACTTGATTTTATAATGATTATCTTGTGGCCCATTCTAAACACACTTGTGGACAAGTGCTTCTCGGTGCCGACCCCACCTCCACCCCCTAGTAAACCATCTGTTCCCAGTGGCATAACCACGGTTACATTGTCAAAGCAACAATCTTCCATAGGGGAGCAATTCTATAGCGAGAAATTTTGAAGCAAAAAATAATGAATAATTGCGGGTACCCTAGGGGGCATAGGAAAGGTCACCTATCATGGGGTAAGAACCCTTAAAATGTCCCCTGCTACAAGTGTAGAAATCACAGCCTGGTAAGTTAAGTCGTCATCGAGTGTTGCTGTTAATTGGGAATTCTCGTACAATTTTTGGGAAATTATGCCAAATTGTACCAAAATTTCCAGACTACCAAACTGTCCTAGAATTTTAAATTGTGTTCATTTGCAATTTTGCCTCCCACTTTGTCATCCAAGCGGGAAGGAGGTGAATCCTTTCAGAAAAAGAGGAGGGGTGGGGGCGAGGGGGGGGGGGGAGTTCTTTTTATCTGCCTGCTCCTCCCCTTATATCGAATGCAGCACTGCACCAATTTATGGTTGAATAACACTGAAGGGTAATCACAATTTAAGTTGTGTGAATATTCCTACACGTTTTTTTCTTATTATTTCATAAGAGAAAATTTTAGACACAATTTAGTACAAAATTCATGTTGATATGTTATTTCTACCAGAAGATATTCAAATTTTAAGGTTCACAAAAAATACCAATAAATGAATAGGAAAAGGCTCAGTATGACATCACAGCAACACATGCTCCCACAAAGTTGATGTATTTCATCATCCTTTTTATAAATAAAACCTGCTAGAAAAATAATTTTGATGAAAGTTAGGTATTTATATACATTGCCAAAAATTGCAAAATAAACCCTATAGTATTCTAATAACTTTTGGAAAATTGTTTCTAGTCATACAGAAATAACCAATTAGCGTTCAAAAAAGACATAAACACTTGCAATAGAATTGCCTCTATGATATTATCAAACACGAATTCATCATACTGTACAAAAACTTTAAAATGCAATTGAGAATTTTTTTTAAATCTATATCTCCTGAACAGAATATAAAATCAACCTGTTTTTTGTAACAAATTGGCTCTGTAAATATGCTCTTTGAAATAAAATTTTACCAAAAAAAATAGGAATATTCCTTTAAGAAATACCCTTAATCGTCGCCTACAAGATATGGCCCTTCAGAACTGGTCAAGTGATGTGAACAGCAATAGCCTTTGTTACAATTACAGAATTTTCAAACAAAATCTAGAATTTAAACGTTATCTACAATGACAGATTACCCATGACGAAATTCAGTAAGGAAAAGTTAAATTGCCAAGTAACCAAAATTTTTTTTTTACCATGGCGACAATGATAAAACATGTAACCTATGTCAAAATGAAATACTGTATTAGGTGATGAATTCCATTACTTGTTTGTCTGTAATTGACTGAAAGAACCAAATGTCTTAACAGCTACTTCTACAAACGTCCAAACACAATTAAAATGTTTGAATTATTTAGCTCATCTGATAACTGTGTGCTCTTAAAACTATTCAAATTATTAGAGTGATTATGGAGAACTATTTGTGATTTGTGTCCGTCCATTTACCTCATTCCTTACAGCTTATGTGTTTTAGCAGTGTTATTGATGAGGTTAAAAGAAAGATCTCTGTCAAAAAACGTTTTTGCGTTTTTTGTTTCTGCGAAATTGTACGATGTCACTGGTACTATGTTAACTTCAATTCACTTGTTACCTTTCTAAGTAGCAAGATGCCAGATCGTTCCATAACTGCACATATTGTATAGTAGTGTATATATCATCTTGTATAAATTCTTTTTTAAGTAATCTAACTTTTGTGTTTAGTCTTACCTTTAAGTATTCATGTCAATTTTTGAGCACCATTTTAATTTGTTTGTTATTGTATCTCTCGTACCACGGAACTCGACAGAGTAATAATAAACTTCAACACACTTCATAAATTGATTAACGAGGCTTTAACTTTACCGATGTAGAACCAAATTCAAATGTTGTATACATTGTTGTGAGGTATGTGCCCGGGCTTCCTACCTGCTGAATCATTAATTTCGATACATCTAGGATTTTTTTTTCTTTGAAAAGGTTGGGCAATATCTTATTTGCTGCAATATCTAGCTGGGCGCACTGCCCCTTCCCTCTCCATTTGGCTGTGCCACTATCTATCGCGTCTTCCCCTTTAAAAGCCGATAGCCTTGTCTAATCCAGATAACTTCAAGTCAGTATCGATTAACAGGTCGTGCTACATATTACTAAAGTCACCAAACCTTGTTGTAGAAAAGTCTGAAAAACAGTGCAAATCAAAAAAAAAACTTACATTTTCAGAAGAGGTGGAAAGAATGACAACTATTAGATGCATGAAACAGACAAAAAAAAAGTTTTTTAAGAAAACCCTATAAAAGAAGCATAGAAAATATTCCGAAAATAGGAGAAATTTCCTGTAAATTGAAGAAGATTTTCCAATTAAGATCAATTTTTGATGGAAACTTAATTTAACAGCTAGTGCAATGTTTCCAATGTCACCAGAAATATTTGGATTTTCCCCCTTCCCCCTCCTCCCGAGATAGAGATGTGACCCTTCCTACGCTCCAGGAGGTGACCATCCCCACGTTCCTGATTAAAAAAAACATACAATATTTTAAGTGCTGCCTTGAATGAGAACCATCTTAAACGATTTATCAACAGCACAAGCAGACCTGATTGTGTTGCTTTCACTGTCAACAAAGAAGTTTAACGAGTTCTTTGTCAACATGTATGATCATGTTTTACAATCTAGAAATTGGCCGTGGCTGTTCTGTAGTGACCAGGGTTAAAAGCAATACCCCTGTTAAGTGTTTATTAATGGGTAAGGCGGGGGTAGTGAGATGTTACTATAGAAGTCGTCGAATATGTTTTAAACTGGAAGGGGGGGGGGAGGCACATACACTTAGATGATACCCTCGATTTATTTGTAGATGCATGTGTGTGCTATTATGACAGACTCCCCTACTTCACACCAACCAGAATTTTAGAACGGGCTATATCATTAATCTAAAAATTACTTGTGGCATTTGTTTTATTGTATTTGTATCCTGAATTTGCAGCCATGAACTTGATAAGACAAAATATAGAAAATTATTAGTTTAATACCTAAAACTATCAAGAAAATTGTGATCATATGATTATGAATATTTAGAAATTAAATGTTTTTGGCCTTATACTTTCATTGCTTTAATTTAAAGTTTTAATTAGTAATAAGATTTGGAGTGTGAAATGGCTAGTGTTTGAGATTACTTATGATCATACACTTGTTGTTCATCAGTTCCAAACTTTGTTAGGGAAGTGGTTTATTTTTGTGCAGTCTGATGAAGGGACATTTCTTAAATGCATGTATATGGATGTGTGTTGCGGTCATCACACAATGGTTGGTTGTTGATAAATTGGTAATCTTTTTAATGTAATCTTTACATCATTTTTGAAGGTGTCGTAAATGATACTTTGCTCGATGAGAGCTTCAACCGTCTTGAGGTGGCTAGTATGTTGTAAGAAGAAGAACACATCGTAAGAGATGTGCCATTGATTGAAGGAAGCAATTTTTATTTGACAGATGAATCATCGTGCAAAGAAAACCATGCTTGCTAAAAATATGTCTGCCTCAACTGCGAGTCTGATAATCTCACAATTTATACCATTCAACTAACTTTCCTATAGCTAAAATAAAATAAAAAGTGTATTTTTACTAAGGATACCATCTCTTATTTGTTGATAATCTTCAACCAATATAGAAATTGCTACATGCCAATACACCCTAAAATACAGTTAACAGTTCGGGAGCAACCCGAAAAAGTGGGTACTTTGAAATACCCAAAAAATTGGGTACTTTGATGTATTACGTCATCGCATGAGCCTACACATTTGACTAGCCCACACTAAACATATGGGGTTTCTCATTTTCTGCTCCGGATTGTCCAAAATTTCAATAGATATCCTGAAATTTGAAAAACGGATAGTAAATAGAAATGAACAACTTTTTGCCGCTGCTTTTTGAAATTCATCGTCGATTTTGAATATATATTGGTGGCTGACAAATGAGCTTGATTTTATACATAGTGTGTATTATTTTCAAGGGAACTTGTTTAGTTCAACCAAGGAGTTACTCGCAGTTAGTTTCTCAGTGGTTCAATCAGTCTAGTAAATTAGTATGAAATATTTCCTGGCTTCAAGATTTACCGACACTTATGTATTCTGTTGTATTTGTTTAATGCATTGTTATTGTTTTTGAAATTTCTGATGGAACGGAAATTAGGGGCGAAATATTAGTTTAGGTTTTATGGGTTGAGCTTCGGCATCGGTGATGTCTAGTTTTAAAATGAACATTGAAAACAAGGACTAGGACTGTCTGTTTCAATCTAAACAGTTTTTACAGGTTTAGAAGATGTCTATCAGTGATCAGACAAGATGTCTTGCAATGCATTCTTATTAATTCAATTTTATATCAATGCAGTCACTCATATGGAAGTTTGTTTATTTTGGAGTAATGCAGCACTCTTGTAAAAAAAAAAAAAAAAAATGCCCTGGCCTGCTAGAGAGTGGATTAAGCCAAATGTGATTAATTCTAAATAATCATATATTAACAACAGTATTTCCAATTACATAGAAACTTCGTACCTCAATGTCAACAGTAACAGTGTAAACAATTATCTTAGGAAATGATAACAATGTGAAAGTTCAACTCGGCCGAATAAGCGAAACTTTAGTACTTTAAAAGCTTAAAGGATTAGTTCATGGGTCAAGCAAGTCCATCTTATATTAAAGAAGACTTCAAAACAAACAAAATAGTGAAGAAAGCGTTGCAAAATCTTAATCCATTAAGGAGATATCTAAGGTTAAAGTTTCGTATCATTTGTGTAGAAACGACTGAAATCAGACTAGTTGTGATGTCATAGCCTCAGATTCCTCAAAGTCTTTGTGTATTCTAGCATATTTTGTTGTTTGATTTTGTGGCTAAAAACAATGGATTTGTCAAAAACACAGAAAGTTTGAGGAAAAAATTTCAAATTTGATTTTAAATTGTTTCTTTTAAAGTTCTCTTTCATATAAGATGGATATGTTTGACCACTGAACTAGTCTATTATCTCATGGGTAAATTAAGCTGCTAACATCAGAAATGTACATCTTATTTTTATCTTCTGTAATATATATAGTATCTTGAGCCAAAAGTGTTTTTGCCACGAAACGTTGTTAACGCAAATACTTACATATAGGCTGAAGTATAATTGATGAATATTAAAGAATATTTATTGGAATTTTATATCATTGTTATTAGAACCTTTTGTAACTTTGTGTTGTTTTAAATAGGAACAAGCTTAGTACTGTATCAGCAATCTTTTAGTTAATTACTTTACTTCAAAATGAACATGTATTTATGTTTTGCAAAATCAGTAATATACCACATATTAACCATCAGCTATGTCATTTATTTTAGCACCTCGGTAAGCTCTCAGTCACGTCAGCAGTCTCGGTTACATACTTGCAAATGCTGACCGAAATGACGTAGCTTGTGTTTTTGTTGAGCTGAAAAAAAATAAAAAAATAAAGTCATCCCAAGCTAGATGTTTATGATGATCAAAGCTATCTGTAGGCCAAATGTAAGACATGAAATGTATGAATATATTTAATTTGAAAGTACTGTACATGCCATTCCATTTAATATATCACAAATCATAGCTGAATTATACTTTAAAAATGCAAATAAATATTAGTCCTTACTTTCTGTCTGTAATATTGTACATATAAGTTATAAAAGACACAACATTTGGCATATTTTGTTTTCAATACAATGTTTAACCACTTCAAAAGTGTTCTAACCTTGTAAGCATAAAACCATGTAATAAGCCATGTATGTTACTCATGCACATCAAAATGTATTTCTGCAATGTGATTGAAGAAGAGGGGACATAGGATTACCCCTAACTGACATGGAACATCACCCCATGACAAGCGGACATTGTTATGTCGAAAAAAATGAAGAGATTGTTATACAAATATAAGGTATAATGAAATTGCAATGAGCCTCACCAAGCTGAATAGCTTTTTTTCACTGCATGTACTAAATATCAATCAGCTGCGCTGGTATCAAAGCGAGTGAAAAATGTACACACTTGTCATTTCGTACAATTCAATTTTGTTTATTTTCATTGAGGCTATGGGAACTTGAATTTACAATAATACACGCCAAAATATTGTATTGTTTGTATGTTATCTAATCTAAAAGTCAAATGCAATGCGAGTGGATTTTGTACATGGTAGACCTATATCAATCCAAAGAGTGTGTGTGTGTGTGTGTATGTGTGTGTGTGTGAATAGGCCAAGGCCTAAGCCATTTTAATTTCTGTTATTCAAATTTTCCCTAGGGCAGTTGTTAACATCAATTGATTTTTTTTTTTGGCCATAATTTCAATGTGACAGGTATTAAATGGATATAGGCCTATTCATGTATGTAGGCCCACAGGGTTCTTGAACTTAGGCCTATATGCTTAAGTTTTCTATCTCGTCTCTTTGCCGCAGGCTAATGGACATCGGTCGATACCCCCGACGGTCTCAACCAATGACTCTTTCACCAAGTCTAATGTGCTTGTCAGTTATATGACTCGACCCTATTCCCCTGGCAATGGCAATCAAATGTGACTCATTACCATATGAAACAGTGACTCACAATCATATGCGTGTCATTGCACCAAATTGTCAGTCACCAGAGTGACTCTGTTGTGAGTCAATTTACTTCAGGCCCATTTACTTTGTACAGAGGCTAGTGATTTGGGGTAAGTCATTTGAAAAGAAATGTCAGTCACCTAAGTGACTGAGTGTTGGTCACAAAAAGTAATTCAAATTTTCCCGCAAAAATCTTTAACGTCCCTAAGTATGACATTCAAATGAGTCATATGACATTCAAATAGACCATGCCTTGCAGTGGGCATGGCCACATACAGTATATATATATATATATATATATATATATATATATATATATATATATATATATATATATATATATATATATATATATATATATATATATATATATATATATATATATATATATATATATATATATATATATATATATATATATATAAATATATATATATATATATATATATATATATATATATATATATATTTATATATATATATATATATATATATATATATATATATATATATATATATATATATATATATATATATATATATATATATATATATATATATATATATATATATATATATATATATATATATATATATATATATATATATATATATATATATATATATATATATATATATACATATATATGGAAAATATTAATTCCAGAGAAGCGCCATTAATTTTAGTATTACGTCATCTCCAGAATCGCATGCAAACGTACCTCAAAAAACTGATAACTGCGGACCAAGCACTATCCAGCAATCGACAGAATCTTCAACCGGGTGTCTTTTTTATGACGTCATAGCAGAGTGGACGCTTTTAGAACAATGACGTAATTTTTTGTATTAATCTCGTAATATTGAACAATGACAGAATGAACACTCGCGCGGCATGTAAACACACGTGGGTCTGTGGTCAATTGCGAGACGACTACGGGAGGTGAAGGCTGAACTTAGTGAATTAGTGTAAAACGGAACTAATTATTCTCAATATTGAAAGCGATGATGAAAGAGTCAAGTTCGGGGTCCTTTTTGTACCAGAATGTTATAGATTTGGGATATTTTGTGATGTTTTCCAAAAAGTACCATCTAATATCTCTCGGATGATGGTACTTTCGGTAGGGGGTCACCAGCGTTTTTTTTTTTTAGGCCGATGTGAAAAGGTGTTGTACATAAGCACATTTTAATAATTTCATTGACGCCGTCAGTGTTTCCCTCCCCTAACTCACTATAATAATTGTCCTCCCCCCTTCCCATTCAATATTGGCTATTGTTACTGTTTTTCCTGGAAATTTACGTTAAGAAAGGAATACATTTAACATTGAAAGGGAGGATAGGGGGTTACAATTCTCGGCAAAATATTAAAGAAACATGGCACTATAACATATGAAGATCTCAAAAAGCTGAAGCGTTCCAGCCGTTTTGTCCAAAATTGTAGGCCTAGGCCTACTCCCAATAAAAAATATATCCCATAATATTTCCATTAACTTATGATGATCTGCAAGAATTTAAACTGCAGTCACAAATGCTAAATTAACCCTGTTAACGGTAGGTAAGGAAGTTTTGGCATTATACGGAACCCCTCACCCAAATCCTATCACGGACCCACCCTTGTGAATCCCAAATTCTATCACCCCCTCTCCCAACCCCAAATCAGCCCCCCCCCCCCCTCACCCAAATCACGAACTACCCTGAATACCAAAACCATATGTCACTGACCCCCATTCACCCCCATTCACCCCCACCCCGTGGGGTGGGGACTAATTATTAAGTATAGGGGCTAATTATTAAATATAGCCTAATCTTAGACCCCAAATAGTCTAGGCCATTCTACTTCCATTCAACAACTTGAAAGTTCCAAGCACTTGTATGACACCTGATGAAATCACTCCACCTATTCAGTGCTGTCATGCAAAATAAATGGCACACTATCCATTTAATAGTACCTCAGACTCCATAACAAACGCTATTTAGAATTAGCTATCAGTCATAGTTGTATAGTAAGCTTGCTGCCTATGGATACAACTAACCAGGGAGTTGTGGCCAACGCTAGTTGCTAGTGTTACTGCTGTTTCCGTGCGTGGGACGCGGGAAACAAACATTTAGATATTAACAAAGTAAAAAGTTTCAGGATATCCCGCGGGAAATTCACAAAAACTTTAATCAGGTGATGTATCACATGACGGTGTGCGCAGAATCATAGTGGCGTTGGCGTTATAATTTGCGACTTTAGTACGACATCACTCTGTGTAAGCTGCTAACAAGAAATGACGTCAAAAAGCCATGAGGAGAAATGACGTCAAAATGACGTCATAAAAAGACACCCGGTTGAAGATTATGTCGATTGCCACTATCCACGATAAGGGGATTCAGCGCTCCGACCTCTCATGGCACCTTATCAATATTTAAATTTGAGGGGTATTGATCCTTTGTTTGACACTGTTTAGCTGCATCTCATGGCAGTCAAGCCACACCTCTTTTTCTTATGTCTCCGCCTTTTCCTTGCAGATCATGGCAAGTTACTCCGCCTTTGATTTAAGTTCATTTCTTCTCATTCGTTAAACAAATGCTTAGCATTTAATGAATATTCAATATATGAACTTTGGCAAAGTTTTGAGGCTGAGGCGAGCGAATTAGACGATCATCTCAACTGGGTTTACTGGTGTTCAACTTCTTTCGGCTGAGCTGCATTTGTTGAGGTTATTTTTCTGCACATTTTCAAAGTTCAATAGAAACACTTTAAAAAGGTATATAAATAATAGAAAAAGGTACTCTAAATTATGATTAGTATGTCCCTTTTCCACGAAGTTTATTTTACTTGGGCCACTGACACTCATAACATTACATGCCTTGTTAACTAGTTCCGCGAAATAAGGGTTTAATTTTGGCTATTCCAGAAACGTGGCTATTTGTACAACCTTTTAAGTGATATACCTATGATACCTATAATGTTTCCTGATCAAAAGGGTAGTAACCTGAGATTCCACACCTAGTAGTGTCAAGTAATTCGTGACTCTCGGCCTTGAAGTAAAAGGGGCCCAAGCCCGATTTTACCAGTGGTTATCCAGCCTGTTCTTAAACTTATAGAGTTAAACAAATTTAGATTGCATTCTTCCACGCATGCTTATGATTAGTGTTACATGTAGGTCAGGGTTATGACTCAATATCACTATAGTCCATAAGGCCTGCCGTACAAATAGGCCTGACGTTCCAGAAAATAATTGTTATCCCCATTAAGGAACTATATAATAATTTCCACTTCTTTAAAAAACCCGTATAAAAAATCTATCTCCTCACCCCCTCCCTTTTTGAAAGAATTCATATATCTGATGTGACGCCTGCCATAATATGCAGGTCTCGGATCAATCCCCGAAAGTACCCGATGCTGGTCAAATATGACCATGAAACTTTGCACAGATATTGATTTATGTCTTTGCTAAAGGATTTAAAGATATCAGAATTCAAAATTATCAGGTTTATGAAATAATGCACTTTGAAAATAGCAAAATGGCCGATATTTAGGGAGATTTGAAAGAATTCATATATCTGATGTGACGCCTGCCATGATATGCAGGTCTCGAATCAATCCCCGAAAGTACCCGATTCTGGTCGAATATGACCATGAACGTTTTCACAGATATTAATTCGTGTCTTTGTTAAAGGATTTGAAGATATCAGAATTCAAAATTATCAGGTTTATGAAATAATGCACTTTGAATATAGCAAAATGGCCGACATTTATCGAGATTTGAAAAATGATATGCAGCTCTTGTTTCAATCTCCACAAGACCTGAAGACCCCGATTCTGGTCGGATATGTCTATCAAAATTCGCATGAACATCGGGTAAGTTTTAAGGTCTCTCTCAAAATGCGCACCATAAATTAAAAAGTGGTTTGGCCCTTTAGGCTTTAATTTTGAGTGGAGACTTGGGACGGGACTAGGACCTTCACAAGCAGCAAACCTTCTTCTTACTTCATCTTTTAATTATAATTCTTTTCATTTTTTTTTTTGGAATTATAACCAAAGGTGTTGCCCAAATTAGTTTGCAATGCAATGCAAAAAAAAAATAAAGAAAAGTTTTTGGTCAACGGGTGGGGATGGCGAAAAGTGTCCCATTATGTGGGCAATGGACCTTTGTTCAAATGCTACATATGATAGTTGGGATCATGGGGAGAGAAGCAGTTATTGCCTCTGCTCCATAGCTGGTCACGAGCCCGGTCTTTGATTTGTTTTCTGAATTTCTATTTAGATAATTCAGGGATCAGCAAACACAGATTCCTTGATAAATGAAGCCGTGTCAGTAATTTCGAATCTTGGCGCCAGCAGAAGGGGCGATTTCCCCACCCGTTAGGTAGGTCCGCCCCCGTCGTTTTGATTTTCCTAAATTGCTGGTATTCAGTGGCGGTGGATCGTTCAAAATATTATTATTAATATTATTATTATTATTTTTCTATATATGTATATTTTTTTTATTATATATATATATATATATTTTTTTTTTTTTTTTTTTTTTGGGAGGGAGCTAATGAAGTCAGGTGACATGTGATAACAATATGGGAGAGAGGAGAGAGGGGGAATAACTAGCTCAGGTAACGTCTTAACATATGTTCACCTAAAATTATTGGGGTCTGAATTATTGGGCCCTGAGAAAGCAAACCCAAAATATTGATTTTTATACATGGTTTGAAGGTCAACAATTTCTGTTCTTGGTTCTTTGCTTGACAATTTTATTATTCTACCATTTCCATTTCATAATTCTGCCAATTCAATTCTTAAGCCTAGAATTATTTTGATAATAGCAAAACGATTAATATTCATCCGCAAGCAAACGCAATATTTCCAAATTATATTTACAGTAAATGACTCTGAAACGCCGCATTCAAACTGCAGTCACCTATGCAACACCGTATCCATATTTTACACTTCAATAGTGGGCGGAGATCGAAATGCATATATTATCTGCCATGAGACGTCGGAGTGGGCGGCTGTATCCACTGATGGATCGAAATGCATATATTATCTGCCATGAGACGTCGGAGTGGGCGGCTGTATCCACTGATGGATAAAGCACTGTAATCTAGGTTTAACTGAGACTGAGGCCTGTGTAATGCTAGATAACCGTGTGGGAAATTTTCAATAGGAAAGCCAATTAATAAAATATGGAAGAAAGGAATTTTACCAACTGGTCTAAAACTTTCAGCTGTACTCCAGAATCCTACTTTGAACCCACGACTGTAGAGGAAATAAGAAAGGTGAGACTCTCCTGTCATAACATGAACTACTGTAGTTCCGCGAAAAATGATGTGTGTGTGCGACAGAGAAATTCCATAGACCAAAGCATATTGTAGTTATCATACACATCCGGCTTCAGTACGGGTTGACATTAGGATTGCCGTATGAGGGTTTTTATAGCTACCTTACAATTCCTATGTTTTTGAAAATTCACACGTAGAAAATTGATGATTAAAAAACTTTTTTTTTGGGATATTCATATCCTAAGCCTACCAAGTAATACACTTTTCTAAAAAAACCATTTCTTTCTAAATCTTTACCTATTTGGTACCAAGAGTGATGCGATAAATTTCTTCGATTTATATTTTTGTCGTCTTTCTTAGTCACGTTTGTTATCAATTATTAAAACCTCCGCAAATAAGTCTTAGAATGTTCCACTAAACTGCAGGTTGATTTTTAACTGCCAGCAGTTGTTTTGTTCATATAAATATAATATTTCTATCAAATAGTTTTAGTAAAAAACTGGAAAAAAAATAAATAAAATCTGAATCTGAATCAGTTAAGTCGGCAAAAATTCTCAAGAGGACATGAACGCCAACTGAGCGTAAAAAGTATGAGTAAAAAATATTAAAAAAACTAGTTAGCAATACAAGTGTTGGTAAGTTTAGCTTTGAAACATTTGAGACTTGGTGCATGTACAATGTCTGACAGTAAAACATTCCAATCCTTTAGTGTGTGAGGGAAGAAAGAGTGTTTATATACATTATTTTTGGCATAGGGAACCTGGAAACTAAGGTCATGATTATTTCTTGTATTAGTTCTGACAGTGGGGATAAGTTCATCTTTATTGATGGCGACAAGATTGTTATTGATTTTATAGAGCATATGTAGTCGGGTGTTGTATCTTCTTGTTTTAAGCAGGGGCCAATCTAATTTATGAAGCATGTTTTTCACACTAGATTTATAAGAGTAGTCTGCCATACAGAACCTGGCTGCTCTCCTTTGAATAGATTCAAGTTTATCCACATCGCACTGGTGATGGGGGTCCCAAACTGCAGATGTGTACTCAAGTACTAGCCTGACTAGAGCTTTATTAGCAGTGGATTTATTGTCGGTGGGACAGTTTGAGAGGTTACGTTTTAATAGGCCAAGTACAGAGTTAGCTTTCTTGGTTATGTTATGTATGTTTATCCCATCTAAGTTTATTATCAAGTTCAACACCTAGGTATGGGTGGGAGTTGACATGTTTTAGTGGCTGGTTGCATAAGGTAAAAACAGGTGATTTAAAGCATTTCTTAGAGGAAATTGACAAGATGTAGCATTTAGAGGGGTTGAAATTCATTTGCCTTTTGTTTTGCCTTTGTTCAAGTTTGTTAAGATCATCTTGGAGGATTTGTTGGTCAGAGAGGTTATCAATTGTTCTGTACACAAGGCAGTTATCAGCAAACAGTCTAACTGTGGCCGGACCTTTGAAGTTTCTGTCACTCGTGTTTATGTTGACGTTATATTACTTCTATGGTTGTCGCACAGCTTATTGGCTAACAACTCATGCACATTTAAATAGATTCATGTAACAAGTCAACAATTTTTATTAAACCTTGACCTCATGAATATTCAACACAATTTAGTTCTGCTCTAAAAGTACTGTAATAGCTGTTCACATCGCAAGCAAAAGACTCACAAAAAATATATCAATTCTACCATTTCCAAGTATGTTTCAAACAGGATTATTTTGTAGATGAACAATATTTTTGTTATGAACCTAGTGATAAAAGATTTTTAATATTTTGGTAAAGAATATTCTCAGGGAAGTTCTCTAAAGTTGAATACTTAAGACAACAACTTTTGTCTTTAATCTCCGAATGCGTGCATAGGAAAAAAAACATAACCTTCGTGAGGCCGCAGATCAGTAAACAACAGCAATTCTACAATGTCAGCATACAGAAACGGGTTAAAGTAAGAGAAATTACAGCGGAATGATGGTAAATGATTCCATGACTAAGAAGACCCTAGCGGTTTGCTAGGGCCAATCCGCGGTCTGTCTCATACTACACAGACTGCGGAATGGCCCTATAACAGATGAGACTACGAGGCGAGCAAACTTGCGTGACGGGTGTTACATAAAAGCAGACATTGGTTTTTCAAATTTGATGAATAGAGTACAGTACGTGTAAAACTCTGTGGGGAATTTTTACTGGAAAATTTGCATTAATACATAGTAATTAGGTGATTCCCTAGTCAATTTTCTTAAGAAATTTGAAAAAGAAGAAAAAGGGTCATTCAAAGAAATACCTTTATTTTTTATTTTTTTTAACATAGTTTCTTTTCCAAGGATTTTTTTTGTTGACTTATGTCTATTTTTGAGATGTGTTTTTTCGGACTTGCAGTCTTTTTTTTCCAACTTTTTGGACATACAGTAGTACAATTTTTTGAAATTTGTTTTTTCTGGCTTAGTTTACATTTGAATGGGTTTTTGATGGGCACATATAGGGATAGCTTGGGATAATGAGGTGATTTGGTGAAGTGAATAGCACCTCTCACTTTTTTTATTCTGAAAAAGAAAAAAAAAATGTAAATTTATTTTGATAACAAAGATTTTATCTCAAATAATGCATACATACCTGTTTTTTGAACTCTATGTAATACCTTTAATTGCATAGGAAAAACTCAAATTCTGGCAAGCTTCAACTTTGACAACCCCAGGCCCCCTTCCCCACCCTTCCCATGCCAGGTCATAAAAGTCATAGATATTGGGAGCAAATTCCATTCAAATCTAATCCCCGCAAAGAAACAATCTTAGTAAAGTATAGCAGTACTAACAAACAGTAGAGTATTATGATTAAAGTTAGGGATGTATTTTTTTCTGTTACAGATTCTTCATCTAGCCAGACAAAATGGAAAGAAGGTCAAAGTTCGAGGGTTTGGTCATTCACCAAGCGACATTGCGTGCACCAATGACTACATGATAGATTTGTGCAGGTTCCGACAAGTGCTGAGTGTAAGAAAACTTTTAACTCTTTGAGCTTCTCAAAGAATTAGTTCAGTGGGCAAGCATGTTCATCTTATATGAAAGAGGACTTCAGAAGGAACAAAATGGTGAAGAAAGCATTCAAAAATATTATTCCGTTAAGGAGATATTCAAATTTTAAAGTTTGGTATAATTTCTAAAGTTAATTTATTTTTTCACTATTTAAGTTATTTTTCTTCAAACTTTCTTCAGGTGGTATATTGTAAATACCCTTCCTAGATTCAGTTTTACTACTTTTTTGACATATCCAATGGTTTATAAGCCACAAAATAACAGGACAAAACATGATATGATACATAAAGACTTTGAGGAATGAGGCTATGACATCACAACTAGTCTGATTTCAATCGTTTCTATACAAAATATACCAAACTCAGGCATGTGAGACTTCAGCTATTTTCGAAGCTAATTTCACCTATTTTCTGCATGATATTTTTATAAGAAAATTGATCAATTTCAGCTACTTTTATAAATCATCACTCACATGACTGCTGAATTTTTAAGCCTAGGAAATGTTCACAATTCCAACTACCCAGACAAGGCCAGTGATGTCTTG
The DNA here is from genome assembly GCA_020152595.1 of Chiridota heheva. Taxonomy (NCBI): domain Eukaryota; kingdom Metazoa; phylum Echinodermata; class Holothuroidea; order Apodida; family Chiridotidae; genus Chiridota; species Chiridota heheva. Next base: position 141,720 of record JAIGNY010003958.1, on the reverse strand, counting down.
CTTCAGGGCACATATACTATGCACTTTTTTTTTGTATATATGTACTGAAACATGACTTCACTGACTCTGTAAGGTCATTGAATGTATAGTCAACTTCAGGCTCTGCTGGTACCTTGAGAGGAACTACATCCTTTCCCCTGCTCAAAAATGGTTTCAGAAAAAAATGAAATTGCTGGACCACGTCCTCGACACCTTCATCCGTGAAGCCTTCATCAGGAATCATCTTTGACATCGAAAAGGCTTTCGACACCACTTGGCGGTATGGTGTCCTCAGAGACCTTCACTTCCTCTGGCAGAGGCCTCCTTCTCACCTTCCAGAACTTCCTCCACTCCCGCCACTTCAGAGTACACATTGGAAACACCTACTGTACTCCCAAAAGTACGCCCAACATCTGGGTGTCCCCCAAGGCAGCATCCTCTCCCCCACTCTCTGTATCCTCAAAATGAACAGCATCACCAAAACTCTCACCCCCAACATCAAAGGCTCCCTCTATGTCGACGATTTCACCATCTACTCATCTTCACCATGCTTCCACTCTCCAAAATAACCTACAACAGTCTGGACAGTCTGGCTCACTGGAGCGATTTCAATGGTTTCAACTTCTCAAAAGACAAAACTGTTATCATCCATTTCAATAACAACAACTTCTTCCTCCTCCACCCCAATCTCCATCTCAAAGATTCCATAATTCCCCAGTATACAGTTTTTGCTTCCTCGGAATCACATCCGACTCTGAACTTTCCTATCTCCCCCACATCAATACCCTCAAATCTCCTTCCAAGCAGTAAGTGTGGGGCAAATCATATCACCCTGCTCACCTTATACCGCTCCCTCCTCAGATCCAGGATGGACAATGGCAATTTCATCTTCATCCCGCAAATTTTACTTGAAACACCTAAAAGTCACTGAGAACACTGCCCTATTAGGCTTTGCCTTGGTGCCACTCACACCTCTCCTCCGGTGCATAAAGGCTGGCCTCTCCTTTGCTCTCCGCATCTTCACCAATCCACAAAACCCTTGCTTTCACTCTCCCTCCTTCACCAACCTCTTCAATCTCAACAAATGCATTCCCCCCCCCTCCCTTCCCCCTCCCCACCTTTCGGGATCTGGATGCACTCCCACTTCTCCAAAGCCAACATCAACATTTTCTTGATTGCCAGACACACCATCCCAGCAACACCCACCTGGACTATTCACCCCCCAAGGTTTACCTTGGTCTGTCTTCCTTCACGAAAGCTCTCCACAATCCAACCTTCTTCCACTCCAAATACTGTTAATTAAGTAGACATTTGCTTGACTATTCCTTCCTCTTCACCAACGGCTCCACACGGGGAGGCTCCTCTGCAGCCGCCTGTCCTGGCCTCACCTCAAGGCTACCCGACGGCACCTCCATCTACTCTGCCGAGGTGACGGCCATCCTCCTAGCCTTAATCTTAATAGAACTCTCTTTCCGCCCCCATTTCGTCATCTTCTCTGACTCGTAAATCCATCCTCACTGGCATCCTCCACACGCTCTGGCCCAACCCTCTCATTCTACAAATCCTCAACAAACTCCACACACTTTCCTACCTAGGAAGAAATTCTCTTTTTTCTGGATTCCCAGCCACGCCGGCATCTCTGGCAACGAGAGCTGACAGAGCCGCCATCAAAGCTTTGTCAAATAACATCTCTCCTTTTCCTATTCCACACTCAGACCTCCGTCTCTCCATCTCCAACAACAAAACCTGCAAAACTCCTGGAATTATGAAACCAGTAATAAATTTCACACCATCAAACCCAAAGTCAGGACCAACATCCTCAGCATAGTCGCAACCGCAGGGAAGACATCGTTGTCACGCACATTAGCCTCTGGTGCACTCCTTTCTTACTCCCATTTCTTATCCGGCTCCCCTGCTCCTCTCTGCCCCACTTGCAACATCGATCTCTCCATCAAGCATATTTTCTTAACCTGTCCCCTATACCAGAACTTCAGATCCCTTCTTTCCTCAATCTCGGACCTATTTGAAAACAATTCTTCCTCAAACATCATCAACTTCCTCCGCAACAACCTCTTCCACCACTTGTAATCTCCTCCCCTTCCACACCTAACCTTACACACCCCTTTCTTTTCACCTAACTTTTTCTCCCACATTCAGCTTTTCCCCTTTATCTGCCTTACAAACCTTCCATCTCCTCACTATCCTTACTCTTATACCATTAGTTATTAACACCCTCTTGGCACATTTGACTGTTGCAGTGCGGTTAAATATCAACAAACCAAACCTTTAATATAGCATGGACTTGCCTGACCACTGAACTAATCCTTTAAGCTTTAATATCTCCTTAAAGGAATACGATTTTTGAATGCCTGAATTGCGGGATGAAGATGAAATTACCATTGTCCATCCTGGATCTGAGGAGGGAGCGGTATAAGGTGAGCAAGGTGATATGATTTGCCCCACAGTTACTGCTTGGGAGATGATTTGAGGGTATTGATGTGGGGGAGATAGGAAAGTTTAGAGTCGGATGTGATTCCGAGGAAGCAAAAACTGTATTATATTGTTTCTTTTTGAAGTCCTCTTTCATCTAAGATGGACTTGCCTGACCACTGAAAATCTCCTTAACAGAACTAAGATTTTTTGAATGCTTTCTTCACCATTTTATTTCTTTTGAAATCCTCTTTTATCTAAGATAGACTTGCCGGACCACTGAACTAATCCTTTAAAGTTGAGTATCTCCTGAATCGAAAAAGATTTTTGAATGCTTTCTTCATTATTTTGTTTCTTTTGAAGTCCTCTTTTATCTAAGATAGACTTGCCTGACCTCTGAACTAATCCTTTAATCTTGAATATCTCCTTAACAGATTACAATTGTTGAATGCTTTCTTCATTATTTTGTTTCTTTTGAAGTCCTCTTTCATATAAGATGGACTTGCTTGACCACTGAAAATCTCCTTAAGAGAATAAGATTTTTTGAATGCTTTCTTCCCCATTTTACTTCTTTTGAAATCCTCTTTTATCTTAGATAGACTTGCCCGACCACTAAACTAATCATTTAAACTTGAGTATCTCCTGAATGGAAAAAGATTTTTGAATGCTTTCTTCATTATTTTGTTTCTTTTGAAGTCCTCTTTCATCTAAGATAGACTTGCCTGACCTCTGAACTAATCCTTTAAACTTGAATATCTCCTTAACAGATTAAAATTGTTGAATGCTTTCTTCATTATTCTGTTTCTTTTGAAGTCCTCTTTCATATAAGATGGACTTGCCTGACCTTTAATCCTTTATTATCTCCATGGCAGAATGATATTTTTTGACATATCCCATGGTTTTTGAGCCACAAAATTGCAGGACAAAATATGATAGAATACATAAAGACTTTGAGGAATCTGAGGCTATGACATCACAATTAGATTTCAGTCGTTTCTACACAAATGATACCAAACTTTAAACTTAAATATCTCCTTAACGGAATCAAGATTTTTGAATGCTTTTTTCACCATTGTGTTTCTTTTGAAGTCTTCTTTTATATAAGATGGACTTGCCTGACCTCTGAACTAATTTTGTTAAGATCACTGGACAGGTAGCAACAACTTGAGTTTAGTGCAGTTCATTTCCAGCTTCGCAAAAAGTCGCTTATTCTCTTCTGTGGGTATTCCTCCCACTCGGATTGATGAGTATATAATGAGCTGAAAAATGCTGTATTTCGAAGGTGGTTACAGCTTTGTTAGGACAAAAAACGTTATCAATAAATGAAATTTAGGCAGATAAAGGGTTGAAAATTGAAGAAATAATTGGAGCAAAAAATAATGAAAATTGGAGGGATTAAATACGATTTCATAATTGGAAAAACCGAGTGAAAAAACACCTGGTCACAAACCTCATTTCCATTCTTGGGCCCACACAATCTTTACATATGTGATAGAAAAAATCCTTTTCTATTTAATCTATGAAAATAAGTTTGAAAATCAGATTAATTGCTACCTGTCCAGTGATCTTAACAAAATTAGTTCAGAGGTCAGGCAAGTCCATCTTATATAAAAGAAGACTTCAAAAGAAACACAATGGTGAAAAAAGCAGGGGTTTGCAAGTTTTGCACCTATTTTCAGAGGAACCATTTTCATTTCGCTAATATCGTATGATCCATACCATGGTTGGACAATGTGCAGTCACGTGGTGTTGTTTACATCTGTATCGTAATCTTGCATGTATGAAATGGCGTTCCCACTAAATAGCCACAAACCCTTCATAATCCCCTAATAACATGTTTCTTTGAAATAAACAGTATATACTTCAGATTACATTGGAATCTTAATCATATATATCAAATTGAGAATAAAATGAATTATATTTAGTGACGACAGAGCTTCTTGGCCAACTGAACACACTCAGTGTATGTAGGGTTTTGATAATTAGAGCCTTGGTGTATGCATAATGTGGTGTCAATACTGATTTTCTTAAATTCAGCCTGTGCAGGAGTATTTTTACTATTCTTTTGCTATAATTCATTGGGTAATTGGCTTAAATACATTTATATTTGCTTATACTGCTAACTTACCATTTCACCAGAGATTACTTATCCCAAATAACAAACCCCTGAATTCATTCCCTTTGCTTTGTAGTCCTATTGGTATGCATTTTCATCAGCATGAACTATGGATTGGACTCTGCCTCCTCTGACAGTTCTAAGTTAGGATTATTTTAGTAATTTACTATGATAGCAATTTAATGAATTTTGCCAATTAAAATTACACGGATTCAATCATAACGAAAAATATTCATTTTTTTTTTTGTCATGAACTTGGGGATGAATCTGGCAGGAAATCACATTCAGATGGTCAGAAAAATACTAACTCGTAGTGTGAGAATGACTTCTAAACCCAAACACTGAAAATAAAAATTGCCCTGGAAAATCACGTAATTTACAAAATAGTCTAAAACTTTGCATAACAGCGGTTAATAATCATGTATACCCGTTGTATGAAAATGTAGAATACTTTAGCCTAGTTGTATGGCATATAATGGTGTTCTATGAAAGGACCACATGTACACTTCAACCAGTGTTCTATATACATGTAGGCCTATCCATACTTGCACAATGGCATTAACTTGCAACAATGAAAATTAATAATGATATTCAGAGGAGAAAACAAAATTTCTTCACATTTGATTTACTTCTAATACTGACAATTTATATACCCTTGCTTCCAATACTGACAATTTATATACCCTTGTTCTTCAACTGTTCCAGACAATATTTAAAAAAAAATCACAACTTAAAATTTATTAAGAACAATCCCCATGCAAGGTAGGCCTATATATGAATGTATGTAGTGCCATAACAGTGCCTGAAGACAAGACAAGAAAAAATATATTACACATCGCACCAACCAGTGGTGTTAGCAGGGGCACGCATGTTGCATTTCAGATATGCAACAGTTGAAATGAATGATGCATACAACTTGCCAATAAGCAAATGGTTAAAACAAGTAAAGTCAAAATGACGCAGAAAAACAAGTAGTTTTTTCATTCTTCATGTTTTTTCCTTTAAAAATTTAAAGCAAGTCCCTTTTTTTAAATTATTTTAATGAGAAGATGTGAGCCTTGGCTAAATAAACACTCAACCAAATCTTTGCTGGTCAGTCATTGTATTATAATGAACAAAACAGCTCCTGTTTTCTGCCACATATAATTTGTGATTGATGGCAGCATGCCGTTATATTTAATTTTATGGACCTGTCACATTAAAACAAGTCTCCCTCCCCCCATCTCTTATTATTAGTTCTTAGTTGACTTCTTTTGGTTACCCTTTACATCTGCACACAAGCAATTAATGGCTTCATTTTACTCCTCAGCTATTATGCCTCCATCCCTGTGTTTTGAGTGTACATATTCTGTAAAAAAGAGGATATACTGTAAGCATGTCTTTACACAAGAAACCCTTTATTCATCAGCATGAAATAAGCATTAACAAGGTATTCATGATTAGGCCCTACATGTAGCAGTAGTTCAGCGGTCCATCAAGTTTATCTTACATGAGATTAGCAAGAGAACTTTAAAAGAGACATAATGGGGTTAGAAACCACTCAGAAATCTTATTTTATTAAAGAGACATTCAAGTTTAAAGCTGTCTTATCTCTAACCAACATCAAAGCACTTTGAGAAGATAATACTCAGGTGAATGGGAAGAACATCAGAACAATTGCGTAAGACAGCAGGATGTATACCATGCAGACAGGGTGCTTTGAATTCAAATCCTTTAACTTCTTAAGACACAACATTAACTGAAAAATCAACATCCTTAATGGAAACTGGAGAGTGCACACTAAGATAATCCTTCACACCATCAGCAGGGGACTCCTTAGTAAAAACAGACACAAAGTATAGTCATTCAAAACATCAGCCATATTCTTACCACTATCGATAGTAACACTATCATTACCCTGAAGGGAAAGTTGGGCCCAACCTCTTTGGTTTTTTGCTTTAAGCAACATAATGAGTGAAACGTCTTAGAATTATTCTTAACCTCCTTGGACAAACGTTTTTCAAAAAGCACTTTAGTATTGCTTATCAAACCCTTTGTGAACTTTTCATGAACCTTGTACATGTACCTAGCAAGATCCGCAGGACACCCACTGTGTTATAACAACAGCACAACTTTTTTTTCATTCCTAACAGCTCCTAACAGCCTGCAAGACCTCCCAAGACATCCACACTGGTTGATTTCTCCGGCAGACTCTCTTCAATGGCACCAACCTATTTACACCCTCCAAATTTTTAGTTCGAAAAGATTCCATGCTTTAGAAGGATCTACAGCTGGCAAACCTCATAAAACTCCCAAATTGATAACAAACTCCATGTCATCCAGCCCACAATTCTGATCAAATTCCACAACTTAATTGCTGAGTTCATCCAGAAAAATCCTTCATTTGATCTTCAATTACAGTATCAACCCACTTTTCATGATCATACATGAAACAGTGTACAAAAAATTGAAAATAAAACATTGTCTTTATTATGCAAATTAGTATGTACACAAAACACTCCTTTCCATGCTCATTTCGAAGGTACCTTAGTTCTTCACCTATGCCAAGTATCGTGAATGCACTACATTCCTATCTTAAGTTACATGTATGACTTAAAGTTAAACATTTTCGTTAAAATCCATTGATATGCAAATCACCTAGACCCAATTAGTATGCATTTAGGACAATGAATCTAATCGTATCATAAAGAGACAGCATTTGATATTTAACTATCAACCCACTTTTCATGATCATGCATGAAACAGTCTACGAGAAATTGAAAATAATCTATTTATTTTTATTACGCGAATAACGTAATTAGTACTGTAGTATGCACACACAACACATTTTTCATCCTTACTTCGAAGGTACTGTACATAATCACTCCACCTTCCTTCCAATATGCCAAGTTTCATAGATGTACCCCACTTTTACCTGTAATGATCTAAAAGGATACAGTACTACAAGTTCAACAGCAACAATACGGCATAATGATCCTGATAATACCATGTTAGGCTAATTGTTAATGTAAGTTTAGCATATTCTGGCAGTAGCTTAGGCCTAACGTTATATATGCTCACATTACGAACGAAATCAAATCTAACAATGATATGCCTATGATACATCAACATCATAATGTTATTACCTAAATAGTGACATAATGATCACTCACACAAGAAAGGCAAGCCGAAAAAAAGGTTTATAGTAAATTGAAGAGATTGTTTCTACCAATGTAAGGCCTAGTGATAACACTGGGTAATAGGTACAATAACACAACACGTTGTTAGGCTAGGGAAAAAATTAAATGGCAACCGTTCGGGAAGTTTATTATTTTGTCTGCTTCAGAAACAAACCGTTGCACAATTCCTCTTAAAGATTAAAATGTACATTTCAGCAAAAGACACGATTCATATGCATAGGTTACCTGCTTGGGCAACAAAAGGCTTAATTCCAAGATCGTTCCAACTTCTAAATTACATTTGTTTGCCCATGATGCAATGGTACTTGGTAGTGTAGGCGTACTCGTAGTCTGCATGTATCTTTTGATCACGTGGGGCGGCTGGGCGTGTGCGTACATACGTACGTCACTTACGTATGTACGTAATTACGTCATGCGTCAGACACTTTGTGAAAGGTCTGGCCCAGTGTGCAACACATGACATTTGCTAAAAAAGCCGGGAAACCAGGCTGGATCGCGATCATACACTTGTTGAATTTATCATTGATTAGGAAGATTTTGGTGCATGTTTATTTAGGCCTAATTTGAAGCTTTTGAACTTAAAAAACAAAACAGGAGTTTTTATTATTTTATTTTATGTAGAGATAAATCTATGTAATGGCGTCATACTTGTGGGGATGGTTTGGGTGATAAGAGTCCCACTTCCTATGATTTATCTTACAAGTCAAGAGCTTAAATAAGTGTTTAAAAGAGAACAATTTGTCTCCTTTGCTGGGGGAAACAAAAACTGATCTTGGGTTTATGCTTGGTAGGATGGTGTGGTTTGATGACAAGTTTGTCCCCCAATAAGAGAGGTCATGTACCTTCAAGGTCAGAGGTCATGTACCTTAAAGGTCAGAGGTCAAATAAGTGATTAAAATAGGAAATCTTGTCTCCTGTACTACTGAAACAGAGGTCAAATAAGTGATAAAAAGATGAAATGTGTCTCTTTTACTTGGGTTTATGCTAGGATGGTGTGGAATGATGACAAGTTTGTCCTACATATGGGTCATGTACCTTAAAGGTCAGAGGTCAAATAAGTGATTAAAAGGGGAAATTGTGCATCTTATTTGCTGGGAAACAGTAAGTGATCTTGGGTTTATGCCTGGTATGATGGTGTAGAATGATGACAAGTTTGTCCCCCTATAAGAGGGGGTCATGTACCTTAAAGGTCAAGAGGTCAAATAAGTGTTTAGAAGAGGACATTTTGCATCTCTTGGGCTGGGAAACAGTAAGTGCTCTTTTTTTATGCTTGGTAGGAGAGTGTGGAATGATTCAAAGTCCCCCTCCCCCTTCCTCACCATAAGTCGTGTCATGTACCTTAAAGGTCAGATGTCAAATAAGTGATTAAAAGGGGAAATTTTGTGTCTCCTGTGCTGGGAAACAGTAACTGATCTTTGGTTGATGCTTGGTAGGATCCATGTGGAATGATGACAAGTTTGTCCCCAGTATAAGAGGGGTCATGTACTATAGGTCAGAGGTCAGATAAGTGCTTAAAAGAGGAAATTTTGTGTCGCCTTTGCTGAGCAAACAGATCTTGGGTTTATACTTGGTAGGATGGTGTGGAGTGATTTGTCCCCAGTATAAGAGTGTTATGTACCTTAAAGGTCAGAGGTCAAATAATTGATTAAAAAGAAAAAAAGTTTGCATCACTTTTTTTTTTGTTGGGAAAACTAGTTGATCTTGAGTTGATGCTTAGTAGGATGGTGTGGAGTGATGAGAAGTTAATTTACCTTCAGTTCAATTTCAGTAACTTTTCTTGGTAAAACCAACATCCTATTGCATTGTTAGTCACTGCTAAGGCAGGTGATATGTGATGTAAATTTGTGTTCTGCTCAAGATATGAAACTGATACATTCCCCATTCTTTTGAAAAGCAAATGAACTTATAGTCATAGCCATTAATAAAAGGTATATGGCTTGCCATGTCCAGTGTTGGAGGTATATTCTGGTATAGGATGAAATCAGTAGCATAGTTCATAGTTTATAAAACACAAAAAGCATACTCGGAACTTAATAATATGAAAATTGTGGCCATTTCTTATGTGCATTTCTTATGAAATAGAAATATGCCCATGTAAGTTACATGCACGTTTTTTATTTTGATACCACCACCCTTTCTGAACATGACACCATCATTGATGCTGTCATTTTTCTCAAGTCCGGATATATCAGCTGTATCCTCTGGACTTTCTGCTTATCACATTAATTCTGATTTTCTGGCCCCAAATTAACAGTAAAGTGCATGCTTTCACATAAAGTCCTTACATATCAATATTTTCTTTCTTCTCATACATAAATCTTGATTATCTGGACTCTGTCACCACAAAAGTGTTTAAGTCCATATTTATCCAGCCTCTTTGGATCTTTACATAATAAAGTCTACACTATCCAGACTAGTCTGGATTTTCTGAAGTTAAGATTAATCTGGATATCCCTAGATAGTTTTTGTGTATAAAAGGTCAGGCAATCCACACCTTATGGCAACAAAAAAACCCTGCATATCCTCATTGTTTGGATAAATTTTTGCCTACAATTTTTTTATTAGGTACGGGAGTGGAGTTCGGGTGGGTTGTACTCCAATGAAATTATTGCCCCTCTTGCAAAAAAATACAAGACTTAAATATCTGACCTGAACTCTTAAAGAGGAGATAATGTATATATATATATTCATGGGATCAGTTTCCCATCTTATCTGGCTGTCATATACTACAGTGTGATCATTAAGTATAGATTGTTTGAAAAAAATTACACATTAAGGCAAACCCAACTTAAAACCTGTGTGAGAGAAATTAGCTCTAATGTCTGATATACAGTACACTATTTTTCATTTTTTTTCTCACAAAGCAAGGAATTTATACCAGTAAATAGTATTGTTCTGTATTTAATCAGTGATAGTATTTGAGATAATTTTTCATATCTTCTTTTTTTTTTCTTCACAAAGCAAGGAAGTTCTACCAGTAAATAGTATTGTTTTGTTTATAATCAGTGATAGTATTTGAGATAATTTTTCATTTCTGATTGTTTTAAAAAGGAACTCTAGTTTGCCTTTCAAATCATGTCAAGCAATATAATAACCTTATTTTACAGATTTACCAAAATACTAGAAAATGTTGAAACATGTATGCTTGGATGTGTGTCTTGTAACCCTTCCTCCACTCAGCTGTGCTGGATCCAGCTGCTCATCCACACAGAATTTTAGTAAAATTAAAAATCTGCAGTAACTGTATGTACTTATAAAATTCAAGTTATTAAAGCTGAAAACAAACGTCAATCCTAATTTCATTAAGTACCTGTTAACTAAACCTGTCAATTTAACTTGACCCAAAATAAGTACCAAATTGACCAAAAATAAACTAAGTCTTTGCTTTCTCCACATGATCACTGTAGGGAAATGACCCCAAAAAAGTTCAAGTCGAAAGCAAACATCATTTATGCAAAAATCTGTTCACTCGTCCGTGAATTACAAGTAAACATGTATGCTGTGGTACACTGTACAATGCACAGTGCATGCAGTCACTGCACTGGCTTCCTAATGTAAACAAACTGAAATGGTGCATTAACTACAGAGATGTGCAAACATGGACAGTAAATTACCACAAGATTTATTTTCATTGGTATTCACAGATTAGCCGTATAGGGTGTTGAAGTTTTGTCTGTTATCTAATGAAAGAACCTTTTGTAAATGTTTGAGTAAATATAAGGCTGCCCTCAACCCGATATCGGGTTGGATTTTTTGCAAACTTTTTGATGTAAATGTCACATCATGAACCTGATTGTTAATTTTATCCTGTAAATATAGAACCGAGATCCATGGTTGATTTTAACTATGGACACACTATTCTTATTTTCACAACAGACCTTGCTTACACTTCAACTTTAATAATGATTAAAAAAAAATGACTGGTCTTTCAATCACTATTACAATACATTTCAATTATGCTTATGGTGAACAGTTATTTTGATTCAATGCTGCACATATTAAAATCAAATGACTGCTACTACTACTAGGCCCTAGGCTGGGTCAGAGGATAATAAATAAGATGGATGCAAAGTAATAAATCATATCCTAGCTACCACACTAACTTACTCTTGATCACGATAAAAATTCTCATAAAATTCATTGCTTATCTCTGTAAGGTGGCCATTTTCACTTTCAAAATACTGTCACTAATCTCCACTGGGCCCATACAAATTTGGTACTGGCAGAAAGCTTATTGCATCATCTAATGAATTATGAATAAATTTAGCCTAAATCTGAAGGAGTCCAGTTGGGGGTTTGGTATGAATTTTGTCCAGATATTAGGCCAATATTGAAGTACACATTTAAACGACAATTACGCAAAATAAGAAATTCGAAAATATGGACAATTTGGTATTATTGTAAAGAAAAATCTACCAACTCCCACCTTGCTTACCATTTTTACTGCTACAATGTTGTCAGGTGACACCCCACATGACAAAATACTTTGTCATCAAGTGATCAGTTTTACGAAAACCGAAATTCTGAAAGTGGGCGGAGTCCTGGTTGAAGAAAATGACGTCACAGCACCTTATTAATGCGAGGCTGGGAACTGACTGAATTGGATGCAAATATGCTGTAAAGTAGCAAAACGTACCATTTTATAGCAGTTTGAATTTTAAGGCCTCGCTGTAATGAATTATCAGGAAGGTCAAAGTTGAAGGGTTTGGACATAAGGCAATTGATATTACCATGCACCGATGACTTCATGATCATGACGTGTACCTCCGCTTTCCATTGAGTATGCACTGCAACCGCTGATTTTGGCCAAAATTGACAGTTGCACGTGCACACGCCTCTATCTGATGCACGTTTGGCATATTATTAATGCCCCTATGATAGCATACTGAAAGGAAAGAGCTTGTACACTTAATGATAGATTTAAGCAGGTTTCTACAAGTGCTGACTGTCAGAAAAAGTTGTAAATATATGTGCTGAAAGATCTATGGACAACATGTAGCACCAACTTGGACTTATTATGTCAAAATCTTTTAAAATGTCCTATTGTACATCATTTTGAATTTGAAGGCCTTGCCGCCTAATTGTAATATGCAAATTTTATTTAAATTTTGTGACAACTAGAAGAAAACTTTATGAATTTCCCTCATGTGAAATTCTTATTTTTCAATCCTTTACCAAAGTTTTTTGATTGGAGCTGTCAAAATGGTAAGCAGGTCAAAGTTCAAGAGTTTGAATTTTCACCAAGGGACATTGTATGCATTGATAATTACGTGATAGATTTGAGCAGCTTTAGATTAGTGCTGACTGTAAGAATTTTTTGTTAATACTAAGGTCTTATCATAATAAATTATGCAAATTTTATTTACATTTTGACATGAAAACAAGATAACCTAAAAATCATTTGATTGGTAAAAAGTTTTAAAAGGATTTTGGTGTTTATGTTTATTTTTGGTGTACACTGTATATAGTATTGTTATTTGTAAGCACTTTGCTATGATACTTAGTGAATAGCACATGTAAATGTCAAGAATTAATATGCTTCGAGTTGTTTGTCATTTTTATTAATTTAACATTAAAAGTGAAGCATTTTTCTCCTTGTAGGTCAACCGTGAAGATTTACAAATAACTGTAGAGGCTGGATGTCAGGTCAAAGAACTCAATGAGACTATCCTGCCAAAATATGGCATGGGGCTGTCTGTGTAAGGAGCTTTAGTTTTATTGTGTGGTGAATGGCTTAAATGTTGGTTTATTATGAGGGGTGTACCAACTTGAGGGCAGGGGTGTACCAACTTGAGGGCGGGGGGTGTACCAACTTGAGGGCGGGGGTGTACCAACTTGAGGGCGGGGTGTACCAACTTGAGGGCGGGGTGTGTACCAACTTGAGGGCGGGGTGTACCAACTTGAGGGGAGGGGTGTTGCGGCTGTCACCATTAAAGATTTTGTCTAGGAAATTTCAAAATTTGCGTGGAAATTTGGGGGAAATTGCACAATTTGCATGTGAAACTATAATCACATAAGACATTTGGAGTCTTTTGATGTAAATCAATTTGATGTAAATAAATTAATCGGAGTTAATCAGGCAGGCTTCATCAATAAAGGTTTGTAGTATTAATAAGAGGAATAGAATGGAGCTCGAAAAGTAGGTTTCAGATCTCCACTTCTGAGGATTGTAAGGTTCCCTTTGGCACACTTGCTCGTTCTGTACTCTCATTGCATTTCCCTTCTGATATACAGTAACTCATTTCCATGTACGTTAGCTGATAATAAGATGAAGCAGGAAACATAGATTTAAGATCTTCATTTCTGAGGATTGTAAGGCTCCCTTTGGCACACTTGCTCGTTCTGTACTCTCATTGCATTCCCTTCTGATATACAGTAACTCATATCCACATAGATCAGCTGATAATAAGATGAAGCAGGAAACGTATACTTATCTCCATTTCTGAGGATTGTAAGGCTCCCTTTGGCACACTTGCTCGTTCTGTACTCTCATTGCATTTCCTTCTGATATACAGTAACTCATATCCACATACAGTAGATCAGCTGATAATAAGATGAAGCAGGAAACGTATACTTATCTCCATTTCTGAGGATTGTAAGGCTCCCTTTGGCACACTTGCTCGTTCTGTACTCTCATTGCATTTCCTTCTGATATACAGTAACTCATATCCACATAGATCAGCTGATAATAAGATGAAGCAGGAAACGATACTTATCTCCATTTCTGAGGATTGTAAGGCTCCTTTGGCACACTTGCTCGTTCTGTACTCTCATTGCATTTCCATTCTGATATACAGTAACTCATATCCACATACAGTAGATCAGCTGATAATAAGATGAAGCAGGAAACGTATACTTATCTCCATTTCTGAGGATTGTAAGGCTCCCTTTGGCACACTTGCTCGTTCTGTACTCTCATTGCATTTCCCTTCTGATATACAGTAACTCATATCCACATAGATCAGCTGATAATAAGATGAAGCAGGAAACGTATACTTATCTCCATTTCTGAGGATTGTAAGGCTCCCTTTGGCACACTTGCTCGTTCTGTACTCTCATTGCATTTCCATTCTGATATACAGTAACTCATATCCACATACAGTAGATCAGCTGATAATAAGATGAAGCAGGAAACGTATACTTATCTCCATTTCTGAGGATTGTAAGGCTCCCTTTGGCACACTTGCTTGTTCTGTACTCTCATTGCATTTCCCTTCTGATATACAGTAACTCATATCCACATAGATCAGCTGATAATAAGATGAAGCAGGAAACGATATACTTATCTCCATTTCTGAGGATTGTAAGGCTCCCTTTGGCACACTTGCTTGTTCTGTACTCTCATTGCATTTCCCTTCTGATATACAGTAACTCATATCCACATAGATCAGCTGATAATAAGATGAAGCAGGAAACGTATACTTATCTCCATTTCTGAGGATTGTAAGGCTCCCTTTGGCACACTTGCTTGTTCTGTACTCTCATTGCATTTCCCTTCTGATATACAGTAACTCATATCCACATAGATCAGCTGATAATAAGATGAAGCAGGAAACGTATACTTATCTCCATTTCTGAGGATTGTAAGGCTCCCTTTGGCACACTTGCTTGTTCTGTACTCTCATTGCATTTCCCTTCTGATATACAGTAACTCATATCCACATAGATCAGCTGATAATAAGATGAAGCAGGAAACGTATACTTATCTCCATTTCTGAGGATTGTAAGGCTCCCTTTGGCACACTTGCTCGTTCTGTACTCTCATTGCATTTCCTTCTGATATACAGTAACTCATATCCACATAGATCAGCTGATAATAAGATGAAGCAGGAAACGATACTTATCTCCATTTCTGAGGATTGTAAGGCTCCCTTTGGCACACTTGCTCGTTCTGTACTCTCATTGCATTTCCCTTCTGATATACAGTAACTCATATCCACATAGATCAGCTGATAATAAGATAAAGCAGGAAACGTATACTTATCTCCATTTCTGAGGATTGTAAGGCTCCCTTTGGCACACTTGCTGTTCTGTACTCTCATTGCATTTCCCTTCTGATATACAGTAACTCATATCCACATAGATCAGCTGATAATAAGATGAAGCAGGAAACGATACTTATCTCCATTTCTGAGGATTGTAAGGTTCCCTTTGGCACACTTGCTCGTTCTGTACTCTCATTGCATTTCCTTCTGATATACAGTAACTCATATCCACATAGATCAGCTGATAATAAGATAAAGCAGGAAACGTATACTTATCTCCATTTCTGAGGATTGTAAGGCTCCCTTTGGCACACTTGCTCGTTCTGTACTCTCATTGCATTTCCATTCTGATATACAGTAACTCATATCCACATAGATCAGCTGATAATAAGATGAAGCAGGAAACGTATACTTATCTCCATTTCTGAGGATTGTAAGGTTCCCTTTGGCACACTTGCTCGTTCTGTACTCTCATTGCATTTCCATTCTGATATACAGTAACTCATATCCACATAGATCAGCTGATAATAAGATGAAGCAGGAAACGTATACTTATCTCCATTTCTGAGGATTGTAAGGCTCCCTTTGGCACACTTGCTTGTTCTGTACTCTCATTGCATTTCCCTTCTGATATACAGTAACTCATATCCACATAGATCAGCTGATAATAAGATGAAGCAGGAAACGTATACTTATCTCCATTTCTGAGGATTGTAAGGTTCCCTTTGGCACACTTGCTCGTTTTGTACTCTCATTGCATTTCCCTTCTGATATACAGTAACTCATATCCACATAGATCAGCTGATAATAAGATGAAGCAGGAAACGTATACTTATCTCCATTTCTGAGGATTGTAAGGCTCCCTTTGGCACACTTGCTCGTTCTGTACTCTCATTGCATTTCCTTCTGATATACAGTAACTCATATCCACATAGATCAGCTGATAATAAGATGAAGCAGGAAACGTATACTTATCTCCATTTCTGAGGATTGTAAGGCTCCCTTTGGCACACTTGCTCGTTCTGTACTCTCATTGCATTTCCCTTCTGATATACAGTAACTCATATCCACATAGATCAGCTGATAATAAGATAAAGCAGGAAACGTATACTTATCTCCATTTCTGAGGATTGTAAGGCTCCCTTTGGCACACTTGCTCGTTCTGTACTCTCATTGCATTTCCCTTCTGATATACAGTAACTCATATCCACATAGATCAGCTGATAATAAGATGAAGCAGGAAACGTATACTTATCTCCACTTCTGAGGATTGTAAGGCTCCCTTTGGCACACTTGCTCGTTCTGTACTCTCATTGCATTTCCTTCTGATATACAGTAACTCATTTCCATGTACGTTAGCTGATAATAAGATGGAGCAGGAAACATAGATTTAAGATCTTCATTTCTGAGGATTGTAAGGTCCCCTTTGGCACACTTGCTCGTTCAGTACTCTCATTGCATTTCCTTCTGATATACAGTAACTCATATCCACATAGATCAGCTGATAATAAGATGAAGCAGGAAACGTATACTTATCTCCATTTCTGAGGATTGTAAGGCTCCCTTTGGCACACTTGCTCGTTCTGTACTCTCATTGCATTTCCCTCCTGATATACAGTAACTCATATCCACATAGATCAGCTGATAATAAGATGAAGCAGGAAACGTATACTTATCTCCATTTCTGAGGATTGTAAGGCTCCCTTTGGCACACTTGCTCGTTCTGTACTCTCATTGCATTTCCTTCTGATATACAGTAACTCATATCCACATAGATCAGCTGATAATAAGATAAAGCAGGAAACGTATACTTATCTCCATTTCTGAGGATTGTAAGGCTCCCTTTGGCACACTTGCTCGTTCTGTACTCTCATTGCATTTCCTTCTGATATACAGTAACTCATATCCACATAGATCAGCTGATAATAAGATGAAGCAGGAAACGATACTTATCTCCATTTCTGAGGATTGTAAGGCTCCCTTTGGCACACTTGCTCGTTCTGTACTCTCATTGCATTTCCTTCTGATATACAGTAACTCATATCCACATAGATCAGCTGATAATAAGATGAAGCAGGAAACGTATACTTATCTCCATTTCTGAGGATTGTAAGGCTCCCTTTGGCACACTTGCTCTGCTTCTGTACTCTCATTGCATTTCCCTTCTGATATACAGTAACTCATATCCACATAGATCAGCTGATAATAAGATAAAGCAGGAAACGTATACTTATCTCCATTTCTGAGGATTGTAAGGTTCCCTTTGGCACACTTGCTTGTTCTGTACTCTCATTGCATTTCCTTCTGATATACAGTAACTCATATCCACATAGATCAGCTGATAATAAGATAAAGCAGGAAACGTATACTTATCTCCATTTCTGAGGATTGTAAGGCTCCCTTTGGCACACTTGCTCGTTCTGTACTCTCATTGCATTTCCCTTCTGATATACAGTAACTCATATCCACATAGATCAGCTGATAATAAGATGAAGCAGGAAACGTATACTTATCTCCATTTCTGAGGATTGTAAGGCTCCCTTTGGCACACTTGCTCGTTCTGTACTCTCATTGCATTTCCTTCTGATATACAGTAACTCATATCCACATAGATCAGCTGATAATAAGATAAAGCAGGAAACGTATACTTATCTCCATTTCTGAGGATTGTAAGGCTCCCTTTGGCACACTTGCTCGTTCAGTACTCTCATTGCATTTCCTTCTGATATACAGTAACTCATTTCCATGTACGTTAGCTGATAATAAAATGGAGCAGGAAACATAGATTTAAGATCTCAACTTCTGAGGATTGTAAGGTCCCCTTTGGCACACTTGCTCGTTCTGTACTCTCATTGCATTTCCTTCTGATATACAGTAACTCATATCCACATAGATCAGCTGATAATAAGATAAAGCAGGAAACGTATACTTATCTCCATTTCTGAGGATTGTAAGGCTCCCTTTGGCACACTTGCTCGTTCAGTACTCTCATTGCATTTCCTTCTGATATACAGTAACTCATTTCCATGTACGTTAGCTGATAATAAAATGGAGCAGGAAACATAGATTTAAGATCTCAACTTCTGAGGATTGTAAGGTCCCCTTTGGCACACTTGCTCGTTCAGTACTCTCATTGCATTTCCTTCTGATATACAGTAACTCATTTCCATGTACGTTAGCTGATAATAAAATGGAGCAGGAAACATAGATTTAAGATCTCAACTTCTGAGGATTGTAAGGCTCCCTTTGGCACACTTGCTCGTTCTGTACTCTCATTGCATTTCCTTCTGATATACAGTAACTCATATCCACATAGATCAGCTGATAATAAGATAAAGCAGGAAACGTATACTTATCTCCACTTCTGAGGATTGTAAGGTCCCCTTTGGCACACTTGCTCGTTCTGTACTCTCATTGCATTTCCCTTCTCATACAATTCATACATCAGCTGATAATAATCAATTTCTATTTTCTTCTGAGCTTGATAATTCATGACCATCAGTAAGGTTTAAAGCATATTTATTCTTTTTGTGTCTTCTTTAGACTTGGAAGTATATCTGATCAAACTGTTTCTGGAGTAATTGCCACAGGAACCCATGGGACTGGTGAACAATTTGGCATCATTGCTGATAAAGTAAATGTGACTTTTTAGAATGCATAATTGCTTCTGCTGCATGATTATCTTTGTCAATTCCATGCCAAATCAAGAAAGGTTTTCAGTGGATCAGGAGGGGATGGAAGCGAAGGGGGCTAATTGCCGATGTCTGGAGGGACCATACAGCATTCCCTTCCTGGTGGTAGAGTGGGGGGGGGGGGGGGGGGGCACAGGGGGGCACTTTCATACTAAAGTGATAGGTATGTGCTGCCCAGAATTTCAAAATTGGACTGCAGTATGAGAGATTTTGTTGTTAACTGCATGACAGTTTATAATTTTAGGACCTACAGTTTGAAAATAAGTGATTTTTGATACCTGCAGTACAAAATTAGGTGATTTTTGATACCTGCAATATGAAAATTAGTGATTTTTGATACCTGCAGTATGAAAATTAGGTGATTTTTGATACCTGCAGTATGAAAATTAGGTGATTTTTGATACCTGCAGTTTGAAAATATGCAATTTTTTTTAGACCAGCAGTATGAGTGATTGGATTTTGATTTCTGCTCTAAGAAAATTATGAAAAAGGGCAAATGCTCGGGCGGCAGATGTATATAACATATGAAAGTTCCCCCTCCCTCCCCCTCCTCGGGAGTACCTTATGGCTATTTATCATTTTTCAAACCTTATGGAAAATTGATGCAATGAGATTAGTAATGAGTCCACTGTTAAGTTTAACTAAATCAAGAAATACTGTAGCTAACAATTTTACCATCTTTGGTGACTGAATTCCATTAACATTGTTTGGCCGTTAGACCCCTTTAATCCGACACCCTCGATTTTCTCAAAATCAGGGGTAATCTACACCATTCAACCCAAGAGACTTTTACAATTCATTGACTATCAACCAGCCATTGTTACACCATACACAACACAGTGGTAATCTATACCTTCTAAACTGACAGCATCTTCATAGTCTATTCACAGTTCACTTGTTAGCAACCAGCTACTCTTACACTGTACACAATAGGTCACTTATCTTGGGCTCAAGCCACATAACTGCTGTGCAGTGAAGCAAATCAGATTAGTCCTTGGCTGAGCCTAAATATATATATATATATATATAAATTATATGCTTGGAAGGACTTTGTGCAAAACCCATGAATGATTGATAGACCATTCCTCCTAAAGATGGTTATTTCCTCATGTGTGGAAGAATTGTATAGAAGGTTTATAATTCACTGACTTTTCAGCCTTCACAACATTTGCATATAGTTGTTGTTGTATAAGCTTTCCTCTCCACGACGACGACGAGTGAACACACAATTACAATGACGAGGGTCGTCACCTGGGTAATCGGTTATGATAGTAACAATGCTATCACGAAACGCTTAATACGACCCGGACGAGAACACGGGTACTGTATGACGTACGGACAGATATAACATCGACAACCAAGTCAATGTCCACGGCCTTTGATAACCAGTTGTGGTGCACTGGCGAAAAGCTTTCCTCTTAAAGTTTGTTTTCTTTTATGTCATTACTCACAGGTTGTTGCATTGAAGCTCCTCTCAGCTGAAGGCAAACTGCTGTCATGTTCTGCCATTGAAAATTCAGATATCTTCGAGCTGCTCAGTGTCATCTTGGGTGTTTGGGGGTCCTCACGGAGATCACCATTCAATGTGAACATGAATTCAAACTACATAGTGTCAGGCACACTTCTACACTTGAAGAGGTAAGAGCAAATATTTTAGAGGCATAGGAAGCAGGGGTGGGAGATTATCACCCTCATGAGGTTCTTTTTCAGTTGCATGCTTTTTTCTGGTTGAGGGACAAAATTAGGAATGATTAAAATAACATTGAATGATTATTACAACAAATTTTAGTGAAATTGAATGAAATCTTGGTCAAATTTTCTATAAATTGAAGACACTTCCTAAAAATTGCAGGAAATTTGCCGAAAATTGAAGAAATGAGACTTCCCAAGGAGCAGCAACGTTTGATAGAAACCTAGTTTTCTAGAGTAATTTTTCTCTTTGTAATGAGGAAATATTTTAACAAGGAAAATGTTTGGACTTTTGCCCATCTGATTGGCAAACCTTGCAAAAATTATTTTCAGTATGCAAGTATGGTCTTCAGTTAATTATTTTGCTTTTTGCATTTTATCCATTTTTTTTGACAGGTTTTAGAAAATCTTGACACCCTCATGGCCCAGAGTGATCACTTTAGAGTCTTTCATTTTCCTCACACAAACAAAGTATGCTACTGGCACGTCAGTAGGACGGATAAACCCATCAGTCATTCCTCCAGCTGGTTCTGGGACTATTTGATTGGTTTTCATCTTCTACAGCTTTGTTTTTGGATAAGGTACTGCTTTGAACTGGTTTTACATCATGATTATTATTCATATATTCATAAATTATTTAGAAGAGGGGCAGCAGGAGGTTCAAATTAGTTCCGTCATTTGGTAATCACTCACTCACTCACTCACTCACACTCACTTGCCCACCCACCCACTTACTCACTCACTCACTCACCCCACTCTCCACTCACTCACTCACCCCACTCTCCACTTACTCACTCACTCACTCACTCACTCACTCACTCACTCACTCACTCACTCACTCACTCATCACTCACCACTCACTCACTCACTCACTCACTCACTCACTCACTCACTCACTCACTCACTCACTCACTCACTCACTCATCTCACTCACTCACTCACTCACTCATCTCACTCACCCACTAACGTAACGTGGTGTCTAAGACATCAATGGTATGAGCACGCATCTCCATTCTTTTCGATCTCTCGCAATCCTCTGGAGGTTCTTTCTCTCTCCTACCAAATCTGCATCCCATGTAACAGTATAAAACCAACGGTACCTGTATCTGCCCCGCTTCCATTTCCCTCGTACCCTCTCCGGTTTCCAGTCTACCAAGGCACTGGGGAGTCTGTTTCGGCTGATTCGAATGACGTGTCCGTACCTTTTGGTAATGTCTCATAGTAAATGATATAACGTATTTAACACCCGGGCGCATACGAAAATAGAATCACACTACTTTTTAGGCCAAAAGTTTCTTCCTAATAAGCATCGGGCTGCATATACAGTGTGCTATTCGAACTGCATTATGTGATATGGTCCTATGTACTAACCCTACAATGACCACCACAAAACACCTTATAAGCATCAGATGCAAAATAAGCAAATAATGTAACAAAACTTATTCAAAGTCTTCAAATTAATCAAATAAATTATGTTATCAGTCAAAAAATGTTGGATGGGTGCATATTAGAGCAGGGGTGCTTAATACGTCGACTACGGTAATTTTAGTGCCGAATGAATGTCAGCAAAGGTTGTTGCACCGAACGCAATGCGGCAAGAAATTTTTGTAATAAAACTAAGGGATTGATACATTCTGATCACTTGTGTTGGAAGATAACGTCTTTGAGATGATCAATGGAAATTGGATCAATGAGTGTGTTTACGTCCACTTAAGCAAAATCCATGCTGCAAAAAACATTATGAATCCACACTAATTACTTCCATTTCTGTCATTTCCTTATACTAACAAAGTACAGTATGCTACTGGCATGTTAGTGGGGCAGATAAGCCTTTCACTCATACATCCAGCTGGTTCTGGGACTATTTGATTGGCTTTCATCTTCTACAGTTTTGTACGTGGATAGTGTAATGACAGTTCACCGCTTTACTTGTATAGTTCCACCATTATGGCCAAAGGAATACCATTTTTCTGTTATGATTATGATAGTCAACACGTGTGCCCTCATGTTACTATAGTAACATGATTACTAAATAATTTTGCCTTTTGTCTTTTCTGTAGTACATTCTTTCCTCAAGTGGGTCCCTACCTTACTTCATTTTTCTTCAACCTGCTGTATGCACACAAACAGGAGATAGTGGATGTCAGCTACAAAGTGTTCAACTTTGATTGTTTGTTTCAGCAATATGTCACTGATTGGTCAGTGCCCAGGTGAGTTTATGTAATAGTCACTAGATAGTAATTGGTATTCACCATTGATTTTCTCTTCCAGCAGTTTATCACTGATTGGCAATATCTACTCTCTAAAAGACACATAAAGAGTCAAAGATTTATACTTGGTATAAGGTAGATATTTAAAATTAACCCAATTAAGAAAAAGTCATCCTTCCTACCTCTAAAATGATCTGACCTCTCACCTCTCAGGCACAATTTGACCCTCGTTGTCGTGGTGCCGTTAAGACCTTATCAAACAAACAATAAAAAGCTTATCCCGTTTTAAAAAGCTTTCAAATTATCCATGTTAAAATTTGATACTGCCATTTTGTGATGAAATACTACCAAAGGCAAACATGCTATCTGCCCGTGGAAGCACAAAATAATGTATTTCTATATTACTCTTCTTCAACCTTTTTTTTATACAGTATGCTTTAACATACAGTTCTTTTAGTGGTGTCAATGATATCATGTACAAGGCAGGTTGCTCAGTCGACTGAGTGTACGACTGAGTTGCTAAAGGTCCCAGGTCCGAGTCCAACTAGCGAATTTTCCTCAGATGTGCTGAACGATATATGCTGACATCAAGCGTAGCGGTTTGTCTTCTACATCACACCTTCTCCCCCACCCGACCTTTGTGAAAAGTGGCCAATGGTTGGGTGGCGCTCTCTGTCCTTCGGAGGGGACGTAAAGCCGACGGTCTCTGGTTCTCTGAACACTTCTCGAAAAGAGCAGGGTGTTAACCCGGTGTTCATCCACTTTCCATCCTGGGAAATTTATTAAGAACACACTGAAACAGGTCATTGTGACTAACGTGTGCTTTCCCTGGCTTATGCCTAAAATACAAGTGCAAGTAAAAATTCAAAGACCCACACAAAGGACATTTTTTTTTAATAGCTAAAAGATTCATTTTTTTTGTCAAGAACTGTTCATGATGGTTTCATTTTTAGAGGTCATATCAACAATTTATTTTTAAATGGCTGCTCCCATGTATGTTATACTTGACGGCTGCTCCCATGTATGATATACTTGACGGCTGCTCCCATGTATGTTATACTTCACGGCTGCTCCCATGTATGTTATACTTGATGGCTGCTCCCATGTATGTTATACTTGATGGCTGCTCCCATGTATGTTATACTTGATGGCTGCTCTCATGTATGTTATACTTGACGGCTGCTCCCATGTATGTTATACTTCACGGCTGCTCCCATGTATGTTATACTTGACAACTGCTCCCATGTATGATATACTTGACGGCTGCTCCCATGTATGTTATACTTGACGGCTGCTCCCATGTATGTTATACTTGACGGCTGCTCATATGTATGTTATACTTGACGGCTGCTCCCATGTATGATATACTTGACGGCTGCTCCATGTATGTTATACTTGACGGCTGCTCCCATGTATGTTATACTTGACGGCTGCTCCCATGTATGTTATACTTGACGGCTGCTCTCATGTATGTTTTACTTGACGGCTGCTCCCATGTATGTTATACTTGACGGCTGCTCCCATGTATGTTATACTTGACGGCTGCTCCCATGTATGTTATACTTGACGGCTGCTCCCATGTATGTTATACTTGACGGCTGCTCCCATGTATGTGATACTTGATGGCTGCTCCCATGTATGTTATACTTGATGGCTGCTCCCATGTATGTTATACTTGACAACTGCTCCCATGTATGTTATACTGCTCTCCATGTATGTTATACTTGACAATGTTATACTGCTCCCATGTATGTTATACTTGACGGCTGCTCCATGTATGTTATACTTGACGGCTGCTCATATGTATGTTATACTTGACGGCTGCTCCCATGTATGTTATACTTGATGGCTGCTCCCATGTATGTTATACTTGATGGCTGCTCTCATGTATGTTATACTTGACGGCTGCTCCTATGTATGTTATACTTGACGGCTGCTCCCATGTATGTTATACTTGACGGCTGCTCCCATGTATGTTATACTTGACGGCTGCTCCCATGTATGTTATACTTGACGGCTGCTCCCATGTATGTTATACTTGACGGCTGCTCCCATGTATGTTATACTTGACGGCTGCTCCGATGTTTGTTATACTTGACGGCTGCTCCGATGTATGTTATATTTGACGGCTGCTCCCATGTATCTTATATTTGACAGCTGCTCCCATGTATCTAATAATTGACGGCTGCTCCCATGTATCTAATAATTGACGGCTGCTCCCATGTATGTTATACTTGACGGCTGCTCATATGTATGTTATACTTGACGGCTGCTCCCATGTATGTTATACTTGATGGCTGCTCCCATGTATGTTATACTTGATGGCTGCTCTCATGTATGTTATACTTGATGGCTGCTCCCATGTATGTTATACTTGATGGCTGCTCTCATGTATGTTATACTTGACGGCTGCTCCTATGTATGTTATATTTGACGGCTGCTCCCATGTATCTTATATTTGACAGCTGCTCCCATGTATCTAATAATTGACGGCTGCTCCCATGTATGTTATACTTGACGGCTGCTCCCATGTATCTTATATTTGACGGCTGCTCCCATGTATCTAATAATTGACGGCTGCTCCCATGTATGTTATACTTGACGGCTGCTCCCATGTATCTTATATTTGACGGCTGCTCCCATGTATCTAATAATTGACGGCTGCTCCTATGTATGTTATACTTGACGGCTGCTCCCATGTATGTTATATTTGACGGCTGCTCCCATGTATCTAATAATTGACGGCTGCTCCCATGTATGTTATACTTGACGGCTGCTCCCATGTATGTTATACATGACGGCTGCTCCCATGTATGTTATACTTGAAGGCTGCGCCCATGTATGTTAGACCTGACGGCTGCTCCCATGTATGTTATACATGACGGCTGCTCCCATGTATGTTATATTTGACGGCTGCTCCCATGTATGTTATATTTGACGGCTGCTCCCATGTATGTTATACTTGACGGCTGCTCCCATGTATGTTATACATGACGGCTGCGCCCATGTATGTTATACTTGACGGCTGCTCCCATGTATGTTATACTTGACGGCTGCTCCCATGTATGTTATACATGACGGCTGCTCTCATGTATGTTATACTTGACGGCTGCTCCCATGTATGTTATACTTGACAGATTTACTTATTTAATGAATTTAAAAATTCATGTTAGATTGTTTTGTTAGATTGTTTTGGGCAAATGACTTTATTACTTCTATCACAGCCAAGGAGAAAAAGCCAGACTTTAAGATGCAAACACGAATATTCAATTGTGTTTTTTGTGAGTTATGAAATTTAAATAATTCTTTTCCCCAGGGCAAACACATCCAAAGTCTTAAGAGAGCTTTCAAAGGCCATAAAGGAAGAGAAGAATTTGTACGCACATTTTCCTATGGAGGTACGATTCGTTAAAGGGGATAACATCATGGTTAGCCCTGCATTTGGGAGAGACTCATGTTTCATCAATATCATTCATTACAGGTAAGATTTTAAACAGTGTTTAAAGGAATATACCGGTGGAATTCATTTATATAAGCTCATTAATTAAATCCATCTGAGTCATTAGGTTCATAAGGCTGGTGATTATCCCCAGTGTCCATTTAAATAACTTCATTAATTAGATCCATTGATTTATCAGGTTCATAGGGCTGGTGATTATCCCCAGTTCCCATTTATATAAGTTTATTAATTAGATCCACCTGAGTCATTAGGGTCATAGGGCTGGTAATTATCCCCAGTTTCCATTTATATAAGTTCATTAAATAAATCCATCTGAGTCATTTGGTTCATAGAGCTGGTGATTATCCCCAGTTTCCATTTATATAAGTTCATTAATTAGATCCATCTGAGTCATTAGGTTCATAGGGCTGGTGATTAATCCCAGTTTCCATCTAAATAAGTGTATTAATTAAATCCACCCGAGTCATTAGCTTCATAGGGCTGGTGACTATCCCCAGTTTGCATTTATATAAATTCATAAATTAAATCCACCTGAGTCATAAGGGTCATAGGGCTGGTGATTACCCCCAGTTTCCATTTATATAAGTTCATTAAATAAATCCATCTGAGTCATTAGGTTCATAGAGCTGGTAATTATCCCCAGTTTCCATTTATATAAGTTCATTAATTAAATCCATCTGAGTCATTAGGCAATAGCCAATAGTCATAGCCAATTTCCTCATGCACCAGTTTTACCTCCAAAAACTAGTTAATACCTTTTAGGGATTCAGATCGGCCATATAGCAGCCATCCACTTGAGGCTTCCCAGATGACTCGACGATCTCTACGGCACAGCCGCTAGAGAACCTTTTACAGGGGAAGTTCTTACAGCAGCCTACAGTCCATAACCCTCCCAAGCCTGGAATATGCAGGTCGTCTTAAATACCTCAGCCAGGCCACCGTTCGAGCCTCTGGTCTCGGTGTTCCTTCTCTCGCTAGATGGAGGGAGCGATTCACGCCCTGTCCCTAGGGACAGGCCACATCATGTTTAATTTAGGGATTGTCCGTTTAATCCCGGACCCTTTCTTTCTGGCCAAAAACCAGACCTTGGTAGTTCTTGCCACATGCAATCTTCCTCCCGTCTCACGCAACTTTTTTAGACATGCAAGAGGAGAGGGTCTGGTGCCCAGTTATTCGTCTGAAATATTATATTAAGCGTGCTCAGCGACAAAGTGGCTCTAAAGCACTTTTCGTTTCTTTACAAGAAGCACACCACGTTCGATTACGCAGGCAATCACGTTTAAGTCTGTGGTCCTGCTAGGCAGTGAGCGTGCAAAGGCACACCAAGTGCGCAGACTAATCGCATCCAAGGCCCTTGTTGTGGGAGGGAGGGGGGGGGGAAGTACCCATTAATGAGATAATTAATGAACACTGCAATATGGAAGACACCAGCAACCTTGTGTCAGCATACTTAAAAGACGTACCTGAGGATCGGGGGAATGTTGCAATAACAGTTCTGTCAAGATGGAACAAGACCACCCACCAAGGTGACCTATTATGCTGTTTTCTCCTAACATTCTCATAGTTTACATGTTAAGATGTACCGTTTTTTTCCTCTAATCGCTTCAGACTCGCGGAACTTTGCGCCATCGGTCGAGCGAGTGTTAGAGTCTGACTGAGTACGTCTTGTATCCTTCGGGAGTGGTTCATGAGGTTCAGTAACCACGGAGACTGAGTCCTGAACCTCTTCTAGCGTCGGTTTGGTTGCAACCTGTTTGCATATATTAATAGCATAGAAGGTAAGGTATAATTTGAAGTAAATTCACCCCGCTTGGTTAGCGGAGGTATTCACGAGAATTATACTTACCTTCTGTGCATACCTGCCATCTCCCCTGTGGTTCAGGCCTCGGTGGTAATTTAGTGAATACGTGTCACAATATTTGAGCCACAAAGGGGGGCGCTATAGCAGTAGCTTTTTGTTTTGGTTGTGCAATGCAGTGAATCAAGTCTCTGAGACCAGATTGCATATATTTATAGCATAGAAGTTAAGTATAATTCTTGTATTACCCCACTAACCAAGCGGGGTGAATTCAGTTGAATTGACTTTCATTAGTTAACGGCCCATACTGCGTACGGTGCTAGTTATCTCTACAGCCGTAACCAATGGCTTACGGCTCCACGGTCTTAAGCTCAAAGCCTTACGTATAGTATACTGCATACATTAACGTCCCTCTTTAATTAACCCTTTAACTGGTGGTAATAGCTTTGACTAAATCTATTCTTAAGTATCACTGTATGGTTTATCTTACAACATAGACACCCAAGGCTGGGCATCCAGCATAGCCAGACGTACTCCAGATATTCTAAGTCTGTAACACTAGTCTAGTCATATTACAAGTACCTTCTTACAATTAACTGCCCATATAGTTTACAGCATAGGTTAACGGCTTGCTATTCAACTCGTTAACCAGAATTAATAGTATTAGTCAGACCCACATTGTTGTGTCATTTGCACACTTTTCAACCACGCAGGTCTCTAAGACCATCCGGATTTATTCAAACGTTTAAAAGAAATGGTTTTCTGACATCGTTTTAAGTCTGGTCGCACAGGATTTCGGTACACTGTTACTCTGATGTCAGACTGAAGCAGCGTGACACCATCAATGCTCCACTGGTTAAAGGACTGCAGGCTAGTACGCAACTCTTTAATATTTCCCTGCCGTCAGGCACAAAAAGTTACAAAAATTTTGTTTAGCTGACTCGATAGTAAGTCATAAAATTTGAAGATAAGATAAATCTAAACCACAAAAAAGTTTAAACAAACTTAATTCATAGCCAACTCAAGCGAGCAAGGTCTTGTGTCTGCAGTGAGCAACTGACTAATGTAACGAGGGGACAGTTTTTATCCTACCTTTCAAGTTGATCAACTAATGACCCATTATTTATACACTGTTACTCTGACAGACTATAACAACATGAGGTTACATGTGCATTTACATTTGCCACATTGTTCTTCGGTTATCATTTAGTGTCTGGGCAATCATATCATATGCTGACACTATACGAAGACCACGGTCTCCTTATACTCTCCACAGCCGTATCCATTGGCTCCACAGCCGTATCCATTGGCACCATAGCGGTATCGATTGGCTCCACAGCCCTATCCATTGGCTCCACAGCCGTATCCATGGGCTCCACAGCCGTGTCCATTAACTGCACAGCTGTATCCATTGGCTGCACAGCCGTGTCCATTAACTGCACAGCTGTATCCATTGGCTGCACAGCCGTATCCATTGGCTACACAGCCGTATCCATTGGCTACACAGTTCCACTGTTGTAACAGTTTTCCAAAGTTTATCATACGATGTACGTTAACTCTAAATTAAAATAACTTGACAAACTTAATTGGCTGAAATTTTTCAATTACGACAGCACTTTACTGGCAACATGGAAAAAGTAAGTAGGGCATCCAGCGTAGCCAGGCACACCCCAGACAAACCTAGGTGCAGCATTTGCAGGAAGTTGTTCAACTTCCCCTATGGGATACCCGAAAGTCGTGCTACGCTTGCTGGCCATGTGACCCCCTGCAGAGTTGCATACTATGCAAGGACTGATATGTATTGGCGTGGCAAGAACATGCATGGTTCAAGGAGTGGCACTTAGAAAAAGTCACCACGAGAGGAGAAGCACCAATCAATGGTCCTACTCCCCAGCATCCCCCCCCCCTCCTTCCCTCCTCCTTCATCACACTTAACAGCACTTTATACGGGGTTTCTCCTGTCAAACAAACAAGTTCTCTTTTGGACACCATTCCCACAGGTTTTGTCAACGTCCGGCATATCTCTCACTTCTCTCCGCTGGTCCTTCCCAGAGCAGGGCAGGTTCCTAAAGAGGAATCGTGAAAGAAGCAGGAAGCACAGGCGGAGAGGACGGTTCCATGCTCCCCTTCTCACTATCTTCCTCCCCACTTGAGCCTAGGCGAAGGCATATGAAGAAAAATAGAGATAACCCATGGGAGGATGTTTCCTGCCTTCATGGACTCTACAGAATGCAGGCTTCAGTCTTGGGTCACACAGGCCGTGGAGAAGAGGCTGCTGCCTTCCACACACCACCAGCCAGCAGCAATTCAATGCTCCCTGACTATGCGAGTCTCAGGAATGACACCTTTGACATCTACCTTTCGGGATGAAGATGGTCTCATGGATGACCAGGATCTCCCTATGGACACACCAGTCATCCCCAGAATGTGGACCGCTACTTAGAGAAGAGGGACCCTCCCACCACATCATTCGAGACCTCTGCCATCCTGGACTTTACAAAAGGCAACTGATGTCTGACACAGGAGAGACTTGCAGCCATGAAGGCAAGAGCGGATTACCTCTTCTCCTAGCGAACGTTTCTGGCGAGGGATTGGCTGATGTTCCTAGTCTGCATAGCCAGTCTGGTTGGCGTAGTCCCCATTTGTAGGCTTTACATGAGAGACCTATCCAGGACACCTTAGTACCCCCGCTCCATACCTGCAGTGGTGACAGATGTGTCTTGGACGGGGTGGGGAGCACATTTAACGTGGTGCCTAATTGCAGGAACCTGGACAGGTACTTGAAATATTCAGCACATTATTGTGCTAAAATCACAGGCGATATGCTGGGCACTTTTAAATTTTCAACGCAAGCACTGACCAAAACAGTTCAGATACGCACCGACGTAACGCCACTGTTGTGGTCTCTCTTACATGCAGGGAGGAATGAAGTCCAGGAGTTTTCGACTCTTTCTTCTCGTCTTGGTGCATGATAAATTTTTGTTGTTCTTTTCAAAATTTGCAAAGTATGGCCAATTTTTCCAAATTATTAAAGTATAAATTTTGTAAATATCCCTGCTACTCAAAACAGGCTAAATTTACACTTTTCAGCACACTGGTGAAATCTTTGAAAATTAATAACTGCCAGCCAGTGGCGCTGGCATGGAGTGGGGTGGATTGTGGGCAAGAGGAGGGGGAGTGTGCATAAAATTGTTATGGTGGCGCCACTGATACAGGAAAAAGGACATATGTAGTTCCGTCTAATCCTTGGTTTAGGTGAGTTATGTTATGCATGCCAACTTACAAATCTTGGAGCAATATGAGAGATATGAAATGTAATATTAAAATATGCAGGTAAAGCCTACTTCATCTTCTTATTTAGAGCAGCAGTGGCTTAGTGGTTAAAGAGTCGTGTTCATATTCAAAGACTACGGTGCTCTGCTCCTGTCTTGAGCCCTGCGTTATACATTGAGCAAGACATTTTACCCTATTTGCTCCAGTTTACCTTTCACTTACCACTCTTCTCTCCCGACTGTGGAGATTGCAGTATTCGCTCCAGTTTACTTTTTACTTACCGATATCCTCTCCTGACTGTGAGACTCAGTCTTCATAAAGTATCTTCTTTCATTTCTTCCTGTCTCTTGCAAATTCTGTCGCCTCCCTCCAACTATTCCACCCAAGCTCCTTCCTCTCTTTTTCAACTGTCCTTTTCCAAGTTGTTTTTGGTCTTCCTTTTTTCCTGCTTCCCTGTGAAAGCAATGTAGTAATGATCATTTGCATTCTGAATACTTGAAGATAATCTTCTGACTAAATCTTCCAAAGCCATACCATTGTTTTCAGTTTTATTCAGAAAAGGATTCGTTGTTCCTTTTTATTCAAGACTCACATTCCATCATTTTCCATTCATGGCAGAAATCAATTGTTTCATTTTCTTTGATTTTAGACAAAAAATTGATTGTTGGATTATTTGTTATGGTGTAAATTCATTGTTTATTACATACATTCCATTGGAAAGTTTCAGCTGTCTTGGCAGACCACCGTTAACATCCCCACTCCTCAAATTCTGCCTGTCTACTATATCAATATATCCCAAATTGTAACCACTTCTTTAAGCAGTAAGAAAACCATACACCAAACTTGATCCAAATCCAGTCGTCAGTTCTTTGGATATTTTGACGACAGACAAACAAACAAACAAACAAACTGTGACGAAAACATAACCTCCGTCCAACTTTTTTGAAGGAGGTAAATATTAATGTATTTCTTTATAATCCATTTCATATTTCTGAGAAAATCATTTTTTCTTTTTTCATTTAACATTCTGATCCGATGGATGGTAAACGCCACCCAACCATGGGTCGCTCTTCCCAAAGGTCGAGAAGGGGGGAGGGGGGGGGGGGGAAATTGTGACAGTTTGATGCAGAAAACATGTCAGCATATATCGTTCTGCATATCTGAAAAAATCGCTGGTTGAATCGCCGTTGGACTTGGACATGCTTCAGCATCTCCATCATACACTCAGCCCACTGAGCTATCTGCATCCCTATGTGTGGTGGCACATTAGGCAAATTATGCCATTAGGCACATTTGGCAAATTATGTCATTAGACACATAAGGCAAATTATGTCACTAGGCACATATTAAACAATTCATTGACTATTCAACAATGCTAAGTATTCAACAATGCTAAGGAGCTGTACAATTTTAGTCTGTTTTGATTTCTTTTTCTCACCAGACCATATGGAAAGGACACCTCAAAGGAGAAGTACTGGTCTGTATATGAAGAGATAATGAAGAAGTATGGAGGGCGCCCTCATTGGGCCAAGGTATGACTTTCACTTATGGAACTGATTCTGATGCTAATTTTGTTAAAGTGAAATGGTAACCAGTTTATAAATGGATAGAAGCTGATTAAAAGTTATTACTTCCACACACTGCTGCTGATAATAGTGATCAATATCTTTGTCATAGCGGTGATGCTGTTGTTAGTGATTATTATGTTATGATGACGATGACTATGATGATGATGACATTGATGATGACAACAATTATTATGTTATGATGACGATGACTATGATGATGATGACATTGATGATGACAACAATTATTATGTTATGATGACGATGACTATGATGATGATGACATTGATGATGACAACAATTATTATGTTATGATGATGGTGATGACTATGATGATGATGACATTGATGATGACAACAATTGACATGATGATGGTGATATATGATATGACATTATGATGACAACAATTATGTTATGATGATGGTGACTATGATGATGATGACATTGATGATGACAACAATTATTATGTTATGATGATGGTGATGACTATGATGATGATGACATTGATGATGACAACAATTATTATGTTATGATGATGGTGATGACTATGATGATGATGACATTGATGATGACAACAATTATTATGTTATGATGATGATGACTATGATGATGATGACAATGATGATGACATTGATGATGACAACAATTATTATGTTATGATGAAACTATGACTATCATGATGATGATGACATTGATGATGACAATGATGACAATTATTATGTTATGATGATGGTGATGACTATGATGATGATGACATTGATGATGATGATGATGACTATGATGATGATGACATTGATGATGACAACAATTATTATGTTATGATGATGGTGATGACTATGATGATGATGACAATGATGACAACATTATTATGTTATGATGGGTGATGACTATGATGACTATGATGATGATGATGTTATGATGATGACATTGATGATGACAACAATTATTATGTTATGATGATGGTGATGATGACCATGACTACAAAGATGACGACAGCATTTATGATGACAACGTCGACGACGATGTTGATGATTCGTGACGATTAATGACTATCATGATTTGTTTCTATTTATTTTACAGGCTCACCACTTGTCCTCAAAAGATTTCAAAGAATTATATCCGGAGTGGGACAAATTTTGTGCCATCTGCAAACAGTTGGATCCAAGTGGACTGTTTCTCAATGCTTACCTTGAAAGAGTTTTTGAGGTTAATGGATGAGGAAATAAATAAGTTAAAGATTAGCTTAAAGTGAAGTTATTGGATGAGAAGATAAATAACTTAAAGATTAGCTCAAAGTAAAGTTAATGGATGAGGAGATAAATAAGTTGAAGATTAGCTTAAAGCGAAGTTAATGGATGAGGAGATAAATAAGTTCAAGATTAGCTTAAAGTGAAGTTAATGGATGAGGAGATGAATAAGGTTAAGATTAGCTTAAAGTGAAGTTGATGGATAAGGAGATAAATAAGTTAAAGATTAGCTTAAAGTGAAGTTAATGGATGAGGAGATAAATAAGTTAAAGATTAGCTTAAAAGTGAAGTTAATGGATGAGGAGATAAATAAGTTAAAGATTAGCTTAAAGTAAAGTTAATGGATGAGGAGATAAATATGTTAAAGATTAGCTCAAAGTGAAATTAATGGATGAGGAGATAAATGGGCCAAATATTAGCTTAAAAAGAAGTTAATGGATGAGGAGATAAATAAGTTGAAGATCAGCTTAAAGTGAAGTTAATGGATGAGGAGATAAATGGGCCAAATATTAGCTTAAAGTGAAGTTAATGGATGAGTAGATAAATAAGTTGAAGATCAGCTTAAAGTGAAGTTAATGGATGAGGAGATAAATAAGTTAAAGATTAGCTTAGAGTGAACTTAATGGATGAGGAGATAAAGAAGTTAAATATTAGCTTAATGGAGAACTTGACTGGAAAGGGAGGGTGTATTATTCTCAGGTCACATGTTCCATTTGCATGCAGCTTTGTTGAATATTATTTTGGTACTAAGTTCATTTCTTGAGTACACAAGATATGTATAAGTCATTCCATTGCACTCTACTTGTTTTGAACAGACTTTGTGGCTGAACATATCGGCACAGTATTAGAACAGAGTATAAGATGGGACATCTGTTTGTTCAAGTCTAGATCGTGAAAAGCATGACATATTTTCACTTAGCATTTAATAAGTTTTGTCCAGGATTGTAGAACATGAGGGCGTATAAACCTTGAATCCCTAGAATAATCGCATACTTGAGGTACATGCAATTGAACTGAATATAGGTACATGCAATCAAACTGAATATAGGTGCATGCAATTGAAGTGAATATAGGTGCATGCAATCGAACTGAATATAATGTAGGTGCATGCAATCAAACTGAATATAGGTGCATGCAATATAACTGAATATCATTTAAGCTTGTAACCCCGATCACAGTCAAATTTGTAACTCTCGACTAGTGAAAGCTTGTAACTCCAACCAGAGTGAAAGCTTGTAACCCCTGACCAGAGTGAAAGCTTGTAAACTTGAGGTACATACAATCGAACTGAATACCCTTTAAGCTTGTAACCCCGACCACAGTCAAATTTGTAACCCCTGACTAGTGAAAGCTTGAAACTCTGACCAGAGTGAC
Organism: Chiridota heheva; assembly: GCA_020152595.1. Taxonomy (NCBI): domain Eukaryota; kingdom Metazoa; phylum Echinodermata; class Holothuroidea; order Apodida; family Chiridotidae; genus Chiridota; species Chiridota heheva. Next base: position 105,723 of record JAIGNY010003958.1, on the reverse strand, counting down.
AGCTTGTAACTCCTGACCAGAGTGAAAGCTTGTAAACTTGAGCTACATGCAATCGTACTGATATCATTTAAACTTGTAACCCCGACCACAGTCAAATTTGTAACCCCTGACTAGTGAAAGCTTGTAAGTCCGACTAGAATGAAAGCTTGTAGCCCCCGACCAGAGTGAAAGCTTGTAAACCCCAACCAGAGAGAAAGCTTGCAACCACCACCCAGAGTGAAAGCTTGTAACCCCCAACTAGAGTGAATACTTTGGCCCCGATCTTATATAGTCAGGAAGAGAGGTAAAATGTACTTTTAAATCAGTGATCGATCTATCGGAATCATACCCGACTCGGCTAGATTTCCTCCAAATTAAAAAACTGCTCAGAAATAGAAGAAAATTGCATGAAAATTTATAAAACTCCCTGAAATTGCCGCCAAAATTCCCAAAAAGTTCCTGAAAATTGAAAAACTTGCCCAAAATTTCTCAAAAATTAAGAAAAGCTCCCAAAAATTTGCAAAAATAATTGCGAAAATTATAAGCAATTAAAAAAACCTGCCTGAAAATGAAAGAAATTTCACGGACATAAAGGCTTCTTTTTTTCCGAATTTTTACCCCCACCACCCTCCCCCAAGCCAAATTTTTTGGTGAAATCATTGCTCAAAATAAACTTCCTAATAGGTTTTCGAGTGAAAAAAAAGCCCCTAAGTAAGATGGTTCCATACGCTATGTTCGGATTGCAGCAGCACCTTCATCCCTTTCTTCATCAACACAACCAAGATTTGAACCATTCATGCAGTAATCAAAGGCCAATATACCTGTTCTTTTATCGTTTATTTCCTAGTTCCTTATTTGATATTGACAATCTCCTTATTTATCGCGAGCTACATACCTCTTCTTTTATCGTTATTTTCTAGTTCCTTATTCGATATTGACTATCTTCTTATTCGTTGCTCCCTATATATCTGTTCTTTTATCGTTATTTCCTAGTTTGTAATTCGATATTGACTATTTCCCTATTTGTCGCTCGCTATATACTGTACCTGTTCTTTCATCTGTTTATCGTTATTTTCTATTTCCTAATTCGATATTGACTATTTCCTAATTCATCGCTCACTCTACCTTTTCTTTTAATTTTATTTCTTAGTTCCAAATTCAATATTGATTATTTCCTAATTCGTTCCTCCCTATATATCTGTTCTTTTATCGCTATTCCTTCCTAATTCGTTATTGACTATCTTCTTATTCGTCGCGTGCTTTATATGTTTTTTGTATTGTTATTTTCTAGTTGGTAATTCAATATTGACTATTTCCCTATTCGTTGCTCCCTATATATCTGTTATTTTATCGTTATTTCCTATTCCTAATTCAATAATGACTATTTCCTTATTCGTTCCTCCCTATATGTCTGTTCTTCTATTGTTATTTCGTAGTTCCCAATTCAATAATGACTATCTCTCTATTTGTCGCGCGCTTTATACCTGCTAGGAACAATAAACATATTAAAGAAGGTGTATAGTGAGCAACTATAAGGAAATAGTCAATATTGAATTGGAACTAGGAAATAACAATAAACATATAAAAGAAAGGGTATATAACGCGCGATGAATTAGGAAATAGTTAATTTTGAATAGAAACTAGGAAATAACAATAAAAGAACAGGTATATAGGGAGGAACGAATAAGGAAATAGTCAATATCAAATTAGGAACTAGGAAATAACGATAAGCAGTTAAAAGAACAGTGAATAGTGAGCAACGAGTAAGGAAATAATCAATATTGAATTAGGAAGTAGGAAATAATGATAAAAGAACAGGTATATAAGGAGCAACGAATAAGGAAATAGAAAATATCGAATTAGAAACTAGGAAATAATGATAAAAGAACAGGTACATAGGGAGGAAGGAATAGGGAAATAGTTAATATCAAATTAGAAACTATGAAATAACGATAAACAGTCAAAAAGAAGAGTTATATAGCACGCGACAAAATAGAAAATAGTCAATATCAAATTAGGAACTAGAAAAAAAGATAAAAGAACAGGTGTATAGAGAGCTAAGAATAAGGAAATAGTCAATTTCAAATTAGGAACTTGGAAATAACGATAATAGAGCAGATATATAAGGAGCTACGATTTAGGAAATAATCATTATCGTATTAGGAACTAGGAATTAACTATAAAAGAATAGGTATATAGCCAGCGATGAAGTAGGAAATAGTAATTAGGAACTAGGAAATAACGATAAACATCAAAAAGAAAGGATGTATTGCGAGCAACGAATAACGAAATAGTCAATATTGAATTGGAACTAGGAAATAACAATAAGAAAACAGTTATATAGAGAGAGAGCAACGAATAAGGAAATAGTCAATATGGAATTAGGAACTAGGAAATAATGATAAACATAAAAGAAAGGGTATATAGCGCGCGACGAATTAGGAAATAGTCAATTTTGAATAGGAACTAGAAATTAACGATAAAAGAGCAGATATAGGGAGGAACGAATGATGAAATAATCAATATTGAATTAGAAACTAGGAAATAACGATAAACAGTTCAAAGATCTGGTCTATAGCTAGCAAAGAATAAGGAAATAATCAGGAATTAGAAGCGGCGAATTAGGAACTACACTCTTAGAAAAAAGGCTCTACTTGGAACTTTTAACGGTTCTATAGCTTGTCACGTGTTTGGAACCCAATATTGTTTTTCAAGGAACCGTCGATATGGGTTCCCCATGGAACCTCAAACTCTCTGAATCCAAGGTTCCCCATGGAACTTTTTATGGGTTGTATATAGCTTGTCATGTTTTTTGGAACCCAATATGGTTCTTCAAGGAACCGTCTTTATAGGTTTCCCATGGAACCTCAAAACCACAAGAATTACGGTTCTCCGTGGAACCTTGAGGGGTTCTTTATGTATGTTCATATTCTGCATGTCTTTTATATTGAAAATTATGGAATAATATTGAAAATTATGGAATTGAATCAATTTGCATCCATCATGTATTAAGGCGAGGTACATTTTTTACCATAATTAAAGGAATATCGCTGTGAATTTTCATATATATAATACAGAAGAAGTGAAGAAACAAATTGGTGTAAACCCTATGTTAAAATCTTTTTTTTATTTAGAGCCAAGATAAATTCTTACGCCTATAATACAGATGTAAGTTCAACAAAAAATATTTCTCTTCTTTAAAGTGTAAGGCGCATGTCATAAGCAGAGCTGGGCACAATTATCTGTTCGAGTAGAGTGCATACTTGATAATTAAACAAAAAATTTAAATAATTTAGAAAGAGGTAATTCGTGAGATACGTGAAAGTTGCTGGAATGTAAATTGATGACAGTACACTTTACACTGCAAGATACTGGTTTAATCTTTGAACAGTTGGAAGTGCAATAACTCCTCAACAGAATAAGATATCAACATGGTTTTTCCCAGTGCGTGCTTTTTAAATTATAGTCCTCTGTCACAAAAATTAAAATTTCATGCGATTATTCCTTTAATTTTAAACCAATAATCGCAACCAGGCTCTTTCATTGACAACCAAGTCAATGTCCACGGCCTTTTATAACCAGTTGTGGTAACACTGGCGTGTCTACCCCACAGGTGTTCCTAACGTCATGGCAACCTATATGCTTACTAGTATATATATAAAGAAAGGTAGGACTCTTTCTAATTGTCTACTAACTGTGGTGTAGCGGTTATCATACCTGTCTACAGACCACGAGGCCCTGGGTTCAAGCCTGGGGTGGGTAGACCCGCCAGTGCACCACAACTGGTTATTAAAGGCAGTGGACATTGACTTGGTTGTCAATGTTATGTCTGTCCGTATGTCGTACCTGTGCTCTCGTCCGGGTTGTATTAAGCGTTTTGTGATCGCATTGTTACTATCATAACCGAATACGCAGGTGACCACCCCGTCATTGTAATTGTGTGTTTACTCCTCGTCGCTTTCTAACGCGAATTTCAAATTGTATATGAAAATTCCTTTTTTTGACCACTCGTGAATCTTAATTACACTTTTTTACTCTACCCACATTTGCTGGAGACTCCCTTCTTCGTGTATAAGCCACGGTATTTCTTAGTTTTTTTTTTCGATTAGATGTACAAAAGATTAATTTTCTACAAAATTACCGTCAAGACAATCTATCCGCCCAACAATTTGCAGCAAACTAAAGAAACATTGCGATGATGTAATTGAAGCGCTGCTTTAGGCTTGAACCTAGGGCCTTTGTGTTCTGTAGACAGGTATGATAACCGCTACACCACAGTAGGTAGACGTCCCACCGCTCGCGACGACGACGAGTGAACACACAATTACAATGACCGGGTCGTCGCCTGCCTATTCAGTTATGATAGTAACAATGCTATCACGAAACGCTTAATACCAACCAGGACGAGAACACAGGTACGACGTACGGACAGACATAACATCGACAACCAAGTCAATGTCCACGGCCTTTGATAACCAGTTGTAATACACTGGCGTGTCTACCCAACACAGGCTTGAACCCATGGCCTCATGGTCTGTAGACAGGTATGATAACCGCTACACCACAGTAGGTAGATAACCCACCGCTCACGGCATCAATTCAAATATATATATCTATTTTGCGGACGTTGTGGCAATAGGTATTTAACCTTCATTGATCGGCTGATACCCTAATCACATTGTTCAATGTACGTGGCATTATCTGTGAAGATTGTGTAAGAAACTTGAATTCCAACTTCCAACAAATTTTCTCCAAATTTTTTGATCATAATTTTTTCCTTCATATGGGATTTGGCTAAGATAATATTATAAATTTCTGCAAGGTATCTATGTTAAGAATGCGTTTGTTTATTTTTTGTTTTTTTACGGTATCAAACATTCTATAGTCAATACTAGACACAAAATTTATCTAATAATACTACGTTTTCATTATCACAAACTAATATGTATTGAAACAAGTGTATATTTGTAATAGTATTAGGGTCTAAATATTCAAGAAATAGTTTGTCAATTACATCAGATGCTTTTCTGAAAATTACAGAAAATTGTAAAGAACCCTTTACAAACCGAAGAAACCCAGGTTCCACAGAGAAGCCTGACCAACCAGAAAGAATCCCTCTGCCTCTCAAAGAACCTCAATTGAGGTTCTGTAAAGAACCTTAGGGTTTTACTGAGAACCTTGAAGAACTTTTTTGCTAAGAGTGTAGGAACTAGGAAATAACGATGAAAGAACTGGTATGTAGCGAGCAACAAATAAGGCGACGACGACGAGTGAACACACAATTACAATAACAGGGTCGTCACCTGCGTAATCGGTTATGATAGAAACAATGCTATCACGAAACGCTTAATACGACCCGGACGAGAACACAGGTACGACGTACGGAAAAGACATAACTTCGACAACCAAGTCAATGTCCACGGCCTTTGATAACCAGTTGTGGTGCACTGGCGTACAAATAAGGAAATATTCAGTATCAAATTAGGAACTGGCGAATTAGGATACGGCGAACTAGAAACTAGGAAATAACGATAAAAGAACAGGTATATAGCGAGCAACGAATAAAGAAATAGCCAATATCGAACTAGGAAATAATGTTAAACAGATAAAAGAAGTGGTATATAGCGAGCAACGAATAAGGAAATAGTCAATATTGAATTAGGAACTGGAGAATTGAGAAACGGCGAATTAGAAACTAGGAGCTAAGAACCAACTTTACACACCAGTTCCATTTTTACTCTGCCAGACTTTTCATAATCATTTTATCTAGTCATATTTAGGGGTCTGTAATTTTCTAAAGTTATACATCGAGAGATTTTGTATTGGAAATTATATTATCAGGAAATGGATACCTCTATACTGTATGTTTGTTATTTGTTTTGAGCCAGACTCGGTCAATCGGCAGTCCAGTCTGCCCCTGGGAGTAAGGAGAGTTTTAATTCCCTTTAGAAAAGAGGTGAAAAAGGGTCATTGTCATTGCAAAAAGTCCCACATTTATACTTCCTTTGGCCTCCAAAAAAAAAAAGATATCTTCTCCACTGCTCATGACTCCGATATAAATATGTGCTCCTGCTTATATTAACTTGAAGATAGGCTAAGACTTGAGACAATTTCACTATGGCGCTCCTGGGATAAATTTGTCATACTATTTTGCATACATTTTTGTCCTAGAGTACCATATGTGTTACTTGGCGCCTCTGGTTTTTCTATGGCCAGTTGCGTAACGCAGTGGGGCTAAACTGTGCAGAGTTCTGGGCCTCCGACCCCAAGGAGGCCTCCAGCAAAATCAATCTAAAAAAATGAGAAGAACAATATGAAGATACAAAATTACTCTTTGGTCGAAACCCTATAAGTCTCTCGATAATTTGATTTGCGGCCCCTTGATCAATATAAATATGTTCCCGTATTGTTTTGTTCTGACTGGGTTTCCCAGTGCAGTTTAAACTGACTCGACGACAAAGAGTCGAAATATGCCCCTATGCCTGCATGCAGAACAAAGATAACATCAGAAATACGGGGATATCAAAGCAGGGGCTACGCGATAAATACCAATGGGCTCCTTGTCGTATGCTTAGATTGGGCCCTCAGTCTAACAAAGGACGAGGAATCTGTAAATGGAGGGCCTCATTCGTTTACATTGTGACTGCAGAAAGACCGAAAAAATAAAGGCAAAAAACAATTTCCATACGGCTGAATTTTTCTCATGGAATTTTTTTAAATTTGTGAATAGATTAGAGATTTAAGTCTACAAATTGCGTACCGTAATAATGCCCTAAAATTGTTCCTATTAACAGTAGGGAAGAATTTGAGACTTTTGGTGTAATAATTCATACACCATAATTTGGAGCTTCGTGTTTATTAAGATCCATGGGGGCCACCATTTAACTATAGTGATAACGTTAAGTCATTGGGGATTTGTAATGAAGTCTTTTTGAAAGGAAAAACCGATATCAAATAAATATTTATTAGATTTGACTGCGGACTTCTTAATTATATCGTGGAATTCGCGAACAAAATAAAAAGACTTCCGTTGACAGGCCGTTCACCTTTTGAACAGCCCTCTCGACACATGACTCTGTGTTAGCTGATACCATGTACATGCATCATACGTCACATCACACAAATACTACCGCTCTCTTAGTAAAAATTCCATTGGTATAACGTTATCACAAGTTAAAAGGACGGCCTCCATGGATCTTCATGAATACGAAGCTCCAAATTTGTGTGTATTGTCCTAATACACCAAAAGTCCAGGATTCTCCCTGACTGCGGAACATGTTTCTGATATCATTTTTACACCTCAAATTTGCTGAAATCGCATTGGCGCCAGGGGGATGCGGTCCCATGGCCCCCATATGGCCCCATGCGGCCTCACTGAACTAATATTCTTGTAATTTACACCAGTTGTTTATCAAAAGAGTACCCCATTTGAACAGAAACTAGGACTTTATAACTGGAAAATTTGATTTAAAATATGAAGTTGAATAAACTCCAATTATATTAGTAAGTTAAATAATCCTCAATCATATTAGTATATCTGTAAATATTTGTGTACATGTACTACAGTATATCAAATATCTGCTGAAGTACAAATATTGACATTAGTTTATCATCTTCTATTTGATAAATATTCAAAATACGCAAATATAACTTTACCTCATATACTTTGTTTCATGGGCGTAAGAAGCAGGAGGGGGGCGCTTTAGCGCCCCAGACAAAAATGTGACGGACGGAAGTTTGCTTCGACCCCAAACAAAACTTCTCACAATCGTGGGATAAATATGAGATTTTTAAATGAGGACAGGGGTTGTGGTTCGTGGTAAATAAACATTCAGCCCCCCCCCCAAGAATTTTTTTTGTTCCTACTCTGTTGCTTTGTATAATAAAGACAACATAAATTACCTAACAATGCGGGTAACTATTGTTTTTCATGTTGGTGCGATAGCAACGTTGCTAAAGACATGCAAATGGAGTAAAGAAATATCACATTGTGATTACTCCATCAAATGTTTTCTAGCAAATACTCTGTATTTGATCGGCGTTACAGCGGGCCACTGGCGGGCCTATATCGGGCCACCGCCGCTGGGAAAATGTAACCTTCCTACGGTCCTACCAGCGGGCCGCCGTCTTTGCCGTTAGCAATGGGCCGCCCGGCGGCGGCTTGCATACTGGGACAGATCCTTTCCATACTGCAAATAATTGTCAAAACACATTGATTTTTATATCAGCAATTACCTGTTTATCGACCTGCAAACTCTCCCCCCCCCCCTGTATATATGTATATATATATATATATATATATATATATATATATATATATATATATATATATATATATATATATATATATATATATATATATATATATATATATATATATATATATATATATATATATATATATATATATATATATATATATATATATATATATATATATATATATATATATATATATATATATATATATATATATATATATATATATATATATATATATACATTTACTTCAAGTTATACCTTACCTTCCATGCTATAATTATGCAAATCTGGTCACACGACCTGATTCTAACGCACTTCTAACCGACCCTAAAAAACGCAGTAACCAGCCAAGCCCTGACCTCCATAATACCTCTGTACCACATCACTCTTTTTCAGCGCGTTGTTGTCATTAACATCGCTGAAAACTGGTCATTTTTATTTTATTAATAATTAACCTTTCTAACTCTTTTCTCTTAGACAGCTTCTACCTGGAGGGTTTTACGCTGCCCGTTCTCATCTGGCTCGCCTTTTCAAGTCTTCCGAGATAAGGGTGAGGTAGCCATGGGTCCGAGATTTCTTCGGCCGACCTACACGACTTTACCCGTGTAGCCTACACTTAGGATAGCGGGATTTTGTCTCCATTCGTACAAAGCGAGTGGCTATTTCGAGAGCGTCCTACTCTTGTGGTGGGTGTTTTAGGTCCTAGAGCACCAGTTGTGCCTGTCTAGGGGACCCCTCGCCCCGGGATTTAGTCTTTTTCTCCCTTAGCCCCACCCGCCTCGAGGTGACCCTAGCGTTATACTATGTATAGTGTTTAGCACGTTAGGATATTTCAGTACACCTCGAAAAAGGAAATTGGCTGGCCAATAGGCCAATTTCCTTTTTCGATTTTGGCGCATGTGCATTGGGTCGTAGTCACCGTTGGGTGTTCGAGGGGTCGCCCTGTAACAATTCTAGGGAGCTACAGTTGTTACAAGCGAGCTTATTTTCGTTTTCACGTTAACAGCATATGAATATTTTTATTTTTCTTACACAGTTTTGAGAGAAAATATTTAATTTTCAGGATTGAAATTGGGGTGTTGGAGAGACCGTGGGTGGGTCTCTCCGACGTCCTATTTACAGGGAAAATGATCTTTCCTTTTTATCTTTACAGACCTCAAGTACACAGTGGTTGGTGTTTCCCACGCTACCCCGGCGCTTATAAAGTCATTACGTTGGAGGCGTTTTCTCGGGTTTCTAAAGTTTTTCAGATAGAAACTTTTTTTGTTTAGAATTTTTTCTGTTAAAGCAAGTGTTGTTGTTCTGTTTAGAATGCTATGCCTCGTCTCTCTTTAGCGTGTCCGTAAGATCATAGTTACTTTGCCGTATTTATGTTTGTACGCATTACGTTCTTCTCTTAAGAAATTTTTTCAGTGAAAATTGTTTTCTGTTTAAAAAAGTTTTGATGTTCTGTTTAGACTGCTATGCCTCGTCTCTCTTTAGCGTGTCCGTAAGATCATACTTACTTTGCCGTATTTGTGTATGTACGCATGGATATATGTTCTTCTCTTTTCAGATATAAAAGAAATTTACTGAGAAGGTTACGCTCTTAGAGGCGTTGCGCCTAGAGCGGTAACGGTAACAGAGAGAGAGATAACCTCTTAGGGGCGCTACACGCGTCGCCTAAGTTGTAGTAAGATCCTATTGACGGGTCGAAAAGGTTCCGTTGGACGGTCCCAAACGGTTCCGCAGCTCTATTCACGGGCATAGTGCGGTTCCGGGGGCCGGTTCCATAAACACGGTTCCATAAACACGGTTCCATACGGTTCCGTTGGACCGTCCCTGACGGTTCCGCAGCCCTATTTGCGGGCATTGTGCGGTTCCGTGGGACGGTTCCATACGGTTCCGGGATCCATACGGTTCCGCGGCCCGTTGTTACGGGGCAGACGGTTCCATTGGACGGTTCCGTGATCCATACGGTTCCGCGGCCTGTTGTTACGAGGCGGACGGTTCCATTGGACGGTTCCATACGGTTCCGCGGCCCGTTGTTACGGGGCGGACGGTTCCATTGGACGGTTCCGCGGCCCGTTGTTACGGGGCGGAAGGTTCCATTGGACGGTTCCATACGGTTCCGCGGCCCGTTGTTACGGGGCGGACGCTTCCATTGGACGGTTCCATAAGGTTCCGCGGCCTGTTCTTACGGGGCGGACGGTTCCATTGGACGGTTCCGCGGCCCGTTGTTACGGGGCGGACGGTATCATTGGACGGTTCCGCGGCCCGTTGTTACGGGGCAAACGGTTCCATACGGTTCCGCGGCCCGTTGTTACGGGGCGGACGGTTCCATTGGACGGTTCCATACGGTTCCGTGGCCCGTTGTTACGGGGCGGACGGTTCCGCGGCCCGTGTTTACACAGGTCCGTATTTAACGGGCTAACGTACATCGTACGGTTTAATCCGGTTATACGCCCAACTAGCTACAAGCTACGTGGTCAGGTGACAGGTGACATTCTTGACAAGAAGTATAGCATTGACAGCTATTTTTCTTCTTGGTCCCGTAGCCATTAGCTACGTAGTTCCACGGCTCGTGTGAACGCAATTAAGACTGTCTACGTTGAACGTTACAAGTTCCGTATTTATTTTCACCAGTATCATGGACATGGAGGACAGGTCCCCGAGTGTCGATGTTTTACACACCCAGGATGTCCCGTGATGCGTAGCGTGCAAACGCTTCTTTAAATTACTCTCCGGTGACATCCATCTCACGTGTTACGCGTGCAGATTATGCTGCGAGTTCATTCTTGGTACTCTTTGCAGCGATTGGGATCTAGCGGCGTGGTCGGAGCACAGACTCCACCGCGACCGGTACTTTCAAAGAGCGGCGGAGAAAGTGGAGAAGCGACGGTCTGATAGGCCCTCTTCGTCTTCCCCCCGCCGCCACCGCCACCCAGGTCCAAAACCAGGGAGGCGGGGCCGCCGCCCACTCTCAGCGGAGCGCCTCTTGAAAGACGTACACCGTACGGTTAATCCGGAAGTATAGCATTGAGACAGCTATTTTTCTTCTTGGTCCCGTAGCCAACAGCTACGACAATTATACGGTTCCACGGCCCATGTTTACGGGTCCGTACGGTTCCACGGTCCGTGTTTTACGGGTCCGTACGGTTCCATTGGACGGTTCCGCGGCCCGTGTTTACGGGTCCGTACGGTTCCATACGATTCCACGGTCCGCGCTTACGGGTCCTTTCGCTTCCATTGAACGGCTCCAGTGAGCGGAACTTATTTTTAATGGGATAACGTACACTGTACGGTTCACCCGGTTATACGCCTACTAGCTACTACGCTACGTGGTCAGGTGACAGATGACTTTCTTTACAAGAAGTATAGCATCACGACAGCTATTTTCTTCTTGGTCCCGTAGCCATTAGCTACGCAGTTCCACGACTCGTGCGAACGCAATTAAGATTGTCTGCGTTGAACATTACCGTTCCGTAATTATTTTCACCAGTATCATGGACATGGAGGACAGGTCTTCGAGTGTCGATGCTCTACACACCCATGATGTCCCGGCGTAGCGTGCTAACGTTTCTTTGATTTACGCTCCGGTCACATCCATCTCACGCGTTACGCGTGCAGATTATGCTGCGAGTCCATTCTTGGTACTCTTTGCAGCGATTGGGTTCAAGCGGCGTGGTCGGAGCACAGACTCCACCGCGACTGGTATTTTCAAGGTGCGACCGAGAGAGTGCGACCGAGAGAGTGCGGCTTCGGTGTTCGGATGCGTACGGCTCCGTAGTTTTGTAACGGGATATCGTACACCGTACGATTTACCCGGATATGCACCCGCTAGCTACGAGCTATGTGGCCAGGTGACAAGTGATAATCTTCACAAAAAGTATAGCGCCGTGAGAGCTATTCTATTCATGGTTCCGTAGCCATTAGCTACGCAGTTCCACGATCATGTGAACACCATTAATACGATTATCCGCGTTGAACGTTACATTTCCGCAATTACTTTCACCAGTATCATAGGCACGGGGGACAGGCCTCCGAGCGTCGGTACGTCACGCACCTAAGAGGTCCCGCTATGCATAGCGTGCAAACGCTTCTCTAGACCGTACGGGCCTGTACGACTTCAGAGTTTTTGCAACGGGATAACGTACACTGTACGATGAACCCCGAGGTTGAGTCCGCTAGCTAGGAAGCTACTTGGTCATAGCTACGCTGTTCCACGGCCGTGTGAACTGCCTCTGTAGGATTTTCCGCGTTGAACGTTACAGTTCCGCGATGTTTTGCGCCTATATCATCGACACGAAGGGCAGGTCCCTAGTGTCGGTGCGTTACGCGCCTTGACTGTCCTGCGATGCGTCGCATGTAAACGCTTCTTAGGTTGCGCTTTGGTGTTATCGACATGTTCAAACCCGTGTACACCGCTGTGGTCCTCGGTTCCGCGATGGGACCGGTAGGCCCACAAGAGGCGACGCCCTACGGGGTCTTACGTGAGTTAGTACCCTTTTTTATGGCTAGTTGTAGAGCCATTGGATTACTTGCACGGGTCCATTAGGGTCCGTACGGCTCCGGTAATCGGTTCCATACGGCCCCCACGGCTTGTTTTCACGGCCCCGTATGGGTCCGTAACACAACTCGGCGGCTCCGTCCGGGGCATGGGATGACGTTTGGGTCCGTAGGGCTGCTTAGTCCTACAGCAAGGTAACGTACAACGTACGTCACACCCGATAGTTTCGGAGAATTCCACGTCCGTGTGAGCTGACTTGGTGAGATTTTCGCGTTGAACGTCACGGTTCCGCATAGTTTTTCACCAGTTTCATGGACACGAGGACGAGTCCCCGTTTGTCGGTACGTCACACTCCCAGGATGCGTCGCGTGTTAGCGCTTGCTCGGGTTTCGAGGCCTCGGGTGATAAGATTTCCTTCTTTACGGGAGGCATACCATCACGAAAGCTATTCCCTCCGTGTTACGTAGTTCCACGACCGTTCAAACTACTCTGA
>JAIGNY010003958.1:77500-87500 GCA_020152595.1 Chiridota heheva | reverse complement strand
TGTAAGCTTATTTTTTGGAACATACAGAATGAGGTGGTTTTGAGAGCGAAGGCGGTAATTAGTTTGTTTATAATGAAACATTTCGGTCAGATATAATGGGGCCATGTTATGAAGGGATTTAAAAATGAGTATTAATTTTTTTAATTTAATTATAATGAGACAGGTAGCCAATGAAGATTTTGCAGTAGATAAAGTGATGGAGTGAAACGGTTGCTTCTTGTGACGAGCCTTGCAGCATAATTCTGAACACGCTGCAACCTTTTTACTGTAACACCTGGCACCCCTGCAAGGAGGACATTGCAATAATCTATGCAGCTATGCACAAGTACATTTACAAGTGATATTGCAGAGCTTCTGTCCAGAAACTGCATGCACCTTCTAATGTTAAATAAATGGTAAAATGCAGTTTTGCATTTGTGATTGACATGGTCAGCCAATGTCATACGTTGATCTAACCAAGCGCCCAAATATTTGACAGTGGAAGATAATTTCACACTGTTGTTACCAATAGCAATACTGCCAATATTTGATTTTGTTAGTTGGTAATTGGATCAAAAAATAATGACTTCACTTTTTGAATCATTCGTTTTTAGTTTGTTGTAAATCATCCAATCTTTCACTATTTTCAAACAACCTTCAATTTCACCTATGACTGAGATCACATTTGATGGATCATTAGCATTGAACGACATGTATAAACTGTGGTCATCAGCATAACCATAAATACTAGGAGAAACGGCTATCAAAGCATCAAAAATAGAAGATGCATACCATGTGAATAATAGAGGTCCTCAACAAGAGCCCTGAGGCACACCAAATTCTACATCAAATGCCCTTGATTAAGCATTGCTGATAAGGATTTTTTGTTTCCTTTGAACTAAATAGGATTCAAACCAATCTAAGATGGTTCCATCAATGCCAAAACGCTTGTTTAAGGTTTTGAGAAGCATACCATGATCAATCGTGTCGAATGCTGCACTTAGGTCAAGGAGTACTAGAATGACACATTTTTGTTTGTCTAGTTGCAGCAGTATGTCTGACTGAATTTTAGTTAAAGCAGTTTCTGTGCTATGGAATGGGCGAAACCCTGATGGAAAGGAAGGTAATAAGTCATGCTGCTGACTATGCTTAATCATTTGTTCAACAACAGCACGCTCAATTATTTTAGACAAGAAACTAAGATTGCTTACTGGTCGATAGTTATCATATGTTACATCAAGCCCTTGTTTTTTAGGACTACGGATTCTTTCCATTTTCCGAAAAGTGCACTCAGCCTTTAAAATATTTTACTAATTTTTTCGAATATTTCACTCAACTTTTCGAATATTTCACTCAACTTTCCGAATATTTCGTTCAATTATCCCAAAACGCTAACCACAGGAAAGTCTGGTAAAAACAATGGAGTTGCAAAGGGGTGGCGGGTTGGGTTGCATTGGGGGAAGGGGTTTACAAGCCATCTAAAATTTCTTTAAGCCCCAAGATCTGCCAAATGAAATATTTGTTTACCTAAAATAGGCGTATTACGAACTTGCTCGACTGTAGTGCAAGTAACTTGTAAGTGAGCCCAAGATAGCACGGAACCAGATGTGTCGGAACCACTGGGAGCAACAAAAGCGACTGCCCTCCTTGTCCTAGGGGAAAGGGGCAAGAGGTGCCCTTTTCAAAGTTAAGGCGGACGCTGGCAGGAGGTGCCCTTTTGAAAGTTGAGGGCGGACCGGGCAGGAGGTGCCCTTTTGAAAGTTACCTAAAATTAGGTCATTCTTGAAGCTTGAAAACAAATAGAAATCGACTCACTCACAAATCCTACATAGTATGATAGTACATACAAAATGTAACATACATTTAGTATTTATTTGACGCAATTAAAGCAAGATAATTTATCAGAAGACCTGACACCAAAGGCCGTGCATGATGGGAGGGGGCATGTCTCCAATTATTTTCAAAAACCTAGGCCTTTATACATATTCACGCAATAGGCAATTGCTAAGTTTGGTCCTGGCTTCCCAATTTCCAACCCATAGGCGAGATTTGTCTACCGAAAGTTGACAGGGGAGGGAAGGGGAGTCAAAAGTGGGTTGGGGAAATCACGCTAAGATTAACAAAATTATCACACAAAAAGTATACATTTGGAAACAAATAGGGGTATGGGCCATAATCCTCAAACCATATGTGTAGAAACTGGGGCCAGGGGCACGTGCTACCACCTTTTCGAAAACTGACAAAAGGGCCCTTTTTTTAAATAAACATTGCTGCTCAATTACTGTCCACAAAGTGCCCTCACTTGATTCTATCCCTAATTCCTTCCGACACCCCTGCACGGAACTAATTATTTGCCCTATTGAAACCTATAATAAAACCTTTAAGTTCGGGGTTTTTTTGGCTCTTTTTGAGGCTGAAGTGCATAAGTATTGTGCACCCTCACCGAATTACGTAAATTTTGGCATGGGTCTATCTGTCCATGGAAAAAAAAAGTTCCCCATGAAACTTTCTCTGAAGCAGATCTCGTCAAGATTGAACATGCATAGTCAAAACCTGTCCTTTCTCTACAATCAGATCGGTTCGTACCGCCAATCGGGAGACTCAATAAGCCCCCCGATCGGGAGGCTCAAGCATGCGCACTGAGCTTACAGTGATATATGGAAGCCGCCGTTTTTATTGTGAAGTTTCAGCCATGGACGCGTATTAATCGTTTCATTGAAGGTTTGTAACAAAGTTTGCTTTCTTCATGTTCAATTTCTCGAAAGTAAAATAACTTCGTTACTATCACGCAGTTGATTTTCACAAATCTCCAAGTTATTTCTCATAATTTCAGAAAACCTTCTTAAAGCGCGACTGCCCAACGGTAACACATAATAAGAATGTATTACTTTTCATCAAATTTCTTGAAAACCGCACGGTGAATTTTAAAAGCGCACGGTGAAAATGAATTCATATGCCATTGTTTTAAATCGTGAAGAAAAATTTGAACCCTTCACAGTGGTTGAGTTCCCTGCGCTCGAAATATGTCTGATTCTTATGTTATTCCTATACAAACTTTGAATTTGGATAGATGCATTGTGGGATACATCTCTAAAGGATCCCCTGATCGGGAGAACAAAACTGTTCTTCCGATCGGGGGTACGAACCGGACTGACCATCGCTAAAAGTTTCAACCTCCAAGCTTCCTGTCTCATAAAATGGGAGATCCCCAAAAAATTCTAAATTAGACATTTCTCATGCAGGGGTTCTCACTTTGGGCTAGCGTATACTTGATTAGTTCTGTGCTACCGTATATGTGTATGTATTACCGTATTATAATATATATCAGTAGTTACTGACCATAGCCGTAATATGTATTACCGTATTATAATACATGTCAGTAGTTACTTACCATAATTTCATCAGTATTCACAGTAGTATGCGATTCAAATCGGGTGCCTTATCTGCCTCAAAGAGCTTCCACACAAGTCTGTATATCCATGCATGTCACCCTCTATTTGTACCTAATCAAAGTGTGGAAACTCTTTGACCTAACGTCATTTCAACCATTCCTGTTGGGTCAGACCTACTTTCATTGAACTTTCATTGAACTTTCATTAACTCTCTGTGTGAAAGACAACCTTTTGTGATGTCACTATTATGGTGACATATCATGTACTTTGACATGTTTGAAATGCCTAACCATGGAGCTATTAACTCAGTTAATAGCTCCATGGTCTAACCATGGAGTTGTCAATCACAACTCTCTGGTCTTTTTTACAGAGCAATTATTATGGAAGATTAATAAACATATTATCTTTTTCCTAGCTATTGTGACACTCTCTTTGTGAGTTGTTCTAAATCTATAAATGGTTTAATTATTTTAGTGCACTTTCTGGTGTATTACTTTTAGTTTGAACAACACCTGGTACCTCTTTGTTCCTATTTCAAACCAAAACAATTTAATTTGTCAAATATTTCGAGTGCATTATATACCTTGATCCAACTTCCATTTTAATTATATCTCTGCCTCACATTGCAAGGCAGACTTCGAAGTTGTAAGAAACAGAGCAAAAACAAAACAAACCGAAAAAAAAGGAAAAAGGGGAAAAGCAAATTCTTTCATATTATAAAATGCTAAAACGTGTATTCTCAGTGAATTTTTAATATTTACTGAACTTTGTATCCATGAAGTCATGTTTTCTTCATATTTATATTATATATTCTTCGTCTCATATTGTTATGTGTGTTTTCCTCTTGTGTTTTGTTATATACATATGTTTATTTTCTTATAGTCTTATAGAGATGTTTTACAAGTTTGTGCAGATGAGCATGCACATTAATTGAAGTTATTAATTAATTGATTGAAATGATTGTTTGAAGATTATCAATCATTGATCGAAATGATTGTTTTCATAATTTTAAAGATATGGAAATATGTTGCTCGATTGAATTTTGTTGAATTAGCCTCAATCCACACTGACCGACCAAGTCATGTTTTTTAAATTCAGTTATTGGCGAAGTATTTCAGTTTATTGGTCAATGATCATGAGTTTTCTGGAATTCGTTCACTTGTCAACTTGACATCCCATTATTTTTAGCTATAATACAATTCATTCCCAAGATGTTATATTGGCCATCTCATATTTTGATGATTGATTGTGATTAATTATTTCCTTATTAAGAACTGACTGTGTTTTCTGGTATAAATGCTAGAAGAAACGTTAGTCTATTGTTTTGATTGTGTAACTTTGTTATTTTATAAGCACCAGACTGTGTCATATGTTCACGTACGCTGGAAACCTTTCTCCTAGTCTTGGCTAGTACACTTATTAGGAGTTAACTGACGGAACATGAATTTGAAAATTGTTTTGATACAGAAGCTTTTTAAAGATTGTGTTGAATTGGCCCGGGAATTTATAGAATTTGTTCTTATCTGAGGAAGTTATGAAATGATTATTTTTGTTTTGATGTGCATACACAATTCTAGTTATATCCTGTATTTTGTCAGAATAAGGAATTAAGTTAATTTTTGATATTTATTTTTAGTTTAATTCATATGTCTTATGGTTTTCAGAGTTGGTGTTCTGCCCACTATTCTCTTTTTGAGACATGAGTTCATGTCTTTTCATGACGGGGGCGTGTAGCATAGGTGAATTATTATTATTATTATTATTATTTCCTTTATTTATTTGTTCCCCATAATCATATTGTGCCCTACTTCTGGAATTGATCCACTGCTCCATGACCTTAGTTATCGGGTGTTACCACATAAACCCATTGAGAGGAGCCAAGCCATTTGTCTTGCCTCTATGTGGCCAATACCAGTGCACGTGATTGTGAGTCAACTTGTTTCTAGGAATAGGGACATGTTCGTTTTGTCACCATTATATATCCAAAATGAAGATATGATCAGTTGTAATCATGAGCTTGTAGAGTAGAGTTGCTATAGTGTATTGCTAGAGTTAAGACCTGTTTTATTATAATTGTATCCTGAATATATATCAAAGGAACCCATAGCCATTGTGTGTGTATTCTGTTACACCAAAGAGATTATTTGGTTACACTAAGCCTTTATGTTACCCACACGGACCTACGTTACACTTGCAATACAAAAAGAGGGCAAACGTATATATAGGCATTTTACTGCCTGAACAACAGTATAAGGAACTCTTGATTCTCTTCAACATGTATTTTTTCCTCCTCTACCCAACAACTTTCCTACATTTTCAAGTTTAAAGTATGTAGACCTTAATAGAACATAGAAATTCCGTTCAAAACCATGATCTATACACTTGACAAGGAGTCACAGTACGTTATTTACACTTTCGACCTGTTTGTATATAACCTCCTTGATTACACACTACATACAGCACACATACACACTTGAACGGATCAGGGGTATCAGCGCTAGTTCCGTCTCATGGCACCTCATGAATATGTAAATTTGCTGGGGTTTTAGCCGGTTTCCTCTGTCTCATGGCTTATTAGCCCCTCCTTCTGCTTTATAACTCCTCCCTTTTCTTTGGCTCATGCCATTTTCTCTCCGCCTTCTTTTTGATTGACAATAAAGTCAATATTTGTATTCGTTGGAAAGTTAATTGACACACATGCATATTCATAATCACGAAGCCTGACCTAGAACAAGTTGACTAAAGCAAGTGAACTGTCGATGCAGCCAGTAGTATTTAAATGGCAATTAATATGAAACATTCGTTGGTTTTGATGATAGTTATGCTGCGAAATGTACCAGACGATACAGAACAAGTCAAATGGAAAATGTAACATCGTAAGTACACCGTGAAATTGGAGAAATGAAGTTGCTACTTTTCAAGTTTATGTAGCCTAACTCTACGCTACTCGTAGAGTCGTACACCGTTAAGCCTAATGCTACATAAAATGTCAATAGAGAGGTAGCACACAACTAAATTTGCTCCTTTGAAATATATGATATAACTTAAAGCATGAATTTGAGGTCTTTCTTGTATCAGAAAGGATAATTTTTTCTTCGAGGTTTTCACCATGTTTACTGACAGACTGAACAGTTCTATTTAAATTAATTTTATTTTTGAGATTTCACTAGTGGTCACCTAAGGTTTTTAATTTTATGTCCCAAAATCAATTTTTTTATGTAAACTGGCAGATAAACATCTGACCGTAGTATACGCTATAGCCATTACATGACTGCGAATACTAGGTCAGATATCATCCTATTCATATAACGGTGGAAACCGCTACATTGACTCATAGTCGCGTCGCAGAATATTTGCGATGCACTCCTGTTTTGCGTACATTTTCCAAGAAATTTGTACTTTTTTACCTCATTCATTTTAGCCTGAAAAAGTTAAGCTACATAACTCAAAAAGCTTCTAGTATGTAAATCTTAATCTTAAAAGCTTGGACACATGAAAACACATTCAATAACTATGTACTAAAACCCGTAAAAGGAAGAAACTTTTACCTACCTCGGTTACCTTCTCACAATCGGGTGTGCCGAAGTGATTGTACCTAATTATTTCAAATTCTATCGAACATCAGCCATGCCAGCGTAGTGTAAATGTTGAACGCGTGTGTCCAGTTCGCTGGCGTTATATTTAATAGTACGTGTATCGGTGTTGTGCACCCTGTAAACAAAAATTAAACAAATTCCAAGAGCGTACGGTCGAATTGAAAGGAATAAACAATATTGGCTTACATTTTTAACCATTTTTAATCATTTTATGATTACCAGGCTACCAGCATGTTTTAATTACTAACAAGATTAACAGAAATAACAGAAGAAGTTAACTATATATTTTTATGTGGCGTAAGTACAGCAATTATACTAGTGTAACAGGTGACGTAAATAGACAGTGTAGTTGCGATTTTAGGACTGGGGCGATTTCCACGTTAAATCGGACAGGACGGAGTCTCACTCGGTATTGCATGTAGTGCGTAGCATGTAGGGCATACAGAGGGAGATATTATCTCACTACGTGCAGACGTGCCAATAGGCCTTACACGGATACTTTTTCTGAAGGAAATTTTAACCAAATTTGGAAAAATCCTAGTAAAGAGGCAGGAAGTGGCTGCTCACTTCTGACTCGGTCAAATGTTAATTTATAAAAAGAAAATCTTCATTGAAAATTTTCAAGAACACTGAGCAAGTTTCAATAATGTATGACAATCATTCACATATTTGAACTGCATAAGATTAAAGACACAGGAAGTCTTACGTGTACTTTAGAAGTGGCTGCGCACTTCCAAGGTGGTTTGACTGGTATGATTTATCTTCATTCTTCACGTGTCCCCTACTCGGTCCAGTTCACAGGCCGGCATGAAATTATGTCATATGCTCAAAATTTAAGTTTGAAATTGCTCAAATGGCCCTTTTCAAAAAAATTGGGTAGGAAACTTAAGATCTCAAAATAGCCGCTGCCACGAGACGGAGCTAGGGATGAAACCCCGAAAGTACCCGAATCCCGTCGAAAATTCAGCTGAGATTTGGCATGAGTATAGTTTTACGTGTCCCCTACTCGGTCCAGTTCACAGGCCGGCATGAAATTATGTCATATGCTCAAAATTTAAGTTTGAAATTGCTCAAATGGCCCTTTTCAAAAAAGTTGGGTAGGAAACTTAAGATCTCAAAATAGCTGCTGCCACGAGACGGAGCTAGGGATGAAACCCCGAAAGTACCCGAATCCCGTCGAAAATTCAGCTGAGATTTGGCATGAGTATAGTTTCACGTGTCTCCTACTCGGTCCAGTTCACAGGCCGGCATGAAATTATGTCATATGCTCAAAATTTAAGTTTGAAATTGCTCAAATGGCCCTTTTCAAAAATCTCGGGTAGGAAACTTAAGATCTCAAAATAGCCGCTGCCACGAGACGGAGCTAGGGATGAAACCCCGAAAGTACCCGAATCCCGTCGAAAATTCAGCTGAGATTTGGCATGAGTATAGTTTCACGTGTCCCCTACTCGGTCCAGTTCACAGGCCGGCATGAAATTATGTCATATGCTCAAAATTTAAGTTTAAAATTGCTCAAATGGCCCTTTTCAAAAATTTCGGGTAGGAAACTTAAGATCTCAAAATAGCCGCTGCCACGAGACGGAGCTAGGGATGAAACCCCGAAAGTACCCGAATCCCGTCGAAAATTCAGCTGAGATTTGGCATGAGTATAGTTTCACGTGTCCCCTACTCGGTCCAGTTCACAGGCCGGCATGAAATTATGTCATATGCTCAAAATTTAAGTTTGAAATTGCTCAAATGGCCCTTTTCAAAAAAATTGGGTAGGAAACTTAAGATCTCAAAATAGCTGCTGCCACGAGACGGAGCTAGGGATGAAACCCCGAAAGTACCCGAATCCCGTCGAAAATTCAGCTGAGATTTGGCATGAGTATAGTTTCACGTGTCCCCTACTCGGTCCAGTTCACAGGCCGGCATGAAATTATGTCATATGCTCAAAATTTAAGTTTGAAATTGCTCAAATGGCCCTTTTCAAAAATCTCGGGTAGGAAACTTAAGATCTCAAAATAGCCGCTGCCACGAGACGGAGCTAGGGATGAAACCCCGAAAGTACCCGAATCCCGTCGAAAATTCAGCTGAGATTTGGCATGAGTATAGTTTCACGTGTCCCCTACTCGGTCCAGTTCACAGGCCGGCATGAAATTATGTCATATGCTCAAAATTTAAGTTTGAAATTGCTCAAATGGCCCTTTTCAAAAATTTCGGGTAGGAAACTTAAGATCTCAAAATAGCCGCTGCCACGAGACGGAGCTAGGGATGAAACCCCGAAAGTACCCGAATCCCGTCGAAAATTCAGCTGAGATTTGGCATGAGTATAGTTTCACGTGTTCCCTACTCGGTCCAGTTCACAGGCCGGCATGAAATTATGTCATATGCTCAAAATTTAAGTTTGAAATTGCTCAAATGGCCCTTTTCAAAAATTTCGGGTAGGAAACTTAAGATCTCAAAATAGCCGCTGCCACGAGACGGAGCTAGGGATGAAACCCCGAAAGTACCCAAATCCCGTCGAAAATTCAGCTGAGATTTGGCATGAGTATAGTTTCACGTGTCCCCTACTCGGTCCAGTTCACAGGCCGGCATGAAATTATGTCATATGCTCAAAATTTAAGTTTGAAATTGCTCAAATGGCCCTTTTCAAAAATCTCGGTCTTAAGATCTCAAAATCTCAAAATAGCCGCTGCCACGAGACGGAGCTGGGATGAAACCCCGAAAGTTAATCCCGTCGAAAATTCAGCTGAGATTTGGCATGAGTATAACGTGTCCCCTACTCGGTCCAGTTCACAGGCCGGCATGAAATTATGTCATATGCTCAAAATTTAAGTTTGAAATTGCTCAAATGGCCCTTTTCAAAAATTTCGGGTAGGAAACTTAAGATCTCAAAATAGCCGCTGCCACGAGACGGAGCTAGGGATGAAACCCCGAAAGTACCCGAATCCCGTCGAAAATTTAGCTGAGATTTGGCATGAGTATAGTTTCACGTGTCCCCTAC
Source organism: Chiridota heheva (assembly GCA_020152595.1). Classification (NCBI taxonomy): domain Eukaryota; kingdom Metazoa; phylum Echinodermata; class Holothuroidea; order Apodida; family Chiridotidae; genus Chiridota; species Chiridota heheva. The sequence goes on along the minus strand of JAIGNY010003958.1, from coordinate 77,547 downwards.
TTGGTCCAGTTCACAGGCCGGCATGAAATTATGTCATATGCTCAAAA
>JAIGNY010003958.1:37500-67500 GCA_020152595.1 Chiridota heheva | reverse complement strand
TGACCTTAGTGAAGGGTTTTCTTGGGCTTGCGGCTGACAACGCACCCAGTGACGTAATTCCGAAGCCCTGCACCGCCAGAACCGGGACAACCTGTCTAAAGGGAACCCTGTGGGTGCCCACTGACTCAGAACTAGGCTGCCTTTTTTTTTTTAGGAAACTTAAAAAATGACTTATAAATAGCTACCAATATGCCCAAATTGCGAGAGCTTTCGGGGGCTTGACCCCTGACTACAAAACAAGGATTTTGGCCTTTTAAAAGAAACTTAAAAAATGACCTTTAGATAGCTACCAAAATTCCCAGATTTCCAGAGCTGGACCCCACCAGTGGCCGTTAGCGCCTCAGACTCCTGCATTTAGAAGCACCCCCAGTTTGGGCCAGGGGCACCCTGTCCCAAACTTACGCCACTTAACGCACCCCTTTTTGTTTACAACATACATCGTATTTTCAGATGCACCCTTTAATCCCCCCAAAACGCCCCTCCCCCACCCACCATTTTAATTCCTAATTACGGCCCTGGAAGTGAAGTCGAGCTATCCTTGTGCTCCTGAACCTCACAGCAGCGTTTGATACCATAGACCACACAGTGCTCATCGATCGCTTTATGTGCAGGTATGGGGGTTCTGGTGTAATTGCCTTGTTTTGGAACAAAATTAAACAAATAATCATAATAAACAAAGATAGATATAAACCTGTTTGTATGAATTGGGGTGAGTTGCTGGGGCCCATTGTGCTCATTGTCTATACATACTACTCCAGTTGAATATATTATATAGGGCTCATGGGCCCACATGTGTCATATACGCAGATAACACCTGTATATTCTCCATGAAATCCCAAAGCAGATTATCCACAGACAAAACATTGAAGGGTGTATCTGTGGCATGAAGACATGGGTGGTGTCCAATTACTTTATGTTGAGTTATTCTTATCATGTGAATGCACAGCATAATGTACATTCTGGTGTTGGAATTTCACCGAAGGATGGCAAGCGCCGTTCAACCATTGCCACTTCTTTCAACAGCTGAATAAGGACTAGGACAAACGACGTACTTACGCTTTGATGTTCGGCATATTAGTCTGTCTGTATGGCTGTGGAAAAACAGGTTTAAATCGGGTACCTCCAGCATCTCAGTTATGTTGAATGCCAGTATATAAAACAGTGGTACTGCATTTCACTTCCAAATTTTCCAACATCTCCCAGATCTCGCATTTTACTGGAGGCGATACACAAGCTCCAAACCAGCTCAATCAATCTGTTTTCAATCGTGGTGCAATCAAGGATGTACGAACACAAGGATGTACAAACACAAGGATGCACGAACAAGTACATCCTTGCCGTTTTACATCCTTGGTGTAATCTTCGACTCTTCAAACACGGCACCACATATCAATAAAACATGTCGTACATCATACTCTGCCTTGAGAAAAATCAGTAAAATTCGCAAATACATTGACAAACCTACAACAAAAAAGCTTATTCATGCATCTTTAACCTCCAGGCTTGACAAAAATACCGGTCTCCTGATTGGCATATACTACTTAAAGACAAATCAAGACTTCAGTGCATACACAATTCTGCAACTCGTGTTATCTGTCTCATGAAGCAAGTTAAGAAAAAAGATCACATCACCCGGTTCTATATGGCCCTCCACTCTACTGATACCTGTTCATCACAGGACTGTACACAATTCTAGTCCTGACTTACTAGTCCTCTCTTAATCACATGACACCTACCTGCTAACTTAATTGAGCTGGTCGTTCTGTATACTCCACCACGTGTACTTTCTTCAGACCCCTTCTTCTCGAACTAGTACTTATGGTCATCTGGTCACAGAGATTTTTCCGTCACTGCTCTCCATCTTTGGACAATGTTCCCTTTGAAATCTCTTTCGCAATTAAGAAACCAAATTAAAAAATTGTGAAATTTCTTTTAAATAGTAATTCCTGTACTGCAGTTTTCTTTATGTTTTCCTGTTTAGCGCTTACACTGTATTTTACTTTGTTTTCCTGTTCAGCGCATTCAGATGTTATGTAATGTTTATGCGCTTTACACGAATTGTATTCATCCTCATATACTCTTCATGATATACCAAATGCCAGAAATCACAAAAATATACAAATTTCCGTAGATCTTTAAAACATTAACAATTCAGAAAATGTTTTTGTCTTAGCAAAATACGGCTGAGGTAATAATGCAGGGATACCTAAGAGACAAGAACATAGAACATTACGAGAAATGTTACCTGGAGTTTAACAAACGATTCCTGCCCACTAAGTCATCATGGGCGTCCAGCATCAATGAAAAGCAATTTGACGAATGGATCACACAGCAACTTCCAGACGCCAATAAACTCTGCATGCTTAGTGTTGGGAGTGGCACAGGTAAGAAACACATGGAACTGCACTTAGCCCAACCGGGGTGGGGTGGGGGTAACAAGTGGAAAGAGTATCCCCGGACGTCACCAAAAACGTGACGAAATGGTACCTCCTGGTATATTAATGGCCCGATCGGGAGATCTCCGTATTGGGAGATCAGAGACATGCGCAGTGACCATAATTTTAAACTTCAAAACTGCAGACGTTAATTTTTATTTTGCTTTTGAAATTCTGTTATTCTAGAGTTGTATACTTTGATAATGATATTGAGATTGATATTTCTGGAACTTTCTTTGCACAATTTGAGCTTTTGCTGGTGACTAAAATGTTAAAATCTGCTTTTCAGAAACTATTGCAATTAATTTTTAGAAATAACTTTAAAATAATTCCCTGGTGAAAGTCAAATTTACGATGGTGAAAACGGAGAAAATGATTTTATCGTTCTGTCGCACCAATAAAATTAGAATATTTCGCACGCATTTCCCCTATTTTACCGTCATGTATTTCTTTAGAGAGATTTGAATTTGGAAAGATGCATTGTGGGTTATAATGAAAAGAAATCTTCCGATTGGAAGATCTTCCGAGCGGAAGCGTAGACTGGGCTGTTTAATGGGTTTGGATACGAATGAGTGAACATCTGACCTTGATAATAGAACTAAGATCTTTAGAACTGAGATCAATACTTAGCTGTCCTTCGGAAGGAACGGCAAGCCGTAAGTCCTGGTGGTAGAACAGTCACCCTTGACTGGTTCTCTGGACACCATTAGAGAAGAGAAGTGTGAGAACGCGGTGTTCACTCACTTCCAATACCCTCCCAGTCAAATCCAGGGCGCTGATGTCGAGCTACTGCCAGGGAATTTGACTGGTCATTCACGTCATTGTAAAGTGGTTTGCGTACGCATTGAGCGTAGAAAAGCGCTATATAAAAACTCGGTACTACTACTACTACTACTACTTCTAATACTATATACTAATACTACTTGATATGAGAATGAATAACATAATTCAAGAGGTATAAGAATGGGTATGAATGTTATTAAATGTATAGAATGTGCCACTATACTACCCTGCACCTACAACAAATTATGTAAATTGGCCCTGGGAGTCACGCCCGTGTATACTGGTAGAGCAAAGACCTGGGAAGCGAGTGGCGGTTAGGGGGTAAATGAGTTTTACCTTGAATTTACCGGTTGCATGGATGCCTTCTTAATGGTTGTGAATTTGAGGGACAGTGAAGTAACAGACGGTTAATCAGTTAATCTCAGAAGCCTAATCTGTTAACGAGATTTCCCGAGTGGTAAGAATGTTTGTTGGGAACCAGTGTACATTCCTTGTGCATCTGGGACATTTTTGGGGCTCTTATGTTCTTGCCCTGCTGAATGGCTGAGAGCTGATCTTTCCTATGCTACCGGTCAATAGCAGATGTGATCCAGGCCGCCGCATTTAAATATGACTTTGCTTATAATTTGGATAATTTTGCTTGCTTTTGATAAAATTGTACGGCCCCTTCGTCCACTCAGAGACTGCGCCGACAACCCCCTCTCTAGATGTGCCTAAATGGTATATGTTAGGAATAAAGAAGGGAATTCAGATTCTGCAAGCTAAAACAGAGATATTGTGAAATAACGGATTAGGTCTCCTTCGTCGTATTCTGTGGATGACTGCTTAGATTGCTATCAACACCTCAATTCCTTTTATACGTTTATTTGTAATGGCTATCAGTCTTATAAATAAAGGGATTGGATATGCAAACAAAATGCTCTATGAAACTAAGATATTGATAATAAAAAGGGACAAACGAGGGGAAGAGAGAGTGAATCTGTACCGTTTCATTCGCAGAAAACAAAACGAACATTATGGCTGTCCAATAAGAAATCAATTGTTCTACTCTTTAAAAGACAAATAGCGGCCAAAACAGAGAGCAATTTAATGCCTAACAATCCTCACAATACTTTAGGGGTGCAGTGGCTAAGTGGTTAAAGAGTCATGCTCGTATTCGAAAGGTACCGGATTAGCTTCCCGCCGCGACCCTTGCATTGTGTCCTTGAGCAATACACGTTACTCTACTTGCTTCAGTCCACTCAGCTGTAAAATACTCATAATGACTCCAGGGGAAGTCATTATACTCTGATCCGCTTGCACCAGAGATCTACGAGACTAATAGCTCGAATGGATTTAGCTTGGCTAAACCTCACAGATCACTCACAAACAGTTTATCAGCCCGTGTGAAACCTTACATCTAAGGATCCCTAAATTTTCCTAGACAAAAAATTATCTAATTTATTCTATTATCTAAATTCGCGGCTTTTGTTCCCAAAAAAGGGCCATTAATGTTGATCAAGAATGCTAATGTTTACCAGAATTACATGGTAAGATAAATTTTAGATTGTATAACATTTTTGGGTTGATGAAAATGTTACTGTGGAAATTTCCTGATCAAAAAGAGATATTTCTTTTTACTAATCTAGCCATTCATCCATTTTCTCTCGAACTCTACATGGATACAATTCTTAAATCCATGGCTTTTTACGGTAAAATATATCTGAAAATATTCACATTTTGATTATTTCCATTGCGTGTAAAATTGTACAACTATTTGAAGTTCGGCTATACACATCTAAAGTATATGTGCAAACGCATGCCGCATTTTGGGTACGTGGCTGCCTCTATTAGATTAAAGGAAAGGTTTCATCCCATAAATACATTCAGAAGTGAACGCCGCCGTGCTGTTATAACGTCACGTCCGGTTTTCAATTTCCTATTGATCGGGAGAAATTTCACATCCGTTGAACCGAAATTATGGGCCTTTGTGCATGAGTTAGTGAGATTTCGCGCAATCAAGTAAGAAAACGTGCAAAATAGAACTGGCGTTAACAGTACGGCGGTTTATACTTCTAAATTTATTTATCTGTTTCTGGGACGATACCTTTCCTTTAAGAATCCGTTTTTTTTTTTAAGGATCTGGGTGAATAGTTTCCGGTAAATAAATTTAGAAATTTAGACTGTATGTTGTTAGAAAAAAATATCAAGTGTTATTTGTGGATATAATAAGAAATGAACACAAAAAAGGACTACAAGAAAAAACTTTCTCTACTACGCTTGCGTACGTATCTGGAAATGAAGAACTATGACGTGGTTTCCAAAGCAAAGGTGAGCTGGAAAACTGTTATGACTGAAATCGGACTATATTTTTGTTTACGTCAAATCCTCACAATCCTCAAGTCGGCATGTATTTTAACATATTTTCTTAAGATTGTGTAGCTTATAAACCATTAGGTGTGCCAGGAAACTGGGTAGTCATATATTTATAATTTACCACTTTCAGACATTTTGAACAAAAAACTCTTTTTTTTTTTAAAGTGAGGACAATTGCGCAAACTTCTAAATTAGACTTTCCATGATACCAGTCATTTATACACCAGTGATACAAAACTTTATACTTACAGTATCTACTTAACATAATTTGTTTCTTTTAAAGTCCTCTTTCATATAAACCCTGCCAGCCTGAAGTAATCATTTCATCAGTTAATATTTAATAATTACAGTTCTTGGTGATTCTGTTTCTATATCAGGTAAAAAAGATTACACAATGATCAAGCTACTTACTCGGAAATTCCGATCAACTGAGGTCTGTTTCGTTGATCCATCGGCAGGATACAACGCGATAGCCAAATCAATGTTTGAAAGAAAGCAAAAAGAGTTACAGGGTGTGACTTGTTCTTGGTTTGAGGAAACGATTGAAGACTTCCTGGGGAACAGTAAAGCGACCCACAGTGATGTAGAATTTCAATTCATCAACTCCATTTATGGACTCTTTTACGTGCAAAATGCTCCCAAAATTCTTCCTTCCCTTTACAAACGTCTGTCAGTTGGAGGTCTTATGATGTTTTTGATGCCGTCGGGTGAGTTACGTAAAATTTAGATTAGATATTGGCTACTTTAATCAGTGAATAATGCTGCTGCTGCTGCTGCTGCTGTTGCTGCTGCTGCTACTGCTATTGTTGTTGCTGCTGCTGCTGATGATGATAACGCTGCTGCTGCTACTGCTGCTGCTGCTGCTGCTGCTGATGATGATGATGATGATAATGCTGCTTCTGCTACTGCTGCTGCTGATGATGATGATAATGCTGCTGCTGCTACTGCTGCTGATGATGATGCTGCTGCTGCTGATGGTGATGATGATGATGATGACATGATGAGATGATGATGATGATGCATCATGATAATGATGAGATGATGATGATGATGATGATGATGATGATGATGATGATGATGATGATGATGATGATGATGACGATGACGATGAAGATTACGACGATGATGATGATGACGACGACAACGACGACGACGTATCCACCATACATTAATCGTAAACTGGAGGATTTCTTTCTGCTAAATTAACGCAGGATATGGCCATGGGCGTATGAAAAATTGCTTTTAAACGCTAATCATTCTTGCGTTATCGTAATACCAGGATACCTGAAGGTAATCCGCGCGTGCATTGTTCCACAACTTTTACCCTAGCTGCCTAATAACTGCAGCTGATTGGCTTGGCAACAAACTGACAAAGGGAAACGGTTTCAAAAGATAAATACTTTTTGGTAACAATATGCATTTTATCTTATTATATGTGTATCTTTGCAGATGGGGATGGGTGTGGATTGGCAAAATTCAGACGTCATTTCTTGAAAGACGTGGTTCCTCCGGGTTCGATCTGGAATGGAAAACAGATTGCTGAAGTGTTTGACGACGCTGGAATTTCGTACAGAAGAACGACACTGAAAGAATCCATGGATGTAACGCGTTGCTTCGATGAGACTTCTAAAGAAGGATCCTTGCAGCTTGATATGTTCACTCAGGCGGTCGAATTTAGGAAGCAAGCTTCCCCCGAATTATTGGGAAATGTTTTGAGTGTACTAAAAGAGATAACACATACCACGCCCGATGGACGCATTATTTGTAGTATGGATAATGAAATTATAGTTGTCCAAAAAATGAAATGATTGCATAGGCGGCGTATTTCCTAGTTATTATTATTAGCTATTATATTATTTTCCTAAATATTTACCTATTTAGCATCACGACTGTATAAAGTTCTCGGATTCGATGTTTTGGTCCCCATCTTTCTTAGTCACCGCACGTTTGTGATCAACTATTCAAAAGCCCGCAAATAAGTTTTAGGGTGGTACACTAAACTGCAGGTTGATTTTTCGCTGACAACATTTTTTTCGTTCATATAGTTTAATAAAATAGGTTTAGTATAAAAACTGTGTGCGAAAACAAATAAATAAAACATCAAGAAATGTTTAGATTATATAATTGTACTTAATATAAGTTTTTTTTCTCAAATAAACTAAAACATATTTCCCCGTTAAAATGTTATAGCCCCGATAAGCAGTGTTTGAACTCTGACCGCACTTTGGAGAGCTCGTCAGACGATTTTTACGAAATGAAAAGTTGTCTAGTAAATACTTCGATAAAAGTAAATAAAATCACCGTAATAAACAGTTTTTGAAGACATGGATGGGCTTCAAACGTTATGAATAAGAATTGTGGGCGAAAAAAAAGGTAAAATGGTTTCGTTTTCACAAAGATCTTAAAACTGAGAATTTCCTATGTTTTAACACAAGGCTTATAACACAACAACAGGGTATATATTTGTGTAGGTCCCTCGGACGGCCAGCCATCACTAACCGACAGCCATACTTACACGGCTGGCATCAGTCCGACGGTACTATAGGAAGTACTAGGTATTTTCCCACATAGTTTTATTAGGGTCATGAAAACAATAATCCTATGCAATTTTATACTTTTATGGCATACTTTTTTTTTAATCCCTTGATTTTTTGCATTAATATTATATAAAATACAAAACACAATACTTCTATAACACATATAGTAATCGAATTATGAGTATCTATTCATAGCAATAAGGTCACTGAATTAAGTACCCCCCCCCCTTGTCTTAAAGGAATTTTCCTATGAATTATTCACTGACAGGGGCGGCGGAGCCGGGGTGTGGGGGTCTTCAGCCCCCAATAATTTTAGATGAACATGTGTTATCACGTTACCCGACCTAACCCCCCCCCTCCACAATATTGTTATCACATGTTACCCGACCTCATTATCCCACTGAATAATATGATACCAAAGAAACCATTTTTTGTAGCAATTTTGTTGATATGTTATTCCGTTCAGAAGTTTCTGCATTTCAAAGATTTCACTAGTGTGCTAAGTGACCGGTTCAGTATGCAGTGTGATGTCATAAGTGATATAAAAAAAAGGCCAATAATGCAAAAATGGAAAAAATAAAGGAAATACATTACAATAGTCTTGCAAGTGTAGGCCTATATTTATGGCATATGGCATAATAATACCGTTGAATTAAACCAACTGCGCCAGTCACTTTTCAACACATGATGAATCTTTAAAATGAGACGACTCTTATAACGGATTAGATATCAGCATAGCCTACCTTTTCACCAATTTATCTCTGTAATTGTCCTCTTTCATATAAATTCAAATGAAAATACCGAATTAAGCACAACAAACCATAGACGCAGTTACGTTCAATTCGTGCGTTCATGTGTATTTTCATTAAAAAAAATCGCATCTTCCAGCCTCTTACAAATAAGTTAATTAACATAAACCACAAATGTTATTTTCTCTAGCATGTATTGGCCCAATGCATAAACATACTGATTAGTCTGGTTTTCTATACGAACCCCCAAACGACGATTTCTAGGACTCCAGAACTATACAAATCCTTAAAATAGTTGAAATTTGGGCAACAATTTTGCGGTCAGTTTCATAAACAGATCCTTATTTTGAGTTGTAAACCGGATTTCAAATTTCTCTCGGCGGCCACAATGGTTATAGACTACTGCCAGACTGTAGGTACAATTAAATTTGGCATAAGTTTTTGTCAAATACAGTCAAGTGTGAAACGTTTCTGAGCAAATCGCCTGCGTCTTTAGTCAATACTTAAACCGCATGAACATGGGCGAATGGACCAGCGGGAGATTCGGGATTCTTCCGATGGCCTGGCCTACCAAAAGTGACCTGGTGGCCTGTAAAAAATGAATGAAATACATTTTCCACAGTTTGCTCGGGGAAAAAGTGCACCCCGATTCCTACGCCTCTGAATATAAGTATTGAATGGAATAAACTTTTAATTGATTTTGACCGTGTTACTGCCAGCTTTTGTATAGGCCTAGGTGTTTTTAACGCATTTGATAAAGAATTGAATCGGTTTAACAGTGTACTTTTTATCCTTGGATAAAAATACTGTTCTTGGATCTTAAAGGATATGCATATGCGTGGATAGTCTGATTGTAGATACTGTATTTTCTCTAATAGAAACTCACCTTCGAATGGAACTCCGCCTCAAATAGTGATCCACCTTAAAATTGCCTGACGAAAATAGCCCCGGGAAATAGTAACCTAGCCTCTTAATAGTAACCCACCTTTTGATTTGTAACCCACCAATAAAGTTAGAACCAATACATCAAATTGATTAAAATAACTGATGAATTAATCTGGCAATAATCATTCATAACCAATTACTATAATATAAGACTAATTATTCTATCAAATGAAATAAAATCCGTCCTAGCCTATACAGAACACAGTCCACGCAGGACAATGACGATACATTGTCGGTCTGAAACTTGTCAGTTAAATGTGAACAAACATATTTCTTATTGACAAGACAGCATTTAAGGCAGTGAAAAAAAAAAAAAAAGATTATTTTGTGACGGGTCACACATACAGACTTAGTCACAACGATATCAATTGCTCGACTAAAATCACAACGTGTACATAATGTCAATAGAATCACACAAAGACTCAATTCATACCCGTAATTTACCTTTGCGTGCTTGTGTTACGTACGGTAGGCCAGGGTATACTGAAATAAGCACCATGTGTGCAGCCGATGTAATACACAGTCGTGTGTTATCTAACTAAATCGTTACCGGTGGTAAAATCTCATTTCTTTTAACAGTCACAAGCAGGGGCGGGATTACGGGGAGGGGGCGGCTGGATCAGCCTATGGGCAGGAATACGGGAGTCAAAAGGGGTACTTGCAAAATAGTGTCACACACTTTCTTGTTTTAGTTGTAAACTCAATTAACTTCAATCAGCCAATCTTTTGTAATTGAGAGGAAAGGAGTGCAAGTACTTTAACTCTATCCAATGATGAACCCCGTTGGCATACCTACACACATACAGTACGTACACACGTTATTACGTATGCCACGAGACCCCCACTTGTGCGTATAGAAAGACATGAATGGATTTTGATATGCTGGCGGCCCATTATGCATAAGAATTCAAACAACTTGGGCAAGCAATCTACTACCGATATTTTTTTTATTGCATTCTTGTTTCTTATGCCAAGTTTAGAACATTTAGTCCCTGTCATATAACTTTAGCTTCTTGTAGGGGAGGTTGTATTACTTGGGCTTTTGTTTGGGGGATTTCTACTTGGCTCTCGGAATATTTTGTACAATAAAAGTTTTGAAAAATTTGCCCTTCCCCCCACACACTTTTCTTAGGCAAATCCCGCCCCTGGTCACAAGCGCCACAATGATATTTCCATTACAGAAATTGTCACAACGATGTACGTATACAAGTTACAATTTGTTTTCTTTAAATACTTATATTTTATCAGTCACAGGCGTCACAATAATTAAAGGTATAGGGAGAATTTCGGGAAGAAAAATCCCATTTCTTTTCAGAGTCACAAGCACCACAATAGTATTTCCATTAAAGAAATTATCACAACGATGTACGTATACAAGCTACAAAAACCTATTTGTTATATACTTCTATTTTGCCAGTCTTACGCGTCACAATGATAAAGGTATATGAAAAACACCGGGGACAAAAAATCCCATTTCTTCCACAGTCACAAGCACCACGATGATATAGGTTTAGGGAAAATTTAACATGAATTCACTTATATCGTGAAAAAGGTACAAGTTGCTGGAACGCTTTGATGTCTCGTGATACCGAATAATCGTATGACCCATGTATGGTAATTGTAACGTTGGAGACTGACGGTGGTACTTGCGGTATATGGATAAATACAACAAATTAGAGCAAGGATCACATGAATGATGACATCAATGGAAATGGTTAATGTTGTTCCTTTTCTGAGGAAGGTTGTTCACCCATTGTGCTCCCGAACAGCGAAGGGAACCTGGCATGTCCATTGGGTGCGCAGACATCCTATAAAACTTGTTAGGACAAAATTGGGACAGACTATGTAAGTTTTGTAGGAGCGAAGTGTATAACAAAGAATATATATTTACTTTGCATGCCCTCTTTGACCTGTCTTCTTTTACTAATTGTCATTGATCAAATTTACCAGAAATTTGAGAGGTCTTTCACAGTTGAAGAGTGGGTTGGGGGTCACTCCTACAATGAAAACTTTTGTAAGTGTGGAGCTTTACTTGAAAGTTGCTGTAACGCTTTCTATTAATTCATTTTTATTTTTATTTCAATGTTTTATTCTTATATGATTGTTAATGTGTAGTTTGCAATCATTTTTCGCGTATGTTTTTATGTTCCCGTTTGCAATGTTTTATCATTAAAATGCTTTAGTTTTCAATGATCATTATGCTTAGATGTGTTCTACATGTAAGACTTGCTAAATGCCAATAATGTTGAATAAAGATTCAAGTAGATTTTATTCTATGAATTTGCTAAAAGCTATTTTGTTTTGCAATTTGACTACGGTACCAATTTCCTTATTCACGCCTCACTTTACTTAGTGTTGCACTTATGTTGATGAGATATACACCCACCAATTATTCAACAGTCAAACATATCCTCACAGACCGCTCACTCTTGAGAGCTTCCCTCAACTCCATATTACCGAACACTTTCGCAAAATCTCTCCTAAAAAATTATCTCCTTCCTACATCACACCGACTACTATAACTGTAAATAAACCTCTCCCCTTGTAGGCGATTTCCTGCTCACTATGTTTTCTCCTCTCAAAAAAGTATATAAAAAGCAACGTTTTTCCAATTTTTTTGAACATTTCCTCAAAAAAGTGGGAGGAACCGGACTCCCATTCCCTCGTTGGCTGTTTTTTAAATGCAAAAAAATATTTAAAATACAAAAACAAGATTCTCCCAATTTTTTAAGGAAAAAAAAATTCGTTAGATCATTCAAAATGTTGGTAGAGGATGAGAACGATCTTACCATGCTTTAAGTTTTATTAGATCTTTCAAAATGTTCCAGCTCGGCAACATGGTGGACGCGAGACTTTTTCCCGGTCGCGAAGTTTTCCCAAACAGGATAGCAATGGCACAACATTCCTTGTCTTATTGGCTTAAATTATGGACCTTAACCATAACCTAACCCTTATTTAACACAAATGAGTGCAACTGCTATCCTGTTTGGGGAAAAATATAAACCGGGTCACTCATCCGAAAGGGCAAATTAGTACTATATCAGTGAAAATATCCTAAGATTTTTTTTTTCATCCACGGACATGAACCCATATAAGCAGAGTTCTGGCAATTTTACTTATTTTCAACAAGTTCTGCATTGTACCAAATATTATAATTATAAAATTATTTTATCTGCAGCGAGGAAATATGTTCACTGCAAAGATGTAGCATTTCTTCTGCTTCACATTCTGTCCTCTGTTACAGTTTTTCATGTTACCGGGAAAAAAAAAGAAAACAAAAAAACTCATCCCCCCTTCACGCTATAGTGCGATGCTGATCTAAATTTCAGAACGAAGTGGTGGTTAATATTCTGAGATTATGAAAGAGCGGTAAGTCGACTGGTCGAAATATACGTTCAGCAAAAAATTCGCTTCAGAAGTTTTGAGGAAATTTCAAGGAATGCATGATCAGATGATTACTACTTTCGTACTATTTTCCATATTAGGAAGTGATCATATTACAGTCTTTCTTATAAACTTTTGTATTCACATTTGTGATGTATAATTAAAAGACCATTCAATTTTTGAACTTTTCTACAACATCTTTTAAGGAAGGCTACAACTGATATCTGAATTGATTATTTTCCTAATATTTATCATTTTCTTATTATACCAAACCACGCGAACATCATTAAGTGAATACAAAATAGATCACATGTTTTGTTTTATCACAAAATGTACTCTAAAAAAGGAATGGTCAAATTTGACAATGACATTGTCAATGCATTTAATTATGGTCGAAATGAACTAAAATTTATACCATAATATGGTCAAATGTGACCATAATATAATCACATTTCACAATAATATGATCAAATTTGACCATAACTTTGTGGCTCAATTTTGACATTAATTAGATTGGTGCATATAGTGGACCATGTCATTTTCAAATTTGACCAATCCACATTTGCATATAAGTAGTAATATTTTACGAATTACATATGATAAACAAATTAGGAAGAGTATTTCCTATCATGTTTTCGGTGTGGTTTGTTACGTTCTTAGTTTGTACTTTATGCTTAAACCCCCTCCCCCGCCACCTACCCAAACACACACACACACACAATCTTTACACCAGGGACTCCAGATTATATATATATATATATATATATATATATATATATATATATATATATATATATATATATATATATATATATATATATATATATGTATATATGTATTTATATATATATATATATATATATATATATATATATATATATATATATATATATATATATATATATATATATATATATATATATATATATATATATATATATATATATATATATATATATATATATATATATATATATATATATATATATGTATATATATATATATATATTTATATATATATATATATATATATATATATATATATATATATATATATATATATTATATATATTATATATATATATATATATATATATATATATATATATATATATATATATATATATATATATATATATATATATATATATATATATATAGTTATATGCTTAATATATGGTTAATTGCATGATTAATTTTCAATGAAGTACATTAACAACAGTGGCATATCTCCAACACACATACACACACACACACACGCGCACACATTTTACAGAAAATGTTTTTAAAAAATTGGGTAATCTTTGTTATTAATATATTTTTTGCTTTTCATAAAAAATCCCCCAGAAAGTTAAATTTGAACCTTCGTCTTGGGACGAGGGGAGTGGGGAGGGGGGGGGAGGGGGAGTGGGGGAGGCGGAGTTGGGGGAAGGGGACGTATGATGGGGTCTGAGGGGGAGAGGTGTCCCAGGTGACGCTTGCTTAGACAGTTAGAAAGTTTCGTCGCATACAACAATACCGAATTGAAAAATAAAGTGACTGAGATGGTGTTCCATGACCGTTTCAACTTAAAATCAACTCTGTTGTGGTTAGTGCTTACAATGAACCTATTTAATTCGTTCGTAACCACCCCCCTCCCCTCCTCACTCAACACTGTATGTGCAAGCGTAGCCAGGTTGTGATTTATTCTGAGGGGAAATTTTTGGAGGCAATGTTTTACGTATTTCTTCACTCAACAGCATATTTATCAAGGGAGTTTAACTGTCCTTCTTTAGCCATTTGTAAGAAAACTTGAGTCAAACTTTATCTTCATTACATCAAACAAGAACATCAATGATGTAGTAGCTCAACATATTTTAGGGGCCTGTTTTTTTGTTGGTGGGTTGGTGGGTTGTTCATTTGAGTATAGGTTGGGGCTGTTAGGAAAGAAATACATGTTTGATGTTTATTTAGGGGTTGGGGAGAGGAATGCAAGCGGGAGCTTTGATATCGTTGTGATGCTAGAACATAATTAATGCATTAGCATGTTTTGGGGTTAGGTATAAGACTGTTTTTGTTGGTGGGGAGTTTTATTGGGTAGGCTTGGGTTGTTACTAGGAAAAGAATGCGAGTGTGACAAGAATGACCTAAAATAACTTAAAATAAGTTTCAAACGGGCGCCTCCAGTTTCCAGACCGGTCCGCCCACAACTTTCAAAAGGGCACGTCTTGCCCCCGTCCGCACAATTTCAAAAGGACACCTTCTGCACACTTAATCTTGGGCCAGGGGTAGTGCCCCCCCCCCCCCTTCCTTGCCGCCGTAGTTTAGACATTGTTGCAGAGGCCAAAATCCCTATATACTAGCCCGCAGGACTTTAGTTGCCCCACTGCGTATGGGACCGTGTGGGAGTTTTAATATCGTTTGAATATGTGAAATCTGTTCTTCAAGTAAGCCTAAAAAGGCTAAGCCTCAACATCAATATGATTCAAATTTTATTAACAATGTTTAGCCATTCTGAGCAAATAATTAATTATCGCAACTAACAAATTACAATTAATCAATAATAACATCTAGGCCTATCATCCGACCAATACACTTCCAAGTGGCAATCATTACAATTGAAGAAAGCGCCCCTTGAAACATGGACGGGACGAAACTGCCAATGTCATTTTCGTCCCGTTCGAAGAACACTCTCTCAACGAATTGAAAAGGTATTACTCAATTATTCGGCCACACAGATACTGTGGTTGAGACAACTCAACAAAAAATGTTGTTATTTTATAAAAACTGAATATTTGAACATCAACGAGTTCTTACTTGGATCATTTATACCCTGAAAACTGGTTCAATTATTTCATTTGGTGCAGAAATCGTAAAAATAGCACTATTTTCAGCAGCGTAATTCTGAGTGACTTTCAAAATCTTTTCAACCTAGTAGCGTAACTTTCTCCCCTTAACACCTTTTCGATAAACAATCCTGCGGTTTACGCCATTTCAATTCTTCAGTGCAATCATAGAGCTATTAACTGAGTTAATAGCTCCATGGTGCAATATACACGTAAGGACTCTTTGTGACTAGAGGTCAGGAGTTATGCACCATCGAGCATACTTACGTAAAGCAAACACGTGAAGTGCGAAAAGTATTTACCAAAGATAATTGTAGGCAATAGCAATTACGAGATAACCATACACATAAACCCATGCTTCTTTAAATATGACTCAATAAAATTATATATTGGTTACTTATGAATATACAAGAAATGTACTTTACAAGTTTATTTATGCCTAGAACCAAGGAGCTTCTACACACCTTGCTAGAACTCCACAGAAATAACACACATTGATGTTATTCAAATAAAAACTCCCCTCGTTTTGCCGTTATACGGGAAAGAAGTTTTATTGTTGGAATTCTGGTCTTGATATTTCTTAACTTCGAAATGATTTTACGTGGGAATACGAAATATCGCGTCAATTTCGTTAAAATTTCCAACAATTTGTCCAAATAAAACAAATTTTACATATTTCACACCTTTAGAGGGCAAATTTTGTTAAAACGCGAAGTGGAAATATTTGAAAAAAAACTGGAAATTGTAATGTTGTGTACAGTAAAGAAAGACACAAAGAGCAGGTAAATGTAGTTATATATTCAGAGTGATTATTTGTACGTCCGTATTGTAAGAGAAGCAAATGAAGAGTGAGTAATAAGGTAGAATAGAAGCATGATCATGACTCACACAGCATGGTGATTCATAACATAGAATAGATATACTGAATGGATAAGCATATAAAATAGATATGTTAAAATAACTGTAAACTGTATTAAACAGAACATCACATTTTCCCTCCTCTTTAAGAAAAGGCACTGGACGGATTAGGAAATGGTATTGGAAGGAACAGAATTAATCAAGGTACGGTATGCAATTTAGAATAACAATACATTGATGGACGGTGTAAAAATAATTTTATACATGGACGGTTTTTCGACGAATATTTTTTTTTTCTTTTGGAAACTTGAATATTGTCAACTCTCTTTTATTTAGCGTAAAACATAATCTCGTGTCCATGCAGGGGGTTGTCGGATTCGGTGGGGGCGTTCTGGTGGACCACGACTCCCAGTGTCTGTAGCAGGTGTGTGTACGGGCCAGTAATTTACTGAATCTTCCCTCTCTTTATGGAAATTGGGGGAACCCGAACAAGGAATCAGTCTTTCGACATTCCACTTTCGACCATCTGAAGTCTGGTATGTACTAACACCGAATTTCTTTTGAATTTGGATTGGAGGGGAGTATGCAAGGGAACCTTTTGGGATATGTCCTGGTTTTTTCACCCGAACAAAATCATTAACCGCAATTGACCGTGATTTGACTCTTTTAGCTACATCGTGGTGAAATTTGTATTTTTGTTGGGCGAGTCGAACTCTTTCCCTTATTTGGGTGGGGGACGCAGATTTTGGATTCGCAGTTACGTCCACAATATCCAGTTTTGTGCGCAAATGTCTGCCGTGAAGAAGTTTTGACGGCTCTTCACCTGTGGTGGCATGAGGTGTGCATCGATAGATACAGAGGAAATCACGCACTGCATCTTTAGCAGATTTACCCTGGAGTTTTGCACATTGCAGGCATTCCTTGAGAACCCTATTAAAGCGTTCCACTTCGCTATTCCTTGGGGGTGGTAGAGGGCAGAATACCTGTGTTTAATATTCCTATATTTTAGAAAATCTTCAAATTGTTTGGAGGTAAATAGAACTCCATTGTCTGTGACAATTTCCTTGGGGAATCCTTCCCTGCTGAAAACTGAAAGCAAAAAGTCAATGACCTTGTCAGTTGTGACAGTTTCGCAAAAAGCGACTTCTGGCCATTTAGAATGGTAATCGATAAGAGTAATTGCAAATTTTGAACCATGTGGCGCAGACAGGTCTGGTCCTACAATATCCAGTCCTATTTTGTCCCAAGCATTTTCAGGATACGGGACGGGTTGCAATGGGGGAACTCTGGGTTTAGCCCCTTTATCAGCAGAATGGCAAATCATGCACTGTTTGATCGAATTTGAGACCTCAGTATCCATGCAAGGCCACCAGTATAGGTTCCTTAACCTTTGTTTCGTACGAACAATCCCTTGATGACCCTCATGGGCTTTAGTTATCAAACTTGAGGTGAGTGACTCTGGTACTACTACCCTTTCACCCTTTTTGAGGGACTGGGGCCTCCTGGATGGCACGTAAGAGATTGGGGTTGGGCTTAAGGCCTGATGCATCAATAACATGTCCTAAAATCTGTATCGAAGGAAGGTTGAATGCGCATTTTTCATTCAATTTCATCCCAATCTTTTGAAGTTTCGCAAGAACTGTGGCTAAGTTCTTATCATGCTCACTTTGTGTGGCACCATGAACGATTATATCGTCAATGAAACAAAGCACTCCCTCTATACCATGCAAAACAGAACTCATTACACGCTGAAAGCAGGATGGCGCAGATGCCAACCCAAAGCAAACTCTTTTGTAACGAAACAGACCATCATGAGTTATAAACGTAGTATATGGTCGACTACTTTCATCCAATTCTAATTGATGGTACGCTGACTTGAGGTCAAGCTTTGAAAAGAATTTCGCGCCGCGCAATTCTGTAAACATTTCATCAATGTTTGGCAGTGGGTGCTTTTCCACTACCACAGCTTCGTTGACCTTTCTGAGGTCAACACAAAGTCGCACTCCCCCATCTTTTTCCATGCGATAACCGTGGGGGAAACCTAATCACTGGCTTCACTAACCGGTTCAATAACCCCTTCAGATTGCAAGCGTTGAGGCTCTGCGGTAACCTTATCTCGCACTGAAAAAGGTACTCTACGCAAGGGCTGTTGGACGGGTTTGGCCTCAGGGATCATCTTAATTTTATGCTCTCTAACCCACTTGAAAACAAATCAGGAAATTTGTCCCGATTGTTTGTCTCAAACTGAGAATCAGATTGTGGGGCAGCAGAAGGAGTAGGGGAGGTATTGGCAGCATCGCTATTTGTAGCAATTGTAACGTTAGGCCCATTGCGCGAATTTTTGGTAAGGGCATGACAGGACATTGTTTTCCCATCAAGCTGTAAACCTAGGCCATGAATAGCATCTTTACCTATCAGGGATGTACCCCTTTCCACGACTAATATTGTACACTTAGCTTGCCTATCCTTGTAGGCAATTACGGCCGAAAAACTACCGATAACGGGAATTGCATCCTGGCTGTATGATTTCACGGAGGTTTGGCATGAATCTAAAGCCTCACGTAAAAAATATTTATCGAAAATTATCGCATTAAGTATCGTAACGTCAGAACCTGTGTCAACCAACATTGGAATACCAATCCCATTGATATTAATCTTACACTTAATGTCACCAGCAGTTTTATTGTCACGAAAAACTCCCAACACTCGAACGTCTTCGGCAGCTTCACTTTGAAAATTGTTCGCAGAACTAGCAGGGAACCGTGTATCGTTAACGTTAACATCTACTTCACGCACAGTCCTTTGTAAGCAAACTTTGGCAAAGTGCCCGGTCTTTTCACACTTGCTGCACTTTTCACCTTTGGCTTTGCACTATGGATAATTCGCAAGGTGGCTCAACGACCCGCGGCGGAAACAGGACTGGCGCCCTCCTTTTGAAAAAGTTTTCTCCTTTGGTTCCGCATTCCTTCTAGATTGTTCACTGCTTGGCTGTGGTTTTCCACGAGGACGATAACCCGATTTCTTGGAAATGTATTGCGTCTGACTGCAGTTAGGCGTTTCCATCGATTTCGCCTCCTTAACGGCCTGTTCAACTTGGCGAGCAATTTCTATCCCCTTTGAAAGTTTCAAATTGGACTCCAAAAGTAAACGTTCTCGGATACGATGAGAATTTGTCTTTTCAACTAATTGGTCACGTAGCATTTCATCATGGAATGAACCAAATTCACATGTAACGGCAAGTTCTCTCAAAGCACAAATGTAACTGCCCACTGATTCATTCGGCAATTGGCCTCTTTGTCTGAACCTGTAGCATTCGGCAACCACGTTTATTTTAGAGTTGAAGTAATTGTCCAATGTTTTAACTGTTTTTGTAAAGGCATCGCCGGAGGTAGCTCCGAGTGCAGGTAATGAGTAAAAAATTCTCTGACCTTCTGGTCCCAAGGCATGTAACAGAACAGCTTTGTTCCTGTCCGCAGAAAAACCGCTCGAATCAATCGCAAGTAAATAATTATCAAACATACGTTTCCACTGAGTCTAAGGCAATGAAGGCTCTCCTGGTGTAGGTAAAAATGCAGGTGGTGGTAAAAATCCTTTTTCCATTTTCAAAAGTAATGTGCGTAAGTCCGTAAAATAATACCACAATCCTCGTCGCCAATTTGTAATGTTGTGTACGGTAAAGAAAGACACAAAGAGCAGGTAATTGTAGTTATATATTCAGAGTGATTATTTGTACGTCCGTATTGTAAGAGAAGCAAATGAAGAGTGAGTAATAAGGTAGAATAGAACCATGATCATGACTCACATAGCATGGTGATTCATAACATAGAATAGATATACTAAATGGATAAGCATATAAAATAGATATGTTGAAATAACTTTAAACTGTATTAAACAGAACATCACAGAAATGCAAACCGCTACATGCGGTTACTGAAATGCCACAGGCACAGAAAATTAGGATGGAGTTCTGTTCAAGGGGCGAGTTCTGTAATGATTAAAAATATAACTAAAACGATCTTCAACTTGAAACATTCTTTTAAAGTCCTTTTTAATAAAGGCCTAAGATGGATTTACTTGACCCCCGAAACCTTTAAGATACCCATCAGAGAAAACGGTGATTTTCCCGAAAATGGAAGAAAATGTTCCTATAATCGAAGTAATTTGTCTGGAAATGAAAGAAATTACCCAAAACTTGACCAAACAATTTCCGAAAGTGGGTAAAATTTTCTGAAAATAAACAAAATGTTCCAAAAATTTGCAAAAATTTCTGAAAAGGAGCAAACTTTTCCCATATTCAAACAAAAAATTTTGGAAATAGAAATATAGTACACGAAAATGAAAGACATTTTCACGAAATTGTTCTAAAATCGAAGAAATTGTCCGGAACTGAAGGAAATTACCCCAAAATTGGCCAAAAAGTTCCCGAATTTAAGCAACAATTTCCGAAAATGAGCAAAATTTTCCGATAATTGAAGAAAAAAAATACCCGAAAATGAAAGAAAATTTTACGAAAATGTTCTGAAAGTCGAAGAAAATTGTCCGCTGGGAAATGAAGCAAACTTTTCTGAAAAGAAAGCAAAATTTACTCGGGAGGAGAGAAAGGGGGAGGGGGAAGGGGGCATATAATACGTCGAAAATTTATTGGCACCCACCCCGCTCTATGATTTTCTTTAAAAGGCGATACAGTCTGTAGCCCAAACAAAACAAAAAAAAGCAAGTTATTGTAGATAAGATTACTGCAAGCCAAGTCAAGCGTCTAATGCGACAGGGATCCATACTGATTTTCAAAAGTGTGTTTTGTCAGTGAGTTATTAACAGCCAGAGATTCAATCACGTTATATGGTTGAAATAACTTATTTAAGCTATTTAGCCATTCTTGGCTTTAATAGGTTTTTTAAACCCAATTTATAGCCCAAATGACTACAAAAAACTACAAAGGTTATTTCCCAATTGGACTACACATTGAGATATATCCCAAACGGGATATCAAGCTCGATTAGCTTATGTGCAAGACAGTATTTTAGCGCTCCAGCCAATAAAAACATAGAAGCTATTCGGTGGTATTTCTACAAGCCAATATTATTATATATGCTAAATTCCTTCGGATTGTGCCGAGTGAAATCCGAGTATTTCAACATTTTTAGTGAAATTTGGAATGCAGAATTCGTTAAAACTACGCAACAATATGAATTATTATTGCAGCAACATATCGATCTATTTAAGGCAAACATAGCAACACAGCAAAATATTTAAAAAAAAACACTGCAAAAATTCGAACATATCCGGGGGAGAACCTGGCTCTTAAATTAGACATCGCATAAGCTCAAATCCCTTATAAGGATCAAATCTCTTAAAAGGATGTTGAGCTAAAAATGAAGAAAAGTCGGTCAAAATGAATAAAATAGTTCAAAGTAATGAAAATCTTCTAAGAGATTGAACAGTTCAGGTACTAAACTATAAAGCTGGTACCGCTAAATTAAAATTCACAAGAAATGCTTGTTAAGTTTGAAACAACAATGCTTATGATAAAAATGATGGAATAGCCATTTCACTGGCAACAAAAAAAATTAACTTTGAATTGAAAATATAATATGGGTTTAACCCATTAAAAACAATATCGATGTTTTACCGGACAAAAGATGTCAGTCATTCACGGAACGTATTTCAAGGATCTATTTTTAGCATATGAAAGTAGAAATATCCTTAATAAAATAAGGTAGGATTTATAATACGAATGTTTATGGGGCAAAGTTTTTTTAATTTGTTTTTCACTCAACAACATATGTAGCGAGGAGGTTAACTAGCCCTAAAAAGAAATGAAGAAAATCGTTTTGAGAAACCCAAAGTATACACTAAACAACATTATTTGGTTGGCAATAATTTGTTTTACAAAATTTACCCAAATTTTGCAATAATAACAAAAAATTATTTGGCCTACGCAACATTTCCCGAAAATTGCAGAAACTTCCCGAAAATGAACTTCCCGATAATTGAGCAAGATTTCTCAACTGTAGCAGCAAAGTTTGGGTGGAAAATAAATTTATTACAATTTTTCAGCTTGTAACCGAGAAATTGTCCCCATGGCCGTGCGAGGCGTGGAGGGTGCTGGGCCATCCGCTTCTTGTCGGCTAGGAATCGACCTTGGGAAAAATTGTGAAATGTCTCGGTAAGATATACTTTTTAAATCAGTGATTTATTGGAATCATGCCCAACTCGGCTAGATATCGGAGTCATAATGCACTCGACAATATGGTACTCTTGCACCGATCTTAGCCAGGCTGAGATGTACAATTTCGGATGTACCGTTTAAATCATGCCCAACTTAGCTATAAATCGGGGGATGCCTCCCGACGCAGCATGATTATGACAACATGATTCTTGGGCCCCGTACCTTCCTTGGCTCCTACAAACTGACAAAAGCTTTACCTCTAGGCCACACCGGGGCCCTCAAGCTCACCATGAGATACCACGCCGTTACGCGTACGCAATGCGTGCGCAGTGCTGCCTTTGGCTCCACAAACATTACTGAGAGCATAGCAGTGGCGTAGCTACGCCGGTACCGGAGTCCTAGGGTGACAAGTACCATAAAGCACCGTAAAATGATATAAAAGGCACAGACAGTAAATAACAGGATTCGTGTATTCTTTAGGGCTCATTTTTCTTTCTGTCCCTCTTGCTATCACGACGGGCCTTCAATTACATAAGTTGGACGCACCAACAAGATAGATACATGGGTCGTTCTTTTCTGTCCCTTGCTATCATGACGGGCCCCTTCAGTCATGTGGCAGGCCCATAGAAAAGATAAATATAATGCGACTTCCTTTCTGTTTCTTGTTATAATGATAGGCACTTCAATCATAAGTCGGACCTACTGAAAACTATCAGATAAATGGGCCCAAAAATAAAATAGAAAATCAATAAAAAAGGAATAGATGGGTCCATTCTGATAGCAATGAACGTAAGTCGGCCTCACCAAGAAGGATAGATTTAACAGTTAATATTAAACGAAGAGCAATGTGAATGGAGTCTGCCTGAAATTTCCATTTCCCGGCATCAATAGCGGTTTCAAATATCACCAAAACACGCAATGTGAATACACATTTTAACTTGGGCAGTAGCTTAACCAGAGTTTTTTGGGTTTTTTTAGGGGAGGGGAGGTTATGTGGCGGGGAGGGGTATGGGGCGGGGAGGGTATGGGGCGGGAGGGTATGGGCGGGGAGGGTTATGGGGCGGGGGAGGGTATGGGGCCGGAGGGTATGGGCGGGGAGGGGTATGGGCGGGGAGGAATGGGTAGGGAGGGGTGGGGCGGGGAGGGGGGTGAAGCGGGGAGGGAGATGGGACGAAGAAGGGTTGGGGCGGGAGGGGATGGGGCGGGGAGGGGACGGAGCGGGGAGGGGATGGGGCGGGAAGGGATGGGGCGGGGAAGGGATGGAGGCGGGGATGGGGGATGGGTTGGGGGTGGGGCGGGGAGGGGGAATGGGGGTGGGGAAATAGTAAATAGTTAAGGTGTGAAAATATGGGGCACTTGAATGCAATGACGTAGCAAGGGGCATTGGGCTCCGTACAGCCATTCAAATGAGCCCCCAAGGAGAGTGCACATTCAACCCAGCCCCATCATGGTTGGGACTGGGTTGAGCAACGTTTGATATTTGAAACCCCTATTGACTGAATCAGTTTTTGATTGGGAATTTCCGTAATTTCCAAATTTTCGTCCAGATTGGCAAGTATATTATGTGAAACTTTGAAAATCATTCCGAACTCATTAGGATGGTATTTTACAGTAATCAGCGGAAACCAACATCTGTAATCTTATATTTTGTCTGGGTTACTGGCATACCGTCCCTTGTTATAATCGTAACGACACTAATGGATTTAAAGTATGACTGGTTATTAGGCAATATTTTTTATGAAAATTATTCAGTATATGAAAAAGGCCCAGTTTTTCTAAATTTATGAGACCCGATGCCATAATAACTTGCAAAGTTGGCGAACCCACATCTATACTCTTGCATAGTTTTGTATGGATTACTGAAATATGCTTATTTGGCGATATTATACTTATGGACTCGTAGTAAAAAAAAAAAAAGAGATTTTTATGAAAATTCTTCAGTATATGAAAAAGGCCCTTATTTGTTTAAAATGTTGAGACCCGATGCCATAATAAGTTGTAGTATTGACAAACCCACATCCACTCTTACATTGTTTTGTCTGATTTTTTGCATACCGTCACATGTTATACATGTTATGCCAAAACTAATGGATTTAAAAAAGGGTTGGTTGATTTATCGATATATCTTATAGATATAATTGCCCTTGCACCATGTACATTTATGCCCCATAGCATATGTCCGTGACGTGATCGGTGGGCGGAGAACGGTAAAAAGAGTATACCAATAGCGTTCATTGTAGGGGCTGTTATTTTTTCCATTTTAATCATATCTCTGCCTCGCATTGCAGGGCAGACTTCGAAGTTGTAAAAAACAGAGCAAAAACAAAACAAACCGAAAAAAAGGAAAAAGAGGACAAGCAATTTCTTTCATATTATAAAATGCTAAAACGTGTATTCTCAGTGAATTTTCAATATTTACTGAACTTTGTATCCATGAAGTCATGTTTTCTTCATATTTATATTATATATTCTTCGTCTCATATTGTTATGTGTGTTTTTCTCTTGTGTTTTGTTATGTACATATGTTTATTTTCTTATAGTCTTATAGATATGTTTTACAAGTTTGTGCAGATGAGCATGCACATTAATGGAAGTTATTAATTAGTTGATTGAAATGATTGTTTTAAGATTATTAATTAGTTGATTGAAATGATTGTTTTAAGATTATTATTTATGATCGAAATAATTGTTTTCATAAGTTTGGAAGTTATGGAAATATGTTGCTCCGATTGAATTTTGTTGAATTAGCCTCAATCCACACTGACCGACTAAGTCATTTTCAAATTCAATTATTGGCGAAGTATTTCAGTTTATTGGTCAATGATCATGAGTTTTCTGGAATTCGTTCACTTGTCAACTTGACATCCCATTATTTTTAGCTATAATACAATTCATTCCCAAGATGTTATATTGGCCATCTCATATTTTGATGATTGATTGTGATTAATTATTTCCTTATTAACTGACTGTGTTTTCTGGTATTAGTGCTAGAAGGAACGTTAGTCTATTGTTTTGATTGTGTAACTTTGTTATTTTATAAGCACCAGACTGTGTCATATGTTTACGTACGCTGGAAACCTTTCTCCATATATCTCAGTCTTGGCTAGTACACTTATTAGGAGTTAACTGACGGAACATGAATTTGAAAATTGTTTTGATACAGAAGCTTTTTAAAGATTGTGTTGAATTGGCCCGGGAATTTATAGAATTTGTTCTTATCTGAGGAAGTTATGAAATGATTATTTTTGTTTTGATGTGCATACACAATTCTAGTTATATCCTGTATTTTGTCAGAATAAGGAATTAAGTTAATTTTTGATATTTATTTTTAGTTTAATTCATATGTCTTATGGTTTTCAGAGTTGGTGTTCTGCCCACTATTCTCTTTTTGAGACATGAGTTCATGTCTTTTCATGACGGGGGCGTGTAGCATAGGTGAATTATTATTATTATTATTATTATTTCCTTGATTTATTTGTTCCCCATATATCATATTGTGCCCTACTTCTGGAATTGATCCACTGCTCCATGACCTTAGTTATCGGGTGTTACCACATAAACCCATTGAGAGGAGCCAAGACATTTGTCTTGCCTCTATGTGGTCAATACCAGTGCACGTGATTGTGAGTCAACTTGTTTCTAGGAATAGGGACATGTTCGTTTTGTCACCATTATATATCCAAAATGAAGATATGATCAGTTGTAATCATGAGCTTGTAGAGTAGAGTTGCTATAGTGTATTGCTAGAGTTAAGACCAGTTTTATTATAATTGTATCCCGAATATATATCAAAGGAACCCATAGCCATTGTGTGTGTATTCTGTTACACCAAAGAGATTATTTGGTTACACTAAGCCTTTATGTTACCCACACGGACCTACGTTACACTTGCAATACAAAAAGAAGGCAAACGTATATATAGGCATTTTACTGCCTGAACAACAGTATAAGGAACTCTTGATTCTCTTCAACATGTATTTTTCCTCTACCCAACAACTTTCCTACATTTTCAGGTGTAAAGTGTAGACCTTAATAGAACATAGAAATTCTGTTCGAAAACATGATCTATACACTTGACAAGGAGTCACAGTACGTTATTTACACTTTTATTTGGATCAGTAAGAAATCCTGATTCTATTGAACATGTATTTTATCCTAGATTCCTACCCACCAACTTTCATACATTTCCAAGTTCATTGTGTAGGCTTTAATAGAACACAGAAATCCTGTTTGAAAACAAAATCTTCGCATTTGAGAAGGAGTCACAGTACGTTAATTACACTTTCTGTTTGTATATAACCTCCTTGATTACACACTACATACAGCACACATACACACTTGGGCGTGGAGTTGAATACGGTGGTCAACGTGGTGCTGAACGTGGTGCCATATCTGGTGTCGAATGTTGCAAGCTTTACACTGGTCAACAGACAGCATGCAGTACACACTTATTTGAACGTGAAGTTGAATACGGTGCTGAACTTGGTGCTATAACTTTATGCTGGTGATATACATGAAATAGCTGCGCCGGAACAAAATCAACGTTCTGGCAAAAGCACTGCGCTATTAATGTCGAAAAATGAAAAATTGTACAGCTGTGCCCGAAATCTTATAACGAGAATGGTAGACAACCGCGGATTGGTAAGTGTTCAGAAAGCAACCGATATTCTAACTATATAGTTATATAGTTATACAGTTATATATAATATATATATATATATATTTAAGTTTCGTCGGAACTTAATAATTTAAAGAAACAACGGCGGAAACTCGAGAAAAAGTTGCTTATGACCCCAACTACAAACCACCACAAGCTCTTTAAGGATGCACGAAATCGGTTCCGTGTTATGTGTGGAAAAGCGAAAAGGACATATTACACTTGTGAGGTGCAAACGTGTGCGGGAGATCAGAAAAAGCTGTTTAGCTTGATAAACAAACTTACTAACAATACCGATTGCAATCCACTACCTGTCAGTATCAACAATAAATCACTGGCAGATAGTTTTTGAAATTATTTTCAGGAGAAAATTGATAAAATCTTAACTGCTATCAAGGATGCTCGTAACATAGATGATCCTTCTTTAACATGTTCAGGTCAAAAACTACCATCTCATACATGTTGTGATGTCACTGAGTTTTCAGAGTTTTCCGAATTGTATTCTGATGATGTTTTGAAATTGATTTCTGATTCATCAAACAAACATTGTATACTTGATCCGATTCCTACTAATATTGTTAAGGATTGCATGGATATACTATTACCAATATTCACAAACATCATAAACAGCTCTATTAGTCGAGGTTATTTTCCTGAGTGTTGGAGATGTGCTGTGGTTATTCCTCTTCTGAAGAAGACAGGTTTATTCCTTGAATACAAAAATTACCGGCCTTTAAATAACTTGTCATATATTTTCAAATTAACTGAGGCTGCTGTTGTGCGTCAGTATGATGAGCACTTGCTCCAAAATGACCTTTTACCCACACATAATTCAGCTTACAGGAAACATCACAGCACAGAAACAGCACTTTTAAAGGTGCACTCTGACATTATGCATAATATGGACATTGGAGAAGTAACTCTACCTGTTATGTTAGATCTGTCGGCGGCTTTCGATACGGTTAATTATGAGGTTCTTTTGCCTTGAAAATCGTCTGAATATCAAGGGTACACCATTAAAATGGTTTCAAGGCTATTTAGATGCCAGAAATCAACGTATATTGATAAATGGGGATAGCTCTAAAGAGTTTCCTTTAAAATGTGGTGTTCCACAAAGGAGTTGTACTTGACCCAAACTATTCATTTCGTATCACAATTTTATAATATAGTCAACAGGCACCTTCCAAATTGTGAAGGGTACGCGGACGATCACCAGTTATACCTTGCTTTAAAAGCTGGCAGTGACTGCTCTAGAGATGTCGCGCTAGTCGCGATGAAGCAATGTATCAGCGATGTACGACAGTGGTTTCTCAGTAATTATCTCAAGATAAATGATAGTAAAACTGAGGTCATACTCATCGGTTCTAAGCAGCAACTTGCTAAATTGCCTGATATATCAGTTAAAGTGGGTAAAGTCAATATCCGAACTGCTGACAATGTTCGTAATCTTGATATCATTTTTGATAAGAACCTTTCATTTGAGACACAGATAGCTGCGGTTTGTAAAAAGGCTTCTTACAATCTTTACAAACTTTGGCAAATCCGCAAGTATCTAGATGACGATTCATGCGAATCCCTAGTTCATGCATTTATTACATCTCATATTGATTACTGTAACTCCTTATATTTTAACTTACCTGATAGCCTTTTGAAGATATTGCAAGTGGTCCAAAACTCAGCTGCCAGACTTGTTACTAGAACCCCCAAGTACCACCACATTTCACCAGTGCTTTTCAAATTACACTGGCTCCCAGTTAAGTATAGGATTAAGTTTAAAATTGTAGTGCTCACTTTTAAATGTCTTCATGGCCCTTCTCCCAGTTATCTGTCAAACTTATTAATTCCATATCAACCAACTAGATATTTAAGATCTCAATCAAAACATTTCCTCACTGTACCCAGGACTAAAACCCAGTTTGGAACCAGAGGTTTTTACCATGCCGCACAACTTTGGAACGACCTGCCCTATCATCTACGAAGTGAAACTTGCCTTGCTTATTTTAAAAATAGCCTTAAAAGTTACCTTTTTACAGCTGCCTACAATGCAATTAATTCTTAACTCTATTATTTTATCCCTCCTGCTTGAATGTGTTATCTTTAGTTTTTAACCATTATATTCTTTACTGTATTTAACTATTTAGACTATCTTACATTATTTGACCTTTTATTCTTTTAACAATTTTATGAATATTTACATCTTATAGCTCTAATTTTTGTATGCCTACTTTTACTATCTTAGTTCCTATACAACCTGACTTGGTAAGTTTTATTTTACTCTTAGCATTCTAGATTATTCCTCTTAT
>JAIGNY010003958.1:0-35000 GCA_020152595.1 Chiridota heheva | reverse complement strand
TTTGAAACAAAATGTTTTCTGGTAAGTTATATATTCCACCCTTTCTATATAATGAACCAAAAATGTTGTTCGATAATGTAATAAAAGTGTGATTAAATTTATAAGAAATACATAACAACTGTGCTGGAATTGCCTTGTTGACATCACCAAGCCGAGGGACATATTCTGTACGAGGTAAGATTCTTTTTTACACTTTAATTGTTATATCTTTTAAACGGAATAAGATATTAACATATTTTTTCACCACTTTGTTTCTGTAAACTTTCTGCATCATATATGAAAAAATAAAACATTCATGGGAATATTCCTTTAAGATTAATTTATCTCTTCTATTTAATATAATTTTCTTCTAATTTAAGATGTGGTATAATATTCACTTTACAAAAAAATGTTTTTCCCATCTGTATGTGTACCTTATGTTTTAACATACAAATCGCCATGTCAGTGCAGCTATTACATCACACTGTTGCCTTAGAATTACTGCACCAGTCACTTTTCAAACTTTTTGCAATAACTCCTAAATGGAATGTACAAGCTTGGAGATCAGCATGGTTTTACCATTTTTCTTCTTAAGTATTTTGTTGTATAAAAGCTCATGAAAATTTACAGCGATTCCTTTTAAGACATCACAGATATCATTACTCAGGGCTGGGCAAATATTCTGCTTCATGGGAACAGTGAAAATCTTGAAAACATTTCTGCGAATTTAATGCATTTGATTGCTAGTCGTCATATGGAAAGTGTTTAGAACTCAATTGATTGACAATTGGTGAACGATTGGTTGGCACTTATTTCACAGTATATATAAACAGAGAGTTGTAATTTAGAAGGAAAAGACTCTAAAAAATAATCTATCACTCTATCCTCAAATCCCCCATTGTTCACCACGCTCGCAGCACACAAAACTAATGTAAACTCTTTTGTAACATAACCAAGGACATCCCTTCCGGCAATCTCACTAGACGCCTCAAACAACCTTTTATAACTTACTCTACCACGCGGCGATACTATCGCCGTTTTGGGTGCGCCATCTTTGGCTCCGTCTCCCAAGCGCATTTAAAAAAAGGTGCTGGTAGAGTAAGGGTTAATCAACCGCGACAAATGCGCCAACTCGAAAATGTAGGCCGCATGATCCCGGTTGGCGGCCCGGCGGGTCACTGAAGCGGAACGGGCCCAACTCTGTAATTAGCCCTTGATTAACCTTTACTCTACCACGCGGCGATATTATCGCCGTTTTGGGTGCCCCATCTTTGGCTTCGCCTCCCGAGCGCATTTTCAAAAAAGGTGCTGATAGAGTAAGGGTTAATCTTTCTATCCAGGTAGTTACACAAATGCGGTGCAAGTAATGTACACATGCAGAATATTGAAATTCTTGTGCGCTCTACAACTGGAAGTGACTTCTGAATTTATTTATGGGACAATTCCGACTCTTTAATTTCAACTCGTTTCTTTCTTTCACGCATTTCCTCCCTTCTCTTCCATTTTCTGTCTCCCCTTTCCTTTATGTAGGCCTGAACAAGTTTATATGACCATTTGTGACATGGTATACGCCAGTGGCGTAACTAGAAATTATGGGTTGGGGGTGGGAGAAGACGTAAATTTTCCGACAGACTAGAAACATGGAATGGGTTGTTACTTATGATAATCAGTACCATGATTCTAAAGTTTTGGAGAAAAGCGAGGATCAAATTTCCGACAAACTGATATCATTAAATGGCAAATAGAATGCCACTTATAGCGCACAATTTGCATTCTACCGACCGCCAACAGATCCTAAACAGAATTTGAAAATTTCCGACAGGGAGTAACATTTTCAGACAAAAATCCCACTGAGGCTTGGTGGTGGTAGTGGTTGTGGTGGGAGAGAGGGGGAGGGGGTAATTCCCTCCCCCTCCCCGCATACCCGTGTTAGTTACGCTACCGGTATACGCTATATTTTCTACACCTGCTACTACTATATATATATCAAAATAAAATTGCTCAGAAGAAATACATTATGTTGTGAATTTAATATAATTGCAATAATTCAAAAAACAATAAATGTTTTGATTGTTTTTTGTCTGTTAAAAAATGTGCAACAGATGAAAATATTATCAATGAATGAAATGAAGCAATTCGGTTTAAAGGAATATTTCCATAGATTTTCATTTTTGTATATATGATAGAAAAATCTTTTAGAAACAAAGTGGTGAAAAACAAAAGTATTTAATTTTATTTTTTTAAAGATTTTTTTACGAAATTTTGAAAAACAAAAGTATTTTTAAATTTGGAAAAAAGTGACTGATTGGCAACATCTGTGGTGTCATAGTGACAATTTCAACAAATCGTCTTTTGTGTTTCTTTCAAAATGATTTGGATTTTTATCTCATTGAAAATATAAACCAAGAAAAAAAAGTTTTTTGTAAATTATATATATGTATTTTATATTCCTCCCTATCTCTATAATGAACCAAAAATGCTGTTCGATAATGTAAAAAAGTGTGATTAAATTTATAAAAGTGTCCTGGAATTGCCTTGATGACATCCCAAGCTGAAAGACCTACTGTACGAGGTGTTTTTAAGAACATTTTTTCTACTCTTTAATTCTTATAACTTCTAAACGGAATAAGATATTGGCATAGTTTTCCACCACTTGTTAAAAATTAAAATCCATGGGAATATTCTTTTAAGAAAACAATAGATATACTTTATTCCGAAATGGAAATTTCAGAAACCCTGAATAGGTAAATTCTTATCACAGATGATATTTTAACAACATGCATAATCTGATAATGTGTGAAGTATGTAAAAAATTACATGTTTTGTATTATACATTATTTTATTACATATGTTTCATATTATACATTATGTTATTACATATGTTTCATATTATACATTATTTTCTACTTGGATAGGACGTACACTGCAAATGTTTCTTCAACTGTTAAAGGTAACTATTGATGTAATTCACACAATTAATAATCGAAGTGAAAGAATATGGTCAGAAAATAAGAATTCATAATTTCCATTAATAGCACAGAAAACATTGTAGAAGGTGTCTACGAGCCCAAGTCTGAAATCTAAAAGGTTGACGGATAGGTACAAATGGTTCAACCACGTACCGGAGTATTTAATTATGAGTTTAATAGCCTTTGAATTTTGAATACAGCTATTGTAATTTTCACGGTATGAGTAATCAGATTTTGAAATTGTAATCAACAGGACAGCACCTCAAAATGTTTTTGTTTTTCTTGATTACTTCCAGCACCATTAAAAATGTTCAAACTGCTTTCCCCTGAACCTGAGGCTGGGGAAAAATCAAATTATTATCTTTCATTGGAATTATCCCTTGATTAGCCCATATTTGCCCAAAAAACGCTAAAGAACTGTAAAATTGCTAATTTTGTAACCGATTTTGATGATTTTGTTTTACTTTCTTCATGTTTGTTAGTAGATTGTAAGTCAATTTAGCTAATTTCCATATAAATGGAATCGAGAAAAAGATTGAGAAATTGATATATAGGATTATGCAGGCTAACATTTTCTCTAATATCGTGACTATGCTCTTATATGCATGGAAGTAAATGTTGTCCATGTCTCTAACCTTCTTTCCTATATAAAATTTGTGAGTATATTTATGTCTTTCTAAACATTATTTGTGTTACTGTAACAGATATATGAAAGAAATTAACTTACCAAATACCGTTGGTCTTCAGTGATTTGATGAATGGTTTTAAAAACCACGTTTGCTGTTAATTTATAGCACTTTTGCTTACACAACCAGACAACAACGTAACATACGTTCCTATAACATATGCAGAAAAACGCGATTGTGCGCATGCGTGTAAAAATAGGGTTTGTTTTGGGAGTTACCATAATGGACACTCCCTGATTTCAATCAGTTTCTTTTGAGCAACTAATGGAATAATGGCCTGAGTGAGGTCTAGTGGTGGAGAATGATCATGTACAACTCCTCGCTCTTCTCAGTGCACTGAGAAGAATTGTCAGATTTAACCATTACATAGTCAACTTTGCACCAAAGCAACGTTGGTCAAAATTAAACTACCATAACGTGATAAAAATTAACCATAATATGATATTTATAGACAAATTTGACCATATTGTGGTCAAATTTGTTGTTCAATTTAACCAAGGCTGGTTCGGTGCAGAATTGACCAAGTTGGGGTCAAAATTTGACCCTTCTTTTTTTAGAGTGTACTGATAACATACAAATTTTGATCTTTGGTCGAAGCAATAATTAATCTATCAGAATAAAAGTGTTGATAAGTGGATATAAATCAATCAATTAGTTTTCTAAACGTTTCCTTGAATGGTTTTATTTTAGCGCAAACTATTGGTACAAATTTCGTAGATGCTATGCTTGGCAGTTCTTTGTACTTTAAATAAAATAATTATTGATTATATTTTTAGGAAAGTAAAACAAAAGCTCGCATTTCTTTGAAAATTCCGTTTATTTTTTTCAAGGAGCAGATGACATTATTTGTAATGCATACGTGCTACTGCATATCCAATACTTTCCCCTCCATGGGAAATTGTACAAAAATGAATGATAATAATGATTAGAGCAAATCTATAAAAAGGGAACTTGTAAATAATTCATGGTAGGCGACTGCAATATTTAAAGATCGATAAAAGTAGCAGTATTATTTGTAAGCAAAACGAAATTGTGTCGAATTTGGTACAATCATGATTCAGAGATAGTCCTTGTTGTTTTTGGTTTTAAAACTATAACCTTGTTGAGTAAACTTATCTCGGGAATGTCGGCTGCAAAGGTTGCCAAAATTTTGCATTGGAATCGAAATTAAGTTAACATGTGCAATGTGCTACGTCATGAAGCAGATTATTATCTTCAAATTTTATTATTTGATGATTTGGACTAAAAATATCCAATTTAGACTCTAATCATGTTAGCAAAATAATTTAAACAAATCTTGGTTTAAGATGCAAATTTTGGAGAATTGCACAAATTTCAAGTAATTTCTAATAACGTTGAACTTTTCCGTCTCCAAACAATATTCAAGACTTTACTACTTACTTAAATGTACTCTAGACGAGAGTCGAGTACGCGTACGACTCTTATATGGTTAATGGCGTGGTTTTGCACATTTAGGCTACTGTACTAGGGCACAGTTGAAGTTAGCGTCATATTCATATTCAGATTCAGAATCAAATTCCTATTCCATTACAGGTGCAATGGACGTTATTCGGCAGTGAGGTAACGCCGTGTAGTAGATTGGCGCCGCGTGACCAGCGGAGGAGACATTCTGTAAGGGTGCCATCTACTGGGATACCAACAAGAGATTAGAGAGGATTTGGGCTACCAACAGAGCAAAATCAGTTTTTCTTTCTGTTTTGCATTCTGAGTATTTTTGTGGATGGCGGTTGTTGCAATGTAATTACACTCACGAGGTGAAAGCCCACCCAATCCCAAACCCTGTTGTAAAGGACTCATTTCTGGGAGATCGTACCTGGACCCTCAAAATCTAGGACCTAAATGGCCAAAAGTCGTGAAAATTATAGCTATCATAAAGCTATATCATGGTCCATGGCCCTTGTGCCCAATGAAGGTTCTGTGCCAGACTTATGACATATGGGGGTGAAAGCCCGCCTATCCTTAAATCCTGTGGCGTTGGTCACATTTCTCGGAGATTGTATCTGGATCCTCAAAAACGGGGTTCACAATCGCCCAACTGAAGTCGGGAAATTGCTTTATATGGCTATCTCATGGTTCATGGCGTTGGGCCCAGTAAAGTGTTTGTGCCAAATTTCTGACATATGGGCGTAAAAGCCCACTTACGCCCAAATCCTGTGGTATTAGTCTCATTTCTGGAAGATTGTATCTGAACCCTCAAAATAGGTCCGTAAATGGCCAAAAGTCGTTAAAATTATTATTATTATTATTATTATTCTGCTATATAATATTCCACGGCCCCTGGGCCCAGTGAAGGTTTTGTGCCAGAATTCTGACATATGGGGGAAAAATCCCATCTACCCTTAACCCCTGTGGCATAGGTCTCATTTCTGGGAGATCGTATCTGGGACCTCAACAAATGGGCCCCAAATCACCAAAATTTGGAAAATTGCAATTATAAGGTTTTCTTATGGTTCATGGCGTTGGGCCCATTGAAGATTTTGTGCCAAATTTCTGACATATGGGGGTAAAAACCCATTTATCCCCAAACCCTGTGGTATAAGTTTTATTTCTGGAAGATTGTATCTGGACCCTCAAAACGGGGCCGTAAATGGCCAAAAGTCGTTAAAATTGTTATTATCATTCGGCTATATAATGTTCCATGGTCCCTGGGCCCAGTGAAGGTTTTGTGCCAGAATTCTGACAAATGGGGGCAAAAGCCCATCTACCCCTAACTCCTGTGGTATAGGTCTCATTTCTGGGAGATCGTATCTAGAACCTCAACAATTGGGCCCCAAATGACCAAAATTCGGGAAATTGCAATTATAAG
Organism: Chiridota heheva; assembly: GCA_020152595.1. Classification (NCBI taxonomy): domain Eukaryota; kingdom Metazoa; phylum Echinodermata; class Holothuroidea; order Apodida; family Chiridotidae; genus Chiridota; species Chiridota heheva. The sequence continues at coordinate 28,539 of JAIGNY010003958.1, read as the reverse complement.
GCTTTCTCATGGACCATGGCCCTTGCGGCCAGTGGAGATTTTGCGCTATACTTCTGAGATATGGGAGGAGGGGGAACAGCCAACCTACTCCTTAATCCTGTGGTATAGGTCTCATTTTAAGGAGATTGTATCTGGAACCTCAAAAATGACCAAAAGTTGGGAAATTGCAATTATAAGGCTATCCCATGGTCCATGTGGTATAGGTCTTATAAATGTTCCCTGATTATTACAAATTTGGTCATTTGTTTTTATTCCTATCAGCCCAAAAATTTAAATAAAAAATTAGTGAAAGGGGCTCTGGGCCCCAAAAAGTTTTCATTTTTCGCCTGGAAAATACTTTTTTACAGTGGAAAAGGTTGAAACTCATAGGGCTTTCAAAACTTGAAACAACGACTTTTCAAGGAAATCTTTCGTAATTCAACCAACAGAACAATACGAAATTCCTCTCCACGATTTCTTGTTTGCAAGACCACACTAAATTTAGCCCTGACCCAAAAATGAACAAAATGAACAAATTCAGAATATGCTTTGATCCAATGGATTTATCTTAGTTTTAATCACCACCCCCTCCCCTCCATCTCTTAAGAGTTATACACAATTCATGGGTGAAGCTTGAGAGCATAGTTGCAAATCACGGGGGCAAGGCAAGGGGAGGGAGGGGGTAGGCGAAATTGAAAAGTAACCATTTTCAAACCAAAATCAGATTTTTTTATTTAAAGAGGCGATATCGTCATATGTGCACAATATCTAGAATTCCTTTCAAATTTTTTGATTGGTTGAAATGTTGCTGCGCGATTCGTTGTCTCGTATTGCAAGGTATATAGTTATTTAAAACGCCTTGAAGGTTACCACACAAGATAGCCCAGATGGTTGCGGCGATCGCAAGAAAAGCTTTTTTCAAATCATGTCGTGAGTTCGAACCCGGTAAAATCGTTTATCTTCTTCTTTTTTTTTTCTCAGTAATTTTCATTTGGTGACTATCATTGTAGTATTATAATACTAAAATTTCACTTTCGCTTTCTGACAAAAAAAAATAAGTTTCTCGTCACAGTAACGTAATGCGCTGTGTATGTAATTCTGCACACACAACGTACATGCTAGTGTCTGGCTGTACTGTGTGGTACCATGGAGTTAACTCATGGTGGTACAAACAGACAGAGGATCGGATCTTGCCTCCACAACCGAAAGTGACGTCAAAATATTGTATCCCCATTTTTACCGTATTTTACTGAGACGAGCTCCCTCTTTAAATTTTCCGAGCAATTTCCTAATTTTTCGTATCATTTCCTTCATTTTTGTGACATTTTTCAATTTTTCTTTTCAATTGTTGCGCAGTTTGCTTCATTTTCGTTGAATTTGTTTAATTTTTTAAACTTTAGGGCAATTTATTTCATTTTCGAGAGGTTTCTATTAAATTTCTGGTAGTTTATTTTAATTTTGTAAATTATTCTTCATGTTTATGAAATTTGCTTCAAATTTTTGTGTAATTTTCTTTCATTTGGATTATTATCGTTGTCTTTTACTCATTTTTCGACCGTTTCCGATGCATTATTATCAGTATAGTTAGTCTTCAAGTTAAAAGAATACTCAAAAGGAAATTAATTGTTCAGTTCTTTTATTTTATTTGGAAACATTTAAAACCAGAAATATTGAGAGAACTTAGGATTCGAGCAAATATAATATAATAATAATTTGGTAAATTCATTCCAAAAGTCCACGGAGCCAAAACAGGGAATGTCTGCTTAAACATATTGCTCAAGATAAATTCATTCATACTTAACTTAACAGTAACGGGGTATTCTGCTAATAGGCCGAATCCTACAACCCCACTCCCTTTCCCCGCAAATCCCAAATCATGACCCCGGAGGCCTAATCCCAAACCACGGACCACCCCCTTCCCCTCCCCCCCTTCCTCCCTCCCCGCAAATTCCACTTCCTTCCCCGCGCTTCAACTACCAATCCTATTTAACACTGACCCACACGTGCACATATTTTCTGGAACTGCCCAATCTGACAATTTACTGAACAGACTGTATATAGCCTAGCCTAAGTCTATTAGTACTACATAACACTAGGCTCTTAGTCAAAATGTAATAACATTCTAGGCAAACAAGATTTGGAACAAAATAAATTGAATCAGATAAGGAATTTTAAGTGGAATACTTTCTTAAAATGTGTAATCTTGAAAAGAACTTTTGAATTTACATCATAAAACTCACCCTGGTTGTAAAGATGTATACATGCTCTGATTTTTTCTGAGTTTTGTATAAGCTTTGTAATTCGTTTTGAACAAGAGTTGGCAGTTGCAAGTGGTGGTACAATACTAATACCACACCTATTAAGAGTGTGATAAAACTACAACGTCACAATTCTCAAGTATTTTTTTTTAAGTTTTCGATAAGTAGAGGCATACGAAACTGCAAGTATCAAACGTGGAGGCAAATAAGATTTGTATTCAATTTTAATTTTATTAATATTTCGTAATTATACCCCACAAAAAAATATTTACATCCTTTTGTTCCCATAAACTTTTTGAACTTTTTGGAAAATATTTTAACTTCCTTCTTCTTTTTCAAACAATTTCCTTTAATTTTAGGAGGGGAAAATCAAAGTTTCAAACTTAATTCTATCTATCTATCCCCCTCTCCCGTTAAATTCCCCTCTCCCTCTCCTTTTCCGCCCAAACAATGTATATACTGCAGAGGCGTATGAAGATAGTGCACATCGGGCCAGATTTATTTTTTGTCTGAAAATGGCGAACCTACAAAAATGTAAGTCTTCTACCACAGTAAAATTATATGTAAAGGGGAGAGGGGATAACATGATTAATTTCTTGAAAATGGATTTAGGACATCAAACGAAAACTGAAGCAAATTTAACAAGAATTTATGCAAATTTTACGAAAATAGAAGCAATTTTCCAAAAAATGAAGCAAATTTTTGAAAATGAAAGAAAGTTTCCAAAATCTACTAAAAAATTTCAAAAATGAAGACAATTTCACACAAATTTAAGGTAATTTTACTACATTTGATGCAAATTTCCTGAAAATGTAGAAAAAATACTGAAAATAAAGGACATTTACGAAAATTGATGCAAATTTTCAGGTGTAAAATATATTTTTCAACTGGAAATTAGAATTTCCATTCCGGAGAAAATTTGCAGTCAAGACTAACTAGTTTTAACAGGGCCTTGTAAAAATCCTTGGTGGAAACAATAAATGCCTGTTGATTCCACTTAAGCACAGCTGGTTTTAACAGGGATATGCAATAGTCCCTGTTAAAAAAAAAAAAACATAAATGCCTATTGATTCCAGTTAAAACTATCTGGTATAAACATGCGATGTGTTCATTACCAGTTCAAAACAGTTGTGACCTGATAAAAATAGTTGACTTAAATTAAAAACAGTGTGTATTTCAACTGGTTTTTTTCTGCAGGGGTGGGGCATTACCATGGCCGTGCTGATTTTACACTCGCTTTCAGCAGTCCTGGCGATACCCTTTTTCAGGAACGATTATAAACCCCTGAACAATCGCTTCATACAAGCGACCATCATCCATCATGCAACGTCGCCGTCTATACACTTTATTCAGTGTTAGGACTGTAAAGTGTTCTGTGAACTTTGATCGTATCTTGTGATGTCTGGGAGGCAAATTATCAATGGATAATCATATAAGCTGACTCTTATTTGGTACCATTTCTTTTGCTTACTAGTCTGTTTTCAAGAAGAATGGGAAATTAAATGCAATGACCTGTCTTTGACACGTCTCATGCTTTAAATTCTGTGTCGTACCGATACCCTTGGTGGTTTATCTTGTTTGTGTTCAACTGGAGTGTGATTTGCCAATAGAAAGGATCATTTTTTAAAATATTTTTTTGTTGGGGGGGGGGGTATTTAAACAAATTAATGTCGATGAAACGTAGTGTTATTCTAAGTTTGACGCGAATTGTGAAACGTTATCGGAGCACTGTTACTGTGTACTTACAATGTAACTACTGCAAGTTGCATCTCTCTGACGTTAGAATAATATGCATAGTAGACCCACATGTAACACTTATCATCAATACATGAACATTTGTGCTTACGAATATCTGTAACTGTAATAATACCACCCATAGTATCCCTATTCTCACTCGTGATGCAGTTATCATACAGTACATTTTCTACATTCAGGCAGTACAGTACATACGGCGAGTAGTCAGGTTGTACGCATTGACCGAATTGAATTAGCTAGCACGTGTGTGTGTGTATGTGTGTGTGTGTGTGTCTGTCTGTATGTCTCTCTGTGTGTGGTTGGGTGTGTGCGTGTATTTCATCCAAAGTGAAACCACCCATATGTTTACACACCAACAAAGTGAAGCTGATTTTCAAAGTGGAACCACACATCCGTGGTCTCACTTTGAAATGCATGAATTGGAGTCCAGATGCAGTGATATATCCAAACCAAGGCAAAATTCGACTGGCTTTACTTTTCCGTAATAATAGGTTTTGCCTCAGTTCAGTATATTTACACACTTACTCACTTTCAGCTAATCACACCTGTTTAACTAAATTAATAACCAACGATCTCTTCTTCTTTTATCTGTGAATGTTGTGCATTCTGTTGATTTTATTGCGTGGTTTCACTTTAAAAATAAGAGAGTAAGATTTCAATTATACGGAATACATTCACGGTTTCTGTTTAACTGATCAGCTTGATGCGGCAGGACTATACGGGCGTGATTTCACTTTCAAATAAGAGAGTAAGGTTTCACTTACATTGAATGCATTCACGGTTTCTGTTTGACTGATCAGCTTGATGGCCCCATATGGCAGGAATATACGGGCGTGGTTTCACTTTGAAAATATCAATTTTTCTGCTTAACCATTGACGATTATTTTACTCTGAAGTGTCAGTCTTGTTCAGACAGAAACCCCCTAGTAAGTGATGTGACTGTTTTCCCAAAACGTATTCGGGAAAGTGATGATCTCACTTCGTGGGATTTTGACAAATGCTTTTTTTTCACGATTTACACTTATAGAAGTGTGTGTGTGTGTGACTTTTTATTTCTGACTCCTAACACTGTGCATTGATATTTGCGCAACCAGCTGCTATAACATGTATTGTACATCTATCATATACAAACAAACCTACCAGCCTCAATGGCCGAAGCTCATGATAGGCCTACACAGTGAAATACCAACTTGAAAGCCGCGAACAGGGGGTCATAGCTATCTATTCAAAGGTATGTGATCTAATTCATCATACTTTTTGTCATCTCAGCAACCCTCTGATTACCCCTCGTAATCCCGTCATGGGTCATAATCTGGGCAGAATCTAGAGTTACTAAGTATCTGTCGGTAAATCTGATGTACTCTCATTGAAACATATGATAGTAGCGTCCACTCTGGGGGCCTTATGAACTAGCACGCGAAAGATTTGGAATATTATGTGATATCTTTTGGATAAGGGCAATTTCAGAAGAGGTACAGCCAGAGATCTCTCCTTTATACCCACATATATACATACTGTACATACATATATACCTACATACATACCTACATACATACATACATACATACACATGCATGCATGCATGCATGCATACATACATACATGCATGCATACATACATGCATACATACATACGTACATACGTACATACATACATACATACATACATACATACATACATACATACATACATACATACATACATACATACATACATACATACATGCATGCATGCATGTATACATGCACACATACATGCATACATACATACATATATACATACACACAGACATACATACATACCTACCTACCTACATACATACATACATACATACATACATACATACACACATACATACATACATACATACATACATACATACATACATACATACATACATGCATACATACATACATACATACATGCATGCACACATACATACATACATACATACACACATACATACATACATACATACATACCTACACACATACATACATGAATACATACATACATACATACATACATACATACATACATACATACATACATACATACATACATACATACATACATACATACATACACACACACACATACACCCATACATACATACATACATACATACATACATACATACATACACATACATGCATGCATGCATGCATACATACATACATACATACATACATACACCATACATACATACATACATACATACATACATACATACATACATACATACATACATACATACATACATACATACATACATACATACATACATACATACATACATACATACATACATACATACATACATACATACATACATACATACATACATACATACATACATACATACATACATACATACATACATACATACATACATACATACATACATACATACATACATACATACATACATACATACATACATACATACATACATACATACATACATACATACATACATACATACATACATACATACATACATGCATACATACATACATACATACATACATACATACATACATACATACATACATACATACATACATACATACATACATACATACATACATACATACATACATACATACATACATACACATACACCCATACATACATGCATCCACACATTCACACAGTCTGCTTTGCTTAAGTGAATGTCGCTTAATATGTCATGTCTTTCATTAATGTATACTGAATGGTTACAAATCCTCGTCAAGGCTAAAAAAAAGTAAAGCTTGGGGCTAAGAATCTGCGTTACGGTTTAAAACATTTACGGTCTAAGTCTTGAAATCTGTGTTAGGGTTAAAGTAAATAAGTGTTTGACCTCAAAATGCACATTATGGTTTTAAATGTTACGGGAATGTGTTAAAAATCTGAGTTAGGGCCTAAAAATCAGTGTAAGGCTTAAAAATGCTCCTTTGGGTTTAAAAATTTACGATTTAGGTCTTAAAAATCTACGTTAGAGCTAAAAGATATCAGGGTTAGGCCCAAAAATGTACGATATAGTATGAAATTTTACATTTATGTTTTAAAGATTAGTTAGTTAGTATTGAAAATATGCTTCAAATGCAAGTTAAGGTTGGAAAATTAGGTGTTAGTCGTAAAGGCAAAATCCAAAGACCAAAAATTCAAGCTTTAGCTTCTCAATTTTTATAATATGCCACATTTTAAATTTTTAAAAGATGCAAAAGTCGACATTGTTTCTTTTATCATTTTATGTTTGAATGGATTGTCACATGGGCAGAAAAAGGGAAAAAAAGAAAAAAAACCGGAGGGGGCTGTAATCTTCGTAAAATGTTGATATTCTCTAACCTGCTGTATCCTAAATATTTATGTTTATAACATGAATCTACAAAGTCGTAGAACACCTATTCAAAAAAACATATTTGTTTTTCATAAATGATACGTTGACCGAAATCTTAATAAAATTCTACGCAATATCTCGTGATTTTTTTTCATATATTACTGAAAATTTTTTGTAGTCCAAAATGTGCTGGAGGGCTAATCAGGGCTATCGTATTTTTTCGTCACACCCACATGATAACCCCAGATGAAAAACCCGCAGTTAAAATAGTCACGGATGAGCTCGATTTTGATCGTGATCGTTATCGTTGTCTTTTACTCATTTTTCGACTGTTTCCGATGCATAATTATCAGTATAGTTATTCTTCAAGTTAAAAGAATACTCAAAAAGAAAAGAATTGTTCAGTTCTTTTATTCTATTTGGAAACATCTAAAACCAAAAATATTGAGAGAACTTAGGATTCGAGCAAATAGAATATGGTGCACTGTAAAAAAAAATGGTCTCGGTGTTATGGGGTGGTTGGGGGAGGCGGGGGTAAAACAACGAATGTAGCCTAGGACACGGTTGACATAATCATAATAATAAATGTCTGTGTAATGGTTGCCTTGTCGAAGATACGAGTGGAAAATATCGACATATATCTCTTATTTTTTTCTATTTTGCGTAATGTATAATAGCAATCTATATAATTTGTATGTTTTATACCATAAAGGGATTAATAACATACAGAATATGATGCAGACAAACATTTCTTACAAAACCTAGATGTAATTTGTCACTTATATAGAAAAAATTCCCAGGCTGATCTCCAAACAAAAGTGCTTAGTGCCTACATCTTTTGAATATAAGGCTCAAGTGAAAATGTCTATCTTTGAAAATAAAAATTAGCCAGTCGGAAATACTTAGAATAAAGTTCAACTTAACAAAATGTCAATGGAAACTTCAAAGCTACATTGCTCTTTCCTTCTGTAAAATTTGTCTAAGCCTAATATATTATAAATAGAGCATTTTGCGCATTTTTGTGGCCTGCAAATAGCAATTGATTTGCATTTTCAGCCCTCCAAATAGCTTCCTATTATATACTACTACCTTCCTTTTTATGTTTCCATACAATTAATTTGGAACCGAAAATGCTGTTTGACATTCCTATTTTTTTACAAATCCTGAACTAAGGAATACATATTATTATTATTATTACTATTATTAAATTTAGTTCTACAAGAACGTTAAAACAATTGCTCGAAATCAATGAAACATTATACAGAAATTAAGAACCCCCTAAAAATACACTGTACAATGAGCGCATCTTCATTATACGAGCATCCTGATAGGTACTGATATACTGGGAATATATTCCGTATTGTTTTTACAAATATTATTCCCAGCGAATTTTGTTGGTAAAGTGTTGAATATTTATTACTAATCTTCTATATACTTGATTTCCATGCTTAAACATAGAACTTTGAAGTGTATTGTGCACTGGTTCTATTCTAACCCCACAACAACCACCACAAAAACATTGTCAGCATCAGACGCAAAATAAGCAAAGAATGTAAATAAAACTTTTTTAAGTCTTCAAATTAATCAAATCATCAGAAAATAAATTTTTGGGGTGGACGCTTATTAGAGCAGGTGCGCTTACGGTAGCTAATTGTTGCTTTATAAATTATATGTGTTCTTGTACTGTAGGATACGGCCGTGAGGTTATGTAGTTTCTAAGGTCAATGACAAGTTGAATTTATATGTACATACCTCTGGTTTGACTATGGCCAGTTGCGTAACGCAGTGGGGCTAAACTGTGCAGAGTTCTGGGCCTCCGACCCCAAAGGGGGCCTCCAGCAAAATCAATCTAAAAAAATGAGAAGAACAATATGAAGATACAAAATTACTCTTCGGTTGAAACCCTATAAGTCTCTCGATAATTTGATCAATAGAAATATGTTCCCGTATTATTTTGTTCTGACTGGGTTTCCCAGTGCAGTTTAAACTGACTCGACGACAAAGAGTCGAAATATGCCCCTATGCCTGCATGCAGAACAAAGATAACATCAGAAATACGGGGATATCAAAGCAGGGGCTACGCGATAAATACCAATGGGCTCCTTGTCGTATGCTTAGATTGGGTCCTCAGTTTAACAAAGGACGAGGTATCGATCAATGGAGGGCCTCATTCGTTTATATTGTGACTGCAGAAGGACCGAAAAAATAAGGGCAAAACACAATTTCCATACGGCTGAATCGTTCTCATGGAATTTTTTAAAATTTGTGAATAGATTAGAACTTTAAGTCTACAAATTGCGTAATAATTCCCTAAAATTGTTCCTATTAACAGTAGGGGAGGATCCTGGACTTTTGGTGTAATATTCCATACACCATAATTTGGAGCTTCGTATTTATTCAGATCCATGGAGGCCACTATTTTAAGTATAGTGATAACGTTAAGTCATTGGGGATTTGTAATGAAGTATTTTTAAAAGGAAAAAGCGATATCAAACGAATATTTATTAGATTTGACTGCGGACTTCTTAATTTTATCGTGGAATTGGCGAAAAAATTAAAAAGACTTTCGTTGACAGGTCGTTCACTTTTTGAAGAGCCCCCTCGACACATGATTCTGTGTTAGCTAATACCGTGTACATGCACCATACGTCACATTACACTAATACTACCGCTCTCTTAGTAATAATTCCATTGGTATAACGTTATTACAAGTTAAGATAGCGGCCTCCATGGATCTTCATGAATACGAAGCTCCAGCTTTTTGTGTATTTTCTTAATACACCAAAAGTCCAGGATTCTCCCTGACTGCGAAATGTGTTTCTGAAATCATTTTTACACCTGAAATTTGCTGAAATCGCAATGACGCCAGGGGGATGCGGCCCCATGGCCCCCATATGGCTCTATGCGGCCCCATGCGGGCCCCCATATGGCCCTATGCGGCCTCACTAAACTAATATTCTTGTAATTTACACCAGTTGTTTATTAATAGAGTACCCCCTTTGAACAGAAAATTGGACTTTAAAAATGGAAAATTTATGAACTTGAATAAATCCCGATTATGTTAGTAAGTTGAATAATCCTCAATCATATAAGTAAAGGAAGTCCCTCTGTGAATGTTTGTGTACATGTACTACAGTAAATCAAAAATCTGTTGAAATACAAATGTTGACATTATTAGTTATGTCATCTTCTATTTGATAAATATTCTAAATACACAAATATAACTTTACCTCATATACTTTGTTTCATGGGCGTAGGAAGCTAGAGGGGAGGGGGGGGGGAGGGGGGATTTAGCTCCCCAGTCAAAAATGTGACGGACGGAAGTTTGCTTTCGACCCCACACTTTTCAGGAAAGAAAACTCCTTATTGGGCTTGTTTGTACCCTCTGTGAAATATATAAACCTTTTCGGCGTTTGTTCTTCTGATTTATTCAATTAGAAAAACAAAACTTCCCACAATCGTGGGACAACTATGAGATTTTTGAATGAGGAGAGGGGTTGAGGTTCGTAGTACATATACATTCAGCCCCCTCCCCTCCTTCCCCCTCAAAAAAAATGTTCCTACTCTGTTGCTTTGTATAATAAAGACAACATAAATTAAACAAAAAGACGGGTAATTATTGCTTTTTATAATGGTGCGATAGCAACGTTGCTGAAGACATGCAAATGGAGTAGAGAAATATCACATTGTGATTACTCCATCAAATATTTTCTAGCAAATACTTTGTATTTGATCGGCGTTACAGCGGGCCACTGGCGGGCCTAAACCGGGCCAACGCCGCTGGGGAAAAGTTAACCATCCTACGGTCCTACCAGCGGGCCGCCGTCTTTGCCGTTAGCGATTGGCCGCTGGCGGCTTGCATACTGGGACAGATCCTTTCCATACTGCAAGTAATTGTCAAAACACATTGATTTTTATTTCAGCAATTACCAGTTTATGGACCTGCAAATTTTATTAAATATATATATATATATATATATATGTATATATATATATATATATATAAATATATATATATATATATATATATATATATATATATATATATATATATATATATATATATATATATATATATATATATATATATATATATATATATATATATATATATATATATACATATATATATATATATATATATATATATATATATATATATATATATATATATATATATATATATATATATATATATATATATATATATATATATATATATATATATATATATATATATATATATATATATATATATATATATATATATATATATATATATATATATATATATATATATATATATATATATATATATATATATATATATATATATATATATATATATATATATATATATATATATATATATATATATATATATATATATATATATATATATATATATATATATATATATATATATATATATATATATATATATATATATATATATATATATATATATATATATATATATATATATATATATTATATATACATATATAGATATAGATATATAACAAATCACGATTAGTTTATTACCCCTTCCAGTGGCGTATATCAACAATCAACAAAGAGAAAACACCCGCAAACGTTCAAGTGTAGCGCCACTACGCAAGCTAAGCCGTGAGGTGAGTCATTTTATCACTATGATAAAAGGGTAATGTCCAGAATCACCCCCGAGTGAATTTTGACCCTAGGGACCGAATTCACTAGTGATTTAGGACCGTATGGTAATTGTTCACTGGCGAGTCCAAATTCACTGTGACACCTGGTGGACTTTCTTAGCTCGAAAATGAATAAGTAACTTTTTCGGGAGTTCATATTCGGCCGCCGTAGTAAAATACTGCTCTGAAAGATATTCCTGTGACCTTATAATGTTGTGTCTATCAATGCGTGTAAATATGGTGATTGTGTTGTAGAAATGTAATCATGTAGACATGGTTTATAAGCTTGTAAGTGTGTGTAATTGGGATAACAATCAGAACACCATTTTGTTTTCATTTCATTTAGCGAAAGTATTTGGTCTCCTGTTCCAGGGATTGTAGATGACATAATTGTTGTTTAAGCATTTCGTGCACAAGGAACAACCAAAGATTGATCATGAGGTAAGCAGCTATGTTATCTAACGTTGTAATCAATGTGTCTGCGTCATTTAAGCACATAGTGTGATTAGATAAACATGTTGATAACATGTATGGTTTCTTCAGAAACGTTTTTAAATAACGTTGCAATGTTGAGCGGAACATATAAGGTTTATACTGCGGATCCCGAAGGAGGAGAATTGTATTCGCACAGACCAGGAAAAGCTTGAACGAGCCTATTAATATTATTATATGATTTATGACTATGTCTATAGGGTTCCTCAATTCAGGGTTATGGGATCCAAGGACTTCGCTAAAGAGTTGTGTGCGTGTGTGTGTGTGTGTGGGTGGGGTGGGGGTGATCATACCCCAGTCAGTCGGTCTGCTGGCAAATCGATGAGACTTTTCGGCAAAACAATATAGGTTAAGAGTCAAGAGCCAAACAGTTTGAATGAATTAAAATTTAAACACTTTGGCCAATGACGACACAAATATTAGAAAAATAATCCAACAAGATTTTGAAGCGCTTTTCCCTCAGACAAAGGCTTTCACCACCTAGGCACGTAACCAGGATTTTCCATGGTGGTGGTGGTGTGTGTGTGTGGGAGGGGGAGGGTTCATAATAAAAATGGTCTAAACTTCACATGAATTGTGGGGAGGCATATATGATATTTATGTGCGGACCGTGGGGTACGGCACCCGTCGCCAAAAATAAAATGATGATCTTGGAATTGGAATTGACAATGTAAAGCGGCTTCCTTCATTACACATTAATATGCCCATTAATGAATCAGAAAATTCATATCGATCACTTAGGTTTCTAATGTGTTATTCTTCAATTTGATTGGAAACGATCACATGGTAGATCTTTCCTGGCATCATTCAATATGCCACGAATATGTCCCTTCGACGGAACCATGGGCCCATGCTTGCAATGTTTTCGCATGCCTCGCGATGTCAAAACAATACATATGTAAGGTTTGTATTTCTGTCTGCTGTTGTGATTTGCAAGTTAAAAACAGGCTTTCAACATAATATCACCATCACCGCATCTGATAACATTAGCGTCATGCCTCAAGAGCTCGATCATTTTCGAGATTGTGATTGTTTAGTTTTGATGACTAAAAACAGACTAACATTTCCTATAAAAAGGTGAAGCCGTCCCAGCAGAAAAAAACACAGTTAAAACCAGTTCAATTGGTTTTACCTGGTCACAAGTTAAAACCAGTTCAAGTGGGGATTGGGGACAGGTTTTAATTGGTGTGAACGCTTTTCAACTGGTGTTAACTGTTTTCAACTAGTGTGAACTGTTTGCAACAGGTGTCAACTGGTCTCAAGGGGTATTTTCTCTAGTTTTGACAGGTCTGAACTGTTTTCAACAGGTGCCAAATGGTCTGAACTGCTTTCAACTGGTCTGAACTGTTTTCAACAGGTGTCAAATAAGCTTAACAGGTATTGTTTCTAGTTTTAACAGGTCTGAACTGTTTTCAACTGGTCTAAACTGTTTTCAACTGGTCTGAACTGCTTTCAACAGGTGTCAAATGATCTAAACAGGTTTTTTAAGAGGTCTGAGCTGTTTTCAACAGGTGTCAAATGTTCTTAACAGGTTTTTTAACAGGTCTGAACTGTTTTCAACAGATGTCAAATGGTCTTAACAAGTTTTGTTTCTGGTTTTAACATGAAGCAACTATTTTTCACAGAAACAACTGTTTTTGGCAAGTCAGATATGCATTTGAAAAGTTATTTTAAATGAGGAATTTAACAAAGATCATTGATTGCATTTTCTGCACTAACTCTGAATCAAATATTACATTGTTTAGAGAAAAAGCAAAAACAAATTTAAATAAATAAATTCAATTGGTTTCTTTTTCTTTATTCACAAGCTACAGAACTTATATTATGAACTAGGATATATCATGCAAATGTTGATTGAAAACATACTTTAGGAATAGCAAGATTTTTGTTTACCCTGTAAAATGTGTATAGCCCTTTTTGTAATTACTAAAAAACATAATGAATAAACTACACTTGGGACAATAGAAGTTTTGAACACATACAAAGATTAAAGAGAACACCTAACCAAGAAAATTTCTTTTCAACCTGAAAAATTAATACTTACGATCCAATAACAATTACCTTATACTAACTTTTATAACTACAAATGCAATAAACTCTTACCTTAATACAAAGCAAGTTGATTAAAAAAAAAGTGTTTACATATACAATCCAACTCTGAATTAAAAGATATGCACATGCGGGCATGGCACGTTTTCTTATCCTTTGTCAGAAATGTTTTAAAGTGTTCACTTTTCATTTTCTGCTCCTAAACTATGAATTAAAAGATGTGCACACTTGGGCATGACAATTTTTTCTCATCCTTAACAAAAAATGTTTTGAACTTTTGATTTTCTGCTCCTTCCTTTTCTATTCTTGCTCCTTTTCCTTTCCTGTTCTTTTTTTATTTTTCTACTCCCATCTTTCTTCTTACGTCGCTGAATGTCCTGCAGCTTCACATTTGTTGAATTTGGAAGCTTGCTGCCCAGCATTTTCTTTGGTCAAGTCTCCTTGGAACATTCCAAAAATTAATTTGTAAAAATAGAGAAAAGAGAACTGCAGTGAAATTTTCAGGAGTGTAGCTATATGGATTTCTACTTGGTTATTAGGAGAATGCTTATCCATTCCAGACACTTACCGTATCTAACGTAATATGCGCCAGGGCTTCTTACGAAAATAAAATTGTACCTTTGTTTAGGTCCGAAGCTTCTTCCTAATAAGCACCCATGTTCAGGGCACGTACAATGTGCTATTCAATAAAATGTTTTGAGTTTTGAGCGTCACATGCAAAATAAGCAAAGAATATAAACAAAACGATTTAAGTCTTCAAATTAATGAAATAAATTGTTATCACTTGTCAGTCAAACAATATTGGGTGGGTGCTTATTAGAGCTGGGGAGCTTAATACGTTAGAATACGGTATATCCAGTTTATATTGCGCAAGCGGATAGGGGTACATGGCTCCACCTGGAAAGGACACCAGGCTGTCACAGCTTATCTCACCAGCATCGCTGGTACTCGTTTACAGTTGAGTGGACTGAACCAAGCAGAGTAAAGTGTCTTGCTCAAGAACACAAGTTCCAGTGAGCCCTGGCTGGTGAATTGGAATCAGTATGCTAGCTAATGCGCATGACACAATTCAACCAAATTGTTTTTTTCCTATGCAACCTAACACTAATGACCCCTATGGTTGTCATAGCAAGTGTGGCCTATCTGCCTATACAAGACTCAAAATCAACATCAGTTTATAACAAGCCGAACAAATTTACTTGCTTAAAATTTCACTTCGATGTCTGCAAGTTTTCCTAATTTCATTACTATTTCAAGAGTTGCATTTCGTTGTCATTGTTTGGAAGTTTAAAGAGTGAAAAAGAAATATAAATGTATTCTTACCCTGGTGTTCTTTGACGTAACTCTACACTTGTAGAAAGTTAATGCAAGTATCAGCTAATTCTAACAGTACCTTCCATCCTCTGAAGCATCACCGATACTATCATCAGTGGAAGTTGCTGATGGTTCTAGAAGGCTTCTTTCCTCCATCATTTTGGAAGTGGATGATGATGCATCCAGGTCAGATTTTAACTTCTTCTTTTGCAGTTTGGTGGAGTATCACCCTGAGAATACAGCATACAGTAGGTTTCTGATCTAAAAGACGTGAATACGTAAATACACAAATTATTTTTGAATCTATTAACTTTCTTCGTACAAAACTTAGGAATACTTACCTGGTTAAGTTTTATGACTAATTATCTTCACTCTTTATTAAAATTTGTTGGGAGTGACAGAATCTTTCAAATATATGCGACAAGACATGTAAAAAACCTCTTAATTTACACATCACATTTATTTCATTTTTTTTACTAAATACGTTTTTCTTGCATACTTTTACGCTTTAAAATTGACGAATAAAATAGTAACATATTAATATCAATAACTCTTGAATTGATTTGCAATCATACCCATAAAAATATAGTATGGACTTAGAGGAAATGCAGTTAACATATAAAAAGAAGAAAGTGTAGCCAAACAATATTAAATGTTGCACCATGGGGTGCTACCTCTTTAATTACTTCACTAAAATAACAAATTGTCAACAAATTCCAGTTGGAAAAGGAATTAAACCATTCTTAAAGGAGCTAGTGGCTGATAAACGATGGTGTATTTGATATTCTAGACCAGTGACTCCAGGTGGATAAATACACTACAATTATTCTACTTGCTGTACACTGTTTGTGGAAAGGTATAAGAACAACACCCTTACTTTGTGGCCGCCAGATTCTTAAAAACTTAGGTTATTCTTTTCTTGTAGGACAGTCAGCTAAGTGACTCCTTGCAGTAGCTGACATTTAGCAAGTTAAAGGAAATGTATCAACCAATAAATACACTCAGAAGTGAGCACCGCCATACTGTACTGTATGTGGGATCAATAACATCACAGATTTCTCGCACGTAATATCTACGCGGCGTTACTCAATTCTGAATTCATTTATGGGACAATAGAAAATGTAATTTATGTAGCCATACACATTCTCTTAAAAAGTTACAACATTTACAGTCTGAAATATATATTTCTGAAATATGATTAAACAAGATTTGAAGGTTGTAAGGGAATCACTATTTCAATAGCACATCTTGAATATTATTTCAATTACCGTATCCGACGTATTAAGCGCCCCTGTTGTAATCAGCGCCCACGCAACATTTTTTTTATTACTGATATCATAATCCATTTGATTGATGTAATACTTAATATAAGACTTTAAATACTCAAGTAAAGTTGTGTTACATTCTTTACTGATTGTGTGACGCTTACAATGTTTTTCTGTTGGTTATTGTGGGGCTATTTCACATATATGTACAGGGCAGTTCGAACAGCAACCTGTGCGCTTATTAGGAAATAACTTTGGGCCTAAAAAGCTGCAATTTTATTTACATAAATGCCTTGGGCGCTTATTACGTCGCTAACAGTATCTAAATTAACAATACTGTACATGTAGTTCTTCATTACCATTTTTTATAGCTTTGACTGTTTAGCGTGTACACGCTAAACATTCGCAAATGCTCTAATTATTTACTAATTATTGAAGTGTGAGTAATCATTTTTCATAGTCAAGTCTTACCGTTGAAAATCAATATGATTGATACAAATCACACGCACATTTGGCTGACAATATTCCAATTATGAGTTTTACAAATTGTAAATCAGATTAAAATAATCCAAGTTTTTAAATGCAAGAATCGCCAATGCGCAGTAATCCTCTATACATGGAGATATTTTGCACTTGAGGCCAGACCTTAACACAAATTTGATTATCAATCCCCAGTAGTTTGCTAACCTACAGCGCTTGAATTCATATACTGTATGCCACACTTAAATACCACACTTATTATTGTAAGGCTCCATAGGAAAAACCTCAAACTTTGTTGAATTTTGGTTCTTATTGAAAAACTATTGCATCCATGAAAGTCTAAAAAATTGCAAGATAAATTCCTTAAAAATCCATTCCCTGAAAGAAAAAAAACGAATAAAAACTTAACTCCCGTGGAGCCAGCTCTGCACTTAAAATTAGAAGACAAAGAAAACATTACAAAATTGCCAAATTGAACTATGGGTCGTTCTTAAAATGACAAGCGTGGAACCAGCGGAGCCGCTCGAGGATGTATATGTGCAGTATGAGTTAAAATTCCCATTCCAAGCACAGAATCATTGTAGATTATCCTGGTGTATGTATGAGATTATGCAAAAATAACCATCACTAGCATAATTTTATCCAAAAAGTCCACAGAGAAACACCAGAGGGTATCGATGGGAATTTGGTAAATTCATTCCAAAACTTCCACGGAGCCAAAACAGGGAATGTCAGCTTGAAAGTATTGCTCAACCTCAAGATAAATTCATTCATACTTAACTTAACAGTTACGGGGTATTCTGCAACTTTGCCTAAGTCTACAACCTCCCTCCCCTCCCCACTTTCCCAAATCATGATCCCGGAGGCCCAATCCCAAACCGCGGAAAATATTTCAACTTCCTTCTTCTTTTTAGGACAATTTTTTTTAATTTTGGGAGGGGGAAATCAAAGTTTCAAACTTCAATTATATCTATCTATCCTCCCACTCCCGTTAAAATCCCCCCTCCCACCCCCACCCAAACATTGTATATATTGCAGCGGCGTATAAAGATATTGCTTATCGGGGGCCAGATTTAATTTTTGTCCGAAAATGGCAAACATACAAAAATGTAAGTCTTTTATCACGGTACAATTTTATGTAAACGGGATTGGGGGATGGGGGATAACATGATGAATTTTCCGAAAATGGATTTAGGACATTAAACGAAAATTGAAGTAAATTTAAGAAGAATTTATACAAATTTTACGAAAATAGAAGCAAATTTCCAAAAAATGAGGCAAATTTCCGAAAATGAAAAATGTTTTCCAAAATTTACTAGAAATTTTCCAAAAATGAAGACAATTTCACAAAAATTTAAGGAAAGTTTACTAGATTTAATGCAAATTTCCTAAAAATGAAGAAAAATTCCTGAAAATGAAGGACATTTTACGAAAATTAATGCTAATTTTCAGGTGTAAAATATATTTTCCAACTGGAAATCAGAATTTCCATTCCGGAGAAAATTTCCAGTCAAGACTAACTGGTTTTAACAGGGACTTGTAAAATTCCTTGTTGGAAACAATAAATGCCTGTTGATTCCAGTTAAGCACAGCTGGTTTTAACAGGGATATGCAATAGCCCCTGTTAAAAAAAACATAAATGCCTGTTGATTCCACTTAAAACTATCTGGTTTAAACCTGTGATGTGTTCATTACCACTTAGAAACAGATATG
This sequence comes from Chiridota heheva, assembly GCA_020152595.1. Classification (NCBI taxonomy): domain Eukaryota; kingdom Metazoa; phylum Echinodermata; class Holothuroidea; order Apodida; family Chiridotidae; genus Chiridota; species Chiridota heheva. Next base: position 9,239 of record JAIGNY010003958.1, on the reverse strand, counting down.
ACCTCTTAAAAACAGTTGAGATCAGTTAAAAACAGTGTGTATTTCAACTGTTTTTTTCTGCCGGGGTGGGGCATTACCATGGCCGTGCTGATTTCACACTCGCTTTCAGCAGTCCGGGTAATACTCTTGTTTCAGAAGCGATTTTAGTCCTCTGAACAATCGGTTTATACAAGCGACCATCATCCACCATGCAACGTCTCCGTCCATACACTTTATACAGTGTTAGGACTTCAAAGTGTTCTGTGAACTTTGATCGTATTTTGTGAAGTCTGGGAGGCAAATTATTTATGGGTAATCATGTAGGCTAACTTTTATTTAGTACCATTTATTTTGTTTACTAGTCTGTTTTCAAGAACAATGGGAAATTAAATGCAATGACCTGTCTTTGACACGTCTCATACTTTAGATTCTGTGTCGTACCGATACCCTCGGTGTTTTTTTGTTTTTGTGTGTGTTGAACTGGAGTGTGATTTGCCAATAGAAGGGATCATTTTTTTTGGGGGGGGGGGGAAGGGGGGGGGAGGTTATTTAAACAAATTAATGTTGATGAAACGTAGTGTTACTCTAAGTTTGACGCGAATTGTGAAACGTTATCGGAGCATTGTTATTGTGTACTTACAATGTAACTACTGCAAGTTGCATCTCTCTGACTTTAGAATAATATGCATAGTTAGACCTACATGTACATGAACATTTGTGCTTACGAATGTCTGTAACTGTAATAATACCACTCATAGTATCCCTATTCTCACTCGTGATGCGGTTATCATACAGTACATTTTCTACATTCAGACAGTACAGTACAGTGTACATACGGCAAGTAGTCAGGTCGTATGCACTGACCGAATCGAATCAGCTAGCACGTGTGTGTGTGTGTGTGTGTGTGTGTGTGTGTGTCTGTATGTCTCTCTGTGTGGGGGTGGGTGGGTGTGTGCGTGTATTTCATCCAAAGTGAAACCACCCATATGTTTACACACCAACAAACTGAAGCTGATTTTCAAAGTGGAACCACACATCCGTGGTCTCACTTTGAAATGCATGAATTGGATTTCAGATGCAGTGATGTATCCAAACCAAGGCAAAATTCGACTGGCTTTAATTTTCCGTAATAATAGGTTTTGCCTCAGTTCAGTATATTTACACACTCACTCACTTTCAGCTAATCACACCTGTTTAACTAAATTGATAACCAACGATCTCTTCTTCTTTTATCTGTGAATGTTGTGCATTCTGTTGATTTTATTGCGTGGTTTCACTTTGAAAATAAGAGAGTAAGATTTCAATTATACGGAATACATTCACGGTTTCTGTTTAACTGATCAGCTTGATGCGGCAGGACTATACGGGCGTGATTTCACTTTCAAATAAGAGAGTAAGGTTTCACTTACACTGAATGCATTCACGGTTTCTGTTTGACTAATCAGTTTGATGGTTCCATATGGCAGGAATATACGGGCGTGGTTTCACTTTAAAAATATCAATTTTTCTGCTCAACCATTGACGATTATTTTACTCTGAAGTGTCAGTCTTGTTCAGACAGAAACCCCCTAGTAAGTGATGTGACTGTTTTCCCAAAACGTTTACGGGAAAGTGATGATCTCACTTCGTGGGATTTTGAAAAATACTTCTCTTTTCACGATTTACTCGTATAGAAGTGTGTGTGTGTGTGTGTGTGCGTGTGTGTGACTCTTAATTTCTGACTCTTAACACTGTGCATTGATATTTGCGCAACCAGCTGCTATAACATGTATTGTCCATCTTTGATATACAAACAAACCTACCTGCCTCAACGACCGAAGCTCATGATAGGCCTACTCAGTAAAATACCAACTTGAAAGCCGCAAACAGGGGTCATTGCTATCTATTCAAAGGTATGTTTTCTAATTCATCATACTTTTTGTCATCTCAGCAACCCTCTGACTAGCCCTATTACCCCTCCTAATCCCGTCATGGGTCATAATCTGGGCAGAATCTAGAGTTACTAAGTATCTGTCGGTAAATCTGATGTACTCTCCTTGAAACATATGATAGTAGCGTCCACTCTGGGGGCCTTTTGAACTAGCACGCGAAAGATTTGGGATATGTTGTGATATCTTTTGGATAAGGGCAATTTTAGAAGAGGTACAGCCAGAGATCTCTCCTTTATACCCACATATATACATACTGTACACACATGCATACATACATACATACACATACATGCATGCATGCATGCATATATATACATCCATACATACTTACACACATGCATACATACATACATACATGCATACACATACATGCATGCATGCATGCATATACATCCATACATACATACATACATACATACACACACATACATACATACATACACACATACATACACATGTATACATATATACATGTATACATACATACATACATACATACATACATACATACATACACCCATACATACATGCATCCAAACATTCACACAGTCTGCTTTGCTTCAGTGAATGTCGCTTAATATGTCATATCTTTCATTAATGTATACTGTATGGTTACAAATCCTCGTCAAGGCTAAAAAAAAAAGCAAAGCTTGGGGCTTAAAAATCTGCGTTACGGTTTAAAAAATGTACGGTTTAAGTCTTGAAATCTGTGTTAGGGTTAAAGTAAATAAGTGTTTGACGTCAAAATGCACATTAGAGTTTGAAATTGTACGGTTATGTGTTAAAAATCTGAGTTAGAGATCTGTGTTAGGCTTAAAAATGCTCCTTTGGGTTTAAAAAATTACGATTTAGGTCTTAAAAATCTACGTTAGAGTTTAAAGATATCAGAGTTAGGCTTAAAAATGTACGATATAGTATGAAATTTTACTTTTATGTTTTAAAAATTAGTTAGTTAGTATTGAAAATATGCTTCAAATGCGAGTTAAGGTTGGAAAATTAGGTGTTAGTCGTACAAATCCAAAGACTAAAAATTCAGGCTTCAGCTTATCAATTTGGGCCACATTTTAGCCAAAAGTCACATTGTTTCTTATATTATTTTATATTTGAATATATGCGGGGGAGAAACAGGGAGAGGTAGGGGGCTGCGTTAGCCTCTAACCTGCTGTATCCCTAAATATTTATGTTTATAACATGAATCTTCACAATTTGTGCAAATATCTAGTGATCTGTATTTTTTAAAGGACGAAAAGGCATATTTTTTCAATCCAAAAATTTTGACAGTATAATAGGATGACACTTTTCAAAATTTGCATATATATAAATTCTTGCCATAATGTTGTGAATCGCGCCAAACTTTTTCGATTTTTTTTTAATATGCAAGCATTTTTTGAATTTTTTAAAAGATGCATAATTATAACGTGACGACGGCAAGACATAAAGACTTGGCCCCAAAAATGATTGTGTTCATTTCTGAAGATTTTTAGAATTTTAACAAATTGAAAGATGCCTAATTGTTACATGATGGCAACACATTAATACCCGCCGGAAAAAAGAAAAAGAAACCGTTTTCTATAGTTTAAAGAGACAATCACGTCTCAGTAATGTTCGTAAAATGTTGATATTCATACATATTTATCTTACATACTGATGTGGATCGTTTCTGATTAAGTGTGTACTATAAGCCTTGTGTGTGTGTGTGTATGTGTGTGCACGAGGCTATGTTTCTGTTGTTGAGTTGACATTGTGTGTTTGATGCAAGTACGGGACCCTAATTGTCGTCCAACTCCCAGACTGCTCAGAATCCCTACAAAGTCGTAGAACACCTATTCAAAAAAAAAACATATTTGTTTTTCATATTTGATACGTTGACCAGAAATCTCAATAAAATTCTTCACGCAATACTCTCTTGAGACACTCAGATATGCTTATTCTTCATATATCACTGATTTGCCCATTGAATTTTTTTCTCAAATTGGGCATGCATTTTAAATTTTCCGTAGTCTAAAATGTGCTGGAGGGCTAATCAGGGCTTTCGTATTCTTTTGTCACACCCACATGATAACCCCAGATAAAAAAACCCGCAGTTAAAATAGTCACGGATGAGCTCGATTTCGATCGTTATCTAACTCGATTTCGATCGTGATCGTTATTGCTGTCTTTTACTCCTTTTTCGACCGTTTCCGATGCATTATTATCAGTATAGTCAATCTTCAAGTTTAAAGAATACTCTCCATACATGTCATTTCAAAAAGAAATTAATTGTTTAGTTCTTTTATTCTATTTGGAAACATCTAAAACCAGGAATATCTAGAAAATTTAGGATTCGAGCAAATGGAATATAGTACACTGTAAATATGAAAAATGGTCTCGGTGTTATGGGTTGTTTGAAAGATAGGGGGAGGGGGGGGGGGGGTGAAACAACGAATGCAGCCTAGGACACGGTTGACATAATTATAAAAAATAAATGTCTGTGTAATGGATGCCTTGTCGAAGATACGAGTGGAAAATATCGACATATATCTTCTTTTTTTCTATTTTGCCACTATACGTATATAATAGCAATCTATATAATGTGAATGTTATATACCATATAGGGATTAATAACATCCAGAATATGATGCAGACAAATATTTCTTACAAAACCTAGGTGTAATTTGTCACTTATATAGAAAAAATTCCCAGGCTGATCTCCAAACAAAAGTACTTAGTGCCTCCATCTTTTGTGCTTAAGGCTCAAGTGAAAATGTTTATCTTTGAAATCAAAAATTAGCCAACTTAACAAAATGTCAATGGATACTTAAAAGCTAAATTGCTCTTTCCTTCTGTCAAATTTGTCTAAGCATAATATATCATAAATAGAGCATTTTACGCATTTCTGTGTCCTGCAAAAAGCAATTGATTTGCATTTTCAGCCCTCCAAATAGCTTCCTATTATAGCCTACTACCTTCCTTTTTATGTTTCCATATAATTAATTTGGATCCAAAAATGCTGTTTCACATTCCTATTTTTTTTTAACAAATCCTGAACTAAGGAATACATATTATTATTATTATTATTCTTATTATTATTATTATTATTATTATTATTATTATTATTATTATTATTATTATTATTATTATTATTATTATTATTATTATTATTATTATTATTATTATTATTATTATTATTATTATTATTATTATTATTCTTATTATTATTATTCTTATTATTATTATTCTTATTATTATTATTATTATTATTATTATTATTATTATTATTATTATTATTATTATTATTATTATTATTATTATTATTATTATTATTATTATTATTTATTATTATTATTATTATTTATAATATTTAATTCTACAAGAACGTTTAAACAATTGCTCGAAATCAATTAAACATTATACAGAAGTTAGATTCCCCTAACAATACACTGTACAATGAGTGCCTCTTCATTATACGAGCATCCTGATAGGCACTGATATACTGGGAATATATTCCGTATTGGGTTTACAAATATTATTCCAAGCGAATTTTCTTGGTAAATTGTTGCTTATTTATTACTAATCTTCTATATGATTTCCATGCTTAAACATGGGACTTTGAACTGTATTGTGCACTGGTTCTATTCTAACCACACAACAACCACCACAACAACATTGTCAGCATCAGACGCAGAATAAGCAAAGAATGTAAATAAAAACCTTTTTAAGTCTTCAAATTAATCAAATCATCAGAAAATAAAATTTTGGAGTGGACGCTTATTAAAACAGGTGCGCTTACGGTAGCTAGTTGTTGCTTTATAAATTATATGTGTTCTTGTACTGTAGGATACGGCCGTGAGGTTAGGTAGTTTCTAAGGTCATTGACAAGTTGAATTTATATGTACATACCGCCCTATATTATTTAAAACATTTTTAAGAATGAAAATTTAAGGAAAATCCCTATTAAAAATAAACGAAATTGCAAGAAGAAAAGAAGCCATGGAATCTGACTCTTCAAAATCAATTCGTTAGGCTTTCATTACCCGAACACTCTACGCCCCAGTTCCACCACAAAATTAGTATAATTTTAAAAGTGTAATATACATGTAGCTTAAAGAGTCATTCTATCAGATTGTTAGCCATTAAATGAAATGTAAAATTCGTAGGCCTACTTGTGGTAAAAAGACACATACTTGTCACAAGAGTTTGACTTATTGATAAAAAATCCAAAGCGATGCAAAGGCACATCCTGATCGGACATCCTGAATGGAAAATAACTTCCGAATGGTTTTGACTAAAATGTTTTCAGAAAGCTTTTAATGCTCTGGTATGGCTTCAAAGTAATGAAATAATAACAACATATTAACGAAGCAACATTTGAGTTTCGGGGTCATACGAAGCTACAGCATTAGTAACATGTACGACGAACTAATGTATTCATTTTTAATTTTATTTTGCATAATTCGTATATTAATATCATGAAAATATATTTTCAAGTAGAAGAAAACTACAACGAGGAATTGTGTTACTGTTTGAATATCCGTTTTAAATAGGTAAGGCGAAGTGAATCACTACAACTAGTGGCAAGGAAAATACATAATTGTACAAATGTAGAATAAAAGGAACTGTAAGAAGAAACTACTCGTTTGGTATATGTACTGACATCTTTTTTTCCTTCTCACCAGAGGCGGGACAACAATCTATGATTTTCCGTCGGTTTGATCAAGTTTAACCCTAAACAATAAGTAATTTTTGCTTCTTATTAGCTGGGTTGCATGCTGTATTATATGGGATGTTTGGCACTGCGTAATTGTATACATGAGTAGAGTATGGCAAACTTCGTGTGTGGTTCATTACCGAAACTGATTTCGTTTAAAATATACATCAACGTTATTTATTGACATATATATTGATATTTTAGATACGCATCTACCGAAAAACAACTTTATGCAGTAAAAATATAGGGATTGCATCCATTTGTACAACATTAAACATAACTTTAATATCAATATTGAATTAGAAAAATGCCTACGATTATGTCACAAATATTGTGAATGTTATGATCATTACGGACTGTTTATGGCATCCCGCGGAAACTCGCTGCTCATACCTTTATAACGAATATTCATAAACAGTAATTGTGTATGACGAATCTAAACGACCATTGTTAAGTCGAAATTGTCATATTTGCAATGCTTCATTAGGTTTGATTACTTCCGTTCTGTGTTTTATAGATTCAGTTACTAGTATAATTTAGATTGCGAGTCATAGATAGTGCATTTTAAAATAGTAACAACAAATCTTTTGCGTTTTGCAGTATAGATAACGACATTGACATGCACTGAAATATGCCTTGTGAGAAGATAACTCTTGTTATTCTATTTCTATTCCCTAACATTTTATTCGGTACAGGTTTGCAGTAATTCACCATTATAGCAAAACACCCAAATACAGATATGACCTTTCGCTGGACGAATGGAAACCAGGAATAAGAAATTGAAACTTATATTTTGCATTTTTATCATTCTGAGTTTCTGTTTAACGCCGTTTGCATACAAATATTATAGTATCTAGTCACTACATGCAAGGTCGCAGTAGTGTGTTTTCATGCAGAAATCACCCTATCTGCACACATGCGTCTAGTTAGAATATAAATTTCTCTATAAAAGATTTGTGACAGGTTAAATGAATGTTTTTGTTCACTAACGAAGGTCCCTAAGGGTAGTTGTCAAGTAATATTTAATATTCCGAATATATTGAAATTGTTAATGAAATAAGAAATGAGCAATAAAATATTATTTTAATAAAATAAAGTATTACAAATTTCCTAAAATTATAGAGAAGTTATTTTGTTTGCATATAAGACATCTTTTCCAATTGGCAGAATGCTACTTTCATAGGTTGCACAAAAGCTGTAACTTGTTTCTCGCTTACTCATATCCTCGTATGTACCTGGTATTTCTTCGTAAATTTGGTTTGATATTGTTTCATCGCTAGTAAGTTTCTTTTGTTGAGAATCAACAAATCCTGACACATCAATGCTAGCTCTTTTGGCGGTATGTTCTGTGTCTCGTGTATTTGTTTTGCAACATTTTAGAGCTTCCTTACATATCTTGAGGAAGACGGCCAAAATTAACACTCCACTTAAAAACCATGAAACGGTCGTAAGAATGACGATTTCTAGATGCTTTGGACAGTATTCTTTCTTGTAGATGCATATTGTGTATCGACATACCCTTGTATCTCGCGAGGTTTGGTATTCAAATGTTAGCATCCTTGACAAAATTTCATTTCCTAAGAACAGGAGGTGCAATATTTCGTTACTGATATTTTCTGATCGGAATGTTGTGTAGACTTCGTTGCAGGACGGAGATATAAAATGTGTTGGACAATTCCAATAGCCTTGCATTAATCGTGATTCTGAAAAAGAGATTAAATAGATCAGTTATTTACACTTATTCTGGTATCAAAGACCTTCGTGAATTCGTTTATTATATGACTGTATGTAAAACAATCAATAGATTTTACATAGGAATCATTACGCCAAAAGTAACATACCTGAAATATTGATGAGATTTAGATCATAAATAGCAGTTTGTGTTCTTGTTGTTTGTAAAGTTGGCTTGTTTTGTGCATTCATACGCTGTAAAATACAGACAACATTTGATCCATTCTTGTTAGCAAATCTTAATGTAGTTGATATGCCTTTACCAACGTTCTGTAGAGGAATTTCGATTTCTGAAGGTCGTTTGCTGACAGCATTTATTTCAAGTGAATGTTCTGGAATAACGACCGAACAAAGTTCGCTCTCTTCAGTGAAACTAATGTCGCGTAAGTAAAATTTGCAAGGGTGATACATTTCCAAAATAACTTCTGGTTGTTTGGTCTTTAAAGGTTCTTCTGTTTCAGAGTTATCTGTGAATACGAAAAGAAGGAAGTGACCTCCTATTCAGAAGTACTTGCATACAAAATTGTTATGATTTTATTCATGATAATTCATATAAGAAACGATTGAACAACTTCAAGTTCAGGGCTAATAACATCTTGTACAAACTTAAAAACAGATATGAGGCTTCAGGGTCATAAGGCATTTTTACGAAACTAAAGTGTTTAAATAAAACACAATCGTTATAATACGTCTGCCTGAATAAGAGCAGTGTGTATTTCCTAACATAGAATTCCCATGAATTTATATTTATACCATGGATTTATATTCCTTTTGAAGCCGTTGATCAATCCATCATCATGTAATTTTATAACCGTATATATGGAAATGCAACCACTTCTGTTTTTATTTGTTCTGTCATACGTTTTTGATTGTATATAATTAAATAACGATATAATAATAGTTGTGCAATG
>JAIGNY010003952.1:302500-317315 GCA_020152595.1 Chiridota heheva | reverse complement strand
GGTATTGGTGGTCGTAATACCAGTGGTGATTGACTGTTTGACTTCTGCATGGCCAATAATCTCACTGCAGCACACTCATGGTTTCCAAAGCGATATGTACAGAAAGTGACTTGGATCTCCCGTGCCGAAAATGCAACAAATGCTATTGATCCTTTTTTAATAGACTAATATTCAAGGAGTCACCTGATGGACTGTAGATCTATTAGTGCTTGCTTCGTCATGGACCACCGACCGGTCCCATGCAACCTGAAACTAAAATTCAGAGAAAAAACATAGAGACCCTAAAGAATGCACAAACAGCTGATAGACTCCGGATGGCCGTGGCAAGTAAAGTTAAAGTGGGTGACAGACTTAAACACATTGCAGCATCAATCCGAGCAGAGACGGTCACAGTCTGTGGGATAAAGTCTGCACAAGCAAATCAACCTTACACCAGTCCTGAATCACTGGCTTTTATTGAAGAGAAGAAAAACGCGAGAATATCTGACCCAATCCTCTATCAAAAACCTACTAAGGTTGTGAAAGTCGCAGCAGAGAAAAATTTGAATAGCTGCTTGTGGGAGCTGATTGAAACAATAAATGAGGCAGAGGGGAACAATACCAGCAAAACACTCTTCTAGGCAGCAGAGCTCTTATTACAGAAACCTAATATTCCACAAGTTAATATAAAGGATGCTATTGGTAACACGCTGCAGACAAATGAGGAAGAAATTGCCTGGTGGGATTGTTATGCTAAAACCCTTTTTGCTCTGATAAACAGCGCCTTCCACCACTACAAATGATGGTAAGCACACACTGCCAACACTAAGGAAGATAGGCTATCACACTTTTTATGATGTGACTGTTAAAAACATCAAAACAGTTGCGTGACTCTAACATTCTTCATGCTCTTCACGAAGCTGTTTGTCTGATATGGAAAGAAGGAAAGTGGCTTCCCTCAATGACAAAATCCGCTTACATAGCACTCCACAAAAAGAATGACCGTGGCAGTTGTGGCAATTACAGGACATTAGCTCTCATAAGCTATGCCAGCAAAATAGTTCTGAACTTAATTCAGTCACGCTTGAAGGTTGTTGCAAACTCTCAGATCAACGAGACACAATACGGTTTCAGCTATAGCAAAGGGACAACCGACGCAATATTCCTCCCCAAGGTAGTTTCAGAAGCACATTATGTAGTAAAGAGGCCTCTTTGCCTGGTCTTTGATTACAAGGCATTTGATAGTGCTAATTGAAAGCTTATGTTGGAGAAGTTACGTATCGTTGGTGTTGAACAAGACGTTCTACGATTGATCAAGAGCCTTTACGCAAATTCGAACGGCCAGTTGAGATGAAAAGGTCAACTAACAGATGAGTTTGAGGCACCTTTTGTCACCAATTTTATTAAACTTGTACACAGCATCTCTGAAGCGGGAGTGATAAGAACTCATAAGCCACATGCGTGCACTTGATGTGGAGGGTAAACCCTAAAAGAGATCCGCTATGCTGATGAACTTGTGCTGCTGAGCCTCAGTCGGGAAGATGCTGAAGATATGCTAACCATTCTAGGCATCATATCAAAGGATTACGGCCCGATAAGACAGAGTACATGGTCATTCAACCTACTATGCCGGGTAATACTATTACTTATAAATCCTCTCGTGAGCAAATTTCGGTATCTTGGTACTACCATTGCACATATTCTTAACGACAGTCTGGAGGTGCGTTTATGTATTGGAATAGGCAAGGCTGCACTGTAGAAATGCAAATATTTGATGATAGTGTGGTGGTGTTGGTGGTGGTTGTGTTGGTGGTGGTGGTGGTTGTGTTGGTGGTGATGGTGATGGTGGTGATGATGATGATGATGATGATGATGATGATGATGAGGACGACGACGACGATGATGATGATGATGATGATTGTGATGGTGGTGGTGGTGATGGTGATGGTGCTGGTACTGGTGATGGTGATGCTGCTGGTGCTGGTGATGGTGGTGGTGATCGTGATGGTGGTGATGATGATGATGAGGAAAACGACGATGATAATGATGATGATGATGGTGGTGGTGATGGTATTAGTGATGGTGGTGGTGATCGTGATGGTGATGGTGGTGGTGGTGGTGGTTGTGGTTATGGTGATGGTGATGGTGCTGGTGATTGTATTGTGGTGGTGGTGGTGATGATGATGATGATGATGATGAGGACGACGACAACGACGATGATGATGATGATGATGGTGGTGGTGGTGGTGGTGGTGGTGATGGTGATGGTGCTGGTACTAGTGATGGTGATGGTGCTGGTGCTGGTGATGGTGGTGGTGATCGTGATGGTGATGGTGGTGGTGATGATGATGAGGACGACGACGATGATGATGATGATGATGGTGGTGGTGGTGGTGGTGATAATGGTGGTGATCGTGATGGTGATGGTGATGATAATGGTAGACCACAAATACCTCCGGTACGCTTCTTGGGATATAGTTTTAACTATCAATATTTAGGAAACTTACGATTGACTTCGTACCAACATACCAAGTTTCTACAAAATCGGGCAAATGCTTGTTAATATTAACATAATTTTACACTAATTTAGTAGTCCCGTCTACTTCAACTCATTTATCTGAATAACAAAAAATCATAGATCATTTGCAGACCAAAATAATTCCATTTTTGACATGTGACATAAGTGCAATGTGTCCTTCTGGAAATATCGTTGCATACACAAACGAAAAACCGGACATTTTGATTACTTAAAACTTTCAACTATATAGCTATCATAGTATCTACTGTTTTAGTGAAGAAAATCAGCAGCTCAGATTGATAAAATGATAATGATAGAATCCCTTCTAAAGTAGAATAATAGTGTACTTGATGGACGAAATAATTGATTAAAGTCACTTCCGTACTTTTACACACACGCACCCACGCATACACGTAAGTTGCATTGCGCCGTTTTGGCGCAAAGGTGAGACAAATCGTGATAACGATTTTTATTAAGGTGAGTTATCCTTGTATATCTCATCAAAACACTCTTGCAGTGATATTCTAGATTTCCCGAACTCTTACAAATCCTTTTAGTTAACCCCTCCATGCTTCTATAATTACAGCCCATTACACTAACTTCGATCAACCATTACTTATACAATGAATTCTATCACCACTACTGCCCGGTTACTGCCCGGTTATTTTTTTTAGGTTTTTGATTGGCTGACAAGGCTCATTTGCATATATAAACTATTACACCATACAAGTTTTTGGAATACATTTGAAAACAACGACATTTGTGAAGCACTTGTTATTATTTTACTTTTTTGTTAGAGAGAGTGAAGCAACTGTCGAGCCCAGAGCATATGAAGGATATGAAACTGTCATTGCTTTGTGATTGGTTTAAAAGACAATGAATGGGCATGATATTGTATAGGTTGCTTCTTCCAAAACTGGGGGATTTTTTCTTAATTTTATAACTTCATTAAATGCTATTTTTTCCCCAAATCAGTTAGAAATATACAAAAAGGTGATAGAATATGAATAAGCTACTCTTCCTGGCTCAATTTTGGATAACAATCCGGCTCACCCCAAAAAGTTGAAGAATAATGAGCTCGGCTTCGCCTCGCCCATTTTTCTTCACATTTTTGCAACTTACCGGGTTATTATTCAACAATTTGTTCGAAATTGCAGTTTATTTCTATAAAAATATATAAGTGCTGAATATTTAACATGATTTTATCTTTGAAATTCAATATTTTACATTAGGACCCTGACACCAGGGGCTGTGAGGGCAATCTCTCTCCAATTTTCAAATAGTACTTTACCGCTTCGACTGATGGGCAATTGTCTCCCAAATTCAAACTAGTGTCGCAGCCCTGAAGGAGGTAAACGGAAAACTTGATTTAGTGTATGTAGACCTTCATATCTAATTTTCATAAGTTGCCATTTTCATTCAAACCTTTCATCCATTCTCAAGATATGACTCGTAATTCTTGGCATGACTGTTTTGAAAAAGTTTAGATATATTGCAGACATTTGATCAAAAGCACGAAAAACCAGTAACATAAAGACCTAACACATTAAGACAAAAATGCAACTTACGTTTTGTGTTTTCAGCTCCTGGGGTGGTTAGCTGGGAAAGATAAGAAAGAGACAAAACAAAACATCATCACCTGTATTTCATTCATTCAGTATTTCAATGAAAATAGATTCAATTAGTTTCGTATACCTTTCATGATCTTAAAGATCATTAATTAAGATATATGAATGTTTACAACTGGTGGGTCACCGTGGTATAATTTTATTAATGAAAGACAAAAAAAACATACCGCAATGTATTTTGTTTATCTATGAAGTCAGTCGATTATGGGAGATATTTTTCCTCTGGTTTTTTCTCTATTCATTTGAGATAAGTTATCCAAGGTGTCCAAGTGAGACAAAACTGCTACCTCCACCTCCATTTTTAAACAAGAAAAGGTGAGCAAGTATATAGGCTATTGTTAAATAAACCAAATTTTGTTAATCAACCTTTCCATACGCTGCACTTCTATGATTATGATTCTTATATTTCGACAAACATTGTTTTACTAAGATTCAAGTAGTCTTGTGCTTTCTACAGTGTTAGAACAAAGTAGCTTCATGAAATAAAAATAGTTAGTTCAGTGGTCAAACAAGTTTATCTTATTTCAAAAGGACTTAAAAAGAAACAAAATGGTGACAAAAGCATTCCGAAATCTAATCCCGTTATCAGCTTATCGAGATATTCCATTTAAAATTGTGTCTTTAGGTCTCATATGTGTAAAAATGACTGGTGCAGTAAAACTACTTTGAACAATTGGCGCTGGATTCATGACATTCTTAACAATTTTTAATGTATTTTAAAGAAAATGTATATAACTGTATTTTTCCTTGAACTTTCTTTAGGTGGTATATCATAATTACCTGTACAATATTCTGTTTCACTAATATCCCAATATATCCACTGGGTTTAAAGCCACAAAATTGTAAGTCAAAATTTAATAATATACATAAAGACTTTGGGGAATCTGAGGCTATGGCATCGAGTCTGATTTCAGTCGTTTCTATGCAAATGATACCAAACTTTAAACTTGAACATCTCCTTAACGGAAAAAAAAAATGATTTTGAATGTTTTCTTTATAATTTTGTTTCCCTTGAAATATCATGTTATATATGATGGACTTGCTTGACCTCTGAATTAATACTTAAATAGATTAAAGATGAGGAAAAAGTAGCCAAAACAAAGAAAGATATTATCATGTGATGGTATTTATCAAATGCTTGCATATTTTGGTATTTTTATTTTATTTCAAGCCGTTTTTTATTTGATTTTCACAAAGTTCAGTCTTTCATTGCATAGTATAATGTTTTCGCCAAGAAGCCTCTTTCAATATTTGAATTGGCAATTCTATTAACCCTTTCAAACCAGCAAACTTTGTTTACTTTTCTGTTACCATAGAAATCATCATTTAATGACTGTAATTTATCCAGGATGTTACACATTCTCCAAGCCTATTTCATTATCGTCTAAACTCATATATATAGATGCTCATGAGTCCTTGCTGAATTAATCCGACCTTTGGCATGTAGAGCTACGGTAATTGAGCAATTGATTTCCAGTTTATAGTTGTGTTTATCAATATTGGATTGGTTGATGCCAAAAGTTGACAATCGGATATCATTTGTGAGCTTTGAAAGTGTTGCTTTATCGGACAATTAGTTTTGGACCAAAGAAAGAAAACATTAATCAAAAAAGAAGATTTTAATGGAACAAATACACTTACACTAAGGGGTGTACTGTGACAGTATGTAATAATGCAGCGTATAATTGGTATAATACATTTCAACCTTGTTCAGAAGACCTGATCTGTATTACAAAAATGTTTTAAATGGATTTTAGGACAACATAAAATCAAAATAAAGAGAAAGTGGGTAATAAAAACTACGCGACACCTAAACAACAATACGATTTTCTATTGTTATGCAAATTATATTTTTAATACTTCTCTTGAGGTAAAATAATTTGTCTTGAAATTAAACCAAATCGTAAATGAGAATTTGGAAAGTTAATTTCCCTTCCCCATTTTACCCCCAAAACTGAAAAACTAAAGAAACATTAATTTCAAATTTGCAAAGAAAGTGTAGTATTTACATGTTTTTAAATTGTTTCTTTACACGTATATACCTAATGATCTAAATGTTTATATTTAACAATGGACTTTAATGATATTGCATTTGATTAGCGTACACTTACAATATGGATTAATTTACGTATGCGCAGTGGTCATCATTTAGATTGTTGATAATGAATTCAGCTACTTTAGTTTTGCTTGTCAAATTCTGTAATTCTAAATTTGTATACTTTGGAAATTATATTGGAATTGATATTTCTATATAATTTGGGTTTTGCTTGTAATTAAAATGTTAAAATCTGCTCTTCAAAAAATATTAAAATGAATTTTTAAGATTACTTCAAAATTCACTGGTGAACGTCAAATTTTGCGCTGGTGAAAAGGAAGAAATATTTTCATCGTTTTGTTACACCAATAAAATTAAAAAATTTCGCATGAATTTTTCCTGCCTTCAGCTTAAACCTATTTTATGTTTTATGGTTATGTATATCTTAAAAAGATTCGAATTTTTAACTACTGTGTGGTTTGGTCCCTATACCTACACATTGCCAGTGGAACCACTTATTGCACTTACAGTATCTCATGCAACTGATGAAGGTAGGCCTTCAAAGGAACAGGGTTTTGAACACTCGGGGCATATGTAGAAGTCATTCCTATTTTTTTTTTTGTCATAAGACAAGCAGGGATTATTAAAGGACGTTTTCTTGTTTGTATTTAGCAATGTTACTTGACCTGGCAAACCTTTGTGCTTTCTCTGCTGTGATCTTCTGTGTTTCTTTAGTTCTTTTTCTGAAGAAAATCGTATTCAAATTGAGTTTTTGGAGTAGCATTTAGCACAAACATACGGCTGAGGTCCGTTTGTATCTACTGCTGTCATTTAATTTTGGAAGGTTTTGTTGCACTTTAACAACCTTTTCTGCAAAGAGACAAACAATATTGTTCAACTTCTATATCTACTAGAATATTTGTGAGCAGTTTCAATTCACTATGCTTAATGAAACTTACCTCTCTGATTTATATGGTTCAGTTGCTTGCCATGCACACTTATATAGTCTTGTTTTACTTTATGGAGACAACTTTTAAGAATTTGTGTTACTTTATAGGTATACACAAAGTGACAATTGTCCTTGATTAAATATTATGTGTATCAAGTTATCCACATCTGAAGATCTAACTGAGGTGCTGCCATTCTAATCGTGGATATCCTGTAAATGATGACATCATTTACCCCATAGTTGCCACACAAAGCACATTTTTTGGTGTAATATTTCTTGAAATAATATTTCTAGAATACTTTGACATAAGGTTTGATTTTTATGAAAATCCCTAGACTCATGAAAAAGAAAGAATAACTTCTTACAAACTACAATCCTGGACAAAAGTATTTGACCATGTTTCTTTACCTTTCCACCCCATTTCAAAGTTTAAAAAGAATGTAAAAAGTTGCAGGTCCAAGTCATGTACAAACATTGAAACAGGGTAGAAGGGAGGAAAAGGGTCAAGGAGTGTTGAAAACTTGAAATATCTTATAAAGAAAAACAATAATTACAGTCAAAAAGGTTGGTATGTTAATGATGTCAAAATTTGAATGGCATGTGAAGAAAATGGCTATCTATATTTAAATAATAAGTTATATTGCTTTGGGAGGTATAAAAGTAAACTAACTGCTGTTATCATAGCAAATGATTAAATGTTAAACGGAATGCGTTTCTTATTCTATTGTGTGGAAAGATCCAGTTAGAAAACTGACGCTAATTACTGTAGCAGTTAACACCATTGGTTTTGCGAGGGACTCCTTTATGAAAGCTCTGATCTTTATTTGCTACCTAATGTAAATTTGTCTGTCTACTGACAGGTGCCAGTGCAGAAGGTTATGGATGAGTTGGTCCAGCAGAATGTTGCTGTATGGAAAACAATAACAAAAAAACGTAAGTTGTAGGTTTTTTAATTTCCAACCCCTCTACTATAAGTTACATTCAGTCAAAATCTAATCACCAAGTTAACATCAGTTCATGAATTTTGTCTTTCAAACCAAATATTTACTATTCGACCACTGGAACACTTGCCATAACCAAATTCAAGATTTTTTAAAAACTATGAAATTATTACTTTGTGAAATGAACTATTTCTGATCATTTAAAGATGATTTACAGAATGACAGTTTTGAATACACACCTGAACAGCTTTCCATTGCTTGCATCAAAGTTGGACCCAAGATTCGTTAAGCGTGTCCCTTGTTTTTCACACACATTTGCCAAGAGCGCATTAGACATCACAATCAATTTGTTCGGTACTTCACTGTAAATAAAGGAAACATATGTACTATCACTCAGATTCATTGTTCATGTTTTAAATTTTCCAGTGTTCAGTTGTGTGTGCGTGTGACACCAAAAGGGGCAGGTATTGACAGCATTGGACGTTATGAATGAGTATAACGGGAGCTAGTTCTCATGCTCATTTAAATGAACATTTTTTCATAACAATTAAAATATTTTAAGTTTTGTGAAAGAGGTGTAGCGGTCAGATATGAGGTTAGCTTTTGTATGGTTGTTGGTTGTGTTTGCATTATTAATTACTGCTGTTGTTACTTACGACCATGACCATGAAATTGACTGAAACAATTAAAAATATATGCCACTTGAGACTTACTAACTTCAAATTCCTATTTTGCTGCATTCATAGTACAATGTAAAGTTTAAAGCAATAAAGCTCAAGTTGCCTCTAGATGTCATTAGTTCTTAAAAGTGCATGTCTTATGCAACACAAATAGTAGCAAACCCCCAGAAGTGCCAAAATCCAGTCTACAGTAAAACTCACAGTTACACAAACCTTTTCAAAACCAATAAGACTTCCTTCCCAACCTTTGACATTCAAATATAAAACTACTTGAACAAATCTAACAAATCTTACCCATCACTTTTAGGTAAAACACCAGATACCACCACTGGCACAGTAACACGGTCCCTTGCAGCTTTGATGATGGATTGGTGGTGCTCAAGGGCTACATGCTGGAAGCAGCCAGGATGACCAGACGTAAACTTGTTTGTCCCCACATGAATGAAAACTATTCTGGCGTTTAAGAGGTCCTCCTTGCGAATTACTGAGGAAAATAAAAAGGTTTGAATGTTTATATTCTCCTATATTTTGTTTATTGTTTTTATTAAACGTTACCTCATTTTAAAGACTTTTCTGCTTTAATCTTTTTGTTTTTTGAACATCTAGTCATTTAAACAAAGCATTCATAAAATATCTACTTGTTATATGTATCTGTAATTTTATTTTCCATCTGACATTCTCATGATAGTCAATTTAGCGTTCTCCTTGCTAATTTTAACATAAATCTTGCTTGAAAAGTACTGCCACACACAAAGTCTGAATAGACTACGAAAAGATGTTTGTAGAATTCACTTTAAAAACTCCCATAGGGTTTTCCAGGTTTTTTGCTGAATTCAAGTACTTTTATTGCTTTAGATTTAAGTTTTGGTATTAAAATTTGGAATGTGAAATGGCTAGTGTTTGAGGTTCTTATTTATGATCATACACTTGTTGTTCATCAGTTCCAAACTTTGTTAGGGAAGTGGTTTATTTTTGCGCAGTCTGATGAAGGGACATTTTCCAATGCGCAGTCTGATGAGGGGACATTTCCTCAATGCATTTATATGAATATGTGTTGTGGTCATCATACAATATCATACAATGGTTGCTTATTGATAAATTTTGTATCCTTTTTAATGTAATCTTTACATAATTTTTAAAGGTGTGATAGCTGCTTTTGCGTGATGAGAGCTACAACCATCATGGGGTGACTAGTCGATTCTAAGAAGAAGAACACATCAGCGCCATTGATTGAAGGAAGCAATTTCTATTTGACAGATGAATCATTGTGCAAAGAAAACCATATGCTTGCTAAAAAATATGTCCGCCTCAACTGCTCTGATGATCTCACAATTTATACCATTCAACAAACTTCCCAACGGTCAAAATAAAACAAAAAGTTTTTTTTCTTTCACTGAGGACACCATCTCTGATTTGTTGATACTCTTCAACCAATATAGAAATTGCTACATGCCAATACACCCTAAAATACAGTTACGAGTCAAATATATATTAGTGGCTGACAAATGAGCTTTGATTCTATAGCTTACTTAGTGTGTATTATTTTTAAGGGCACTTGCATAGTTTAACCAAGGAGTTACTCGCAGATAGTTTCTCAGTGGTTCAATTAGTATGGTATATTAGCATGAAATATCTTTAGGGTTCAAGAATTACCGACACATATATATTCTGTTGTCATTTGTTTAATGCATTATTATTGTTTTTGAAATTTCTGATGAATGGAAATCAGGGGCGAGATAGTAGTTTAGACTTTATGGGTTGAGCTTTGGCATCGGTGATGTCTGATTTAAAAATGAAGATTGAGCACCAGGACTAGAACTGTCTGTTTCAGTCTAAACAATTTATACAGGTTTAGGTGATGTCTAGCAGACAACATGTCTCTCAATGCATTCTTATTAATTCAATTGATATATCAATGCAGTCACTGATATGAAAGTTTGTTCGTTTTTGAGTACTGCAGCACTCTTGTAAAACTTTTGTTTTGTCTAGGCTGCTAGAGAGTGGATGAAACCAAATGTTATACATTTTAAATGATCATATTTTCACAACAGTATTTCAGATTACATAGAAACTTTATACTTCAATGTCAACAGTAACAGTATAAACAATTATGTTAGGAAATTTTAACAATGTGAAAGGTTAACTCGGCCGACTAAGCGACACGTAAGTACTGTAAAAGCTTTAAAGATTAGCTCAGGGGTCAAGCAAGTCTATCTTATATCAAAGAGGACTTTAAAACAGACAAAAATAGCAAAGAAAGCATTTCATTTAAAAATGTTATTCCATTAAGGTGATATCTAAGGTTAAAGTTTGGTATCATTTGTGTACAAACGATTGAAATAGACTAGTTGTAATGTCATAGCCTCAGATTCTTCAAAGTCTTTATGTATTCTATTATATTTTGTTGTGATTTTGTTGCTGAAAAACAATGGGGTATATCAAAAACGTATAAAGTTTGAGGGAAAATAATTTTAAATTTAATTTTCAAATTGTTTCTTTTGAAGTCCTCTTTAATATAAGATGGACATGCTTGACCACTGAACTAATCCATTACCTCATGGGTAAATTAAGCTGCTAACATCGGCAATATACATGCATCATATTTTATCTTCTGTAATAGATATAGTTTATTGAGCCAAAAGTAATTTTTGCCACAAAACATTGTTAACACAAGAACTTACATATAGGCTGTAGCATAATTGATGAATATTAAAGAATATTTATTGGAATTTAATATCATTGTTATTAGAACCTTTGCAACTTTGTGTTGTTTTAAATAGAAACAAGCTTAGTACTGTATCAGCAAATTTTTAGTTGATTACTTTACTTCAATATAAACATTGTACTTATGTTTTTCAAAATCAGTAATATAAAACATACTAACCATCAGCTATGTTATTTATTTTAGCACCTCGGTAAGCTTTCAGTCACAACAGCTGTCTCAGTTACACTGCAAATGCTGTCCGAAATGACATACTGTAGCTTGTCTTTTTGCTGAGCTTAAAGAGATGAAATACAAAATTTTACCAAGTCGCCCCAAACTAGATGTTTATGATCATGATCAAAAGCAATCTGTAGGCCAAATGTAAGACACATAAAATGTATGAATATATTCAATTTGATAGCACTGTATTATGCCATTCCATTTAACATATCACAAATCATTGCTGAATTATACTTTGAAAATGCAAAGAAGTATTTTTTCCTGACTTTATGTCTGTAAAATTGCACATGTAAGTTCTGAAAGACACAACATTAGGCCTATTTTGTTTTCAATGCAATGTTTAACCAGTTCAAACGTTTTCTAACCTTGTAAGCATAAAACCATGTAATAAACCATGTATGTCACACTCATGCACATCAAAATTTATTTTCTGCAATGTGATTGGACAAGAGGGGACATAGGCCTATCCCTAACTAACATGGAACATAACCCCTTGACAAGCGGACATTGTCAAGTTGAACAAAATGAAAAGATTGTTATGAAAATATAAGGGATGAATCAAATTGCTATAAGGCTCGCCAAGCTTAATAGCTTTTTTCACTGCATGTACTAAACATCAATCAGCTGCGCTGGTATCGAGTAAAAAATGTACACACTTATTCTTTCGTACAATTAAATTTAGTTTATTTTTTATTGAGGGTATGGAGCTTGAATTCACAACAATACACGCTGAAATAATGTATTGTTTTTATGTTATTTCATTCAAGATTTTGGTTTTTGTACATGGTAGACCTATACCAATCTAAAGTGTGTGTGTGAATAGGCCAAAGCCTAAGCCATTTTAATTTCGGTTATTCAACTTTTCCCTAGGGCAGTTGTTAACATCAATTGATTTTTAAACAGTTCTTTTCGCCGTAATTTCAATATGACAGATATCAAGTGGATATAGGCCTATTCATGTATGTAGGCCTAAAGGGTTCTTGAACTTAGGCCTATAAGCTTAAGTTCTCTCTCTCGTCTCTTTGCCGTAGGCTAATGGACATCGGTCGATATCCCCAGCGGTCTCGACCAATGAATTTCACGAAGTCAAATGCACTTGTCATTTATATGACTCGCCCCTGCCCCTGCTCCCCCGGCAATGCCAGTAAAATGTGATTCATTGACATATGAAAAAGTGACTCACAATCATATGTGTGTCATTGTACCAAATTGTCAGTCACAAGAGTGTCTCTGTTGCGAGTCAATTTACTTCAGACCCATTGACTTTGTACAGAGGAGAGTGATTGGGGGCAAGTCATTTTAAAATAAATGTCATTCACTTAAGTGACTGAGCGTTGGTGTCCCATCCTGGTGCAATGAATCACCTTGTCCTGGTAAGTCGCACCGGGTGAGTCACACAATTTACAAGTGCATAAGTAAAAAGCCCAACTGTCCATTAAAATGCTTGTCCCCCTCACTCCCCGACTTTGTGTAAGCCCTTTATGAATTTCCTGCTGAAAATTCCAGGTCAACTGGGGTTTTTTCCCAACTAGGTTGATATGAAAATTGAAACAACTGGATTGAACTAGGTTGAACTAGGTTATCTACTTTGCCCTATTTGAACCCAGGTCAACCTAGTTCAAACCCACTTTAACCTTGTTGAAAACTTCATATAGGTTCAACTGGAATTTACAGCAGAGTTAGGAAAGGCAGCATAGGCTTAGTACTTGCTCCACAACATCACTGACACTCCACTTTTTACATTTGATTAACTTTTATTTTGCTTAACCTTATACCTTTGATTCCATTTGCGATTTCGTTATGAAAACTCTTTCTAGAATTTATTGCAAAAAGTAATTCAAAATTTCCCGCGGAAACCTTGAACTTCGTAAGTATGACGACAACGACGACGAATTAACACACAATTACAATGACGGGGTCGTCGCCTGCGTGTTTGGGTATAATAGTAACAATGTTATCACCAAACGCTTAATACGACCCGGACGAGAGCACAGGTACGACGTATGGACAGACATAACATTGACAACCAAGTCAATGTCCACGGCCTTTGATAACCAGTTGTGGTGCACTGGTAAGTATGACATTCAATTCAGTCTTATAACACTTGAATAGACCGCGCCTTGTAGTGGGCGCAGCCACAATATACGGAATATGTGGAAAATATTAATTCTAGAGATGCGCCACCAATTTAGCGTCATCTCCAGAAACCCATGCAACCTTTTCAAGAAACGGATAATTGCCATCCACCTACCTGCCTGCCTGCTTGCGTGCGTGCGTGCGTGCGTGCGTGCGAGCGTACGTACATGTATACATACACACATACACACACATACATACATACATACATACATACATACATACATGCATACCTACCTACCTACATACATACATACATACATACATACATACATACATACATACATACATACATACATACCTACATACATACATACATACATACATACATACATACATACATACATACATACATACATACATACATACATACATACATACATACATACATACATATATAAATACATACATACATACATGCATACATGCATACATACATAAATACATACATACATATATACATACATACATACATACATACATACATACATACATACATACATACATACATACATACATACATACATACATACATACATACATACATACATACACATATACAGGCCGCTTTGCTTACGCAATTACAAGAATGTCGCTTAATATGTCGTATCTTTATTATGATTATTAATCCACGTCAAGGCTAAAAAAACTAAAATTTTGGGCGCAAAAATCTGCGTTAGGGTTAAAAGAAATTAGTGTTTGGCCAAAAATGCATGTGAGGGTTTAAAATTTCACGGTTTTGTCTTAAAAATCAGCTTTAGAATTAAAAACAAATTAGTGTTATGCATACAAAATGCATGTGAGGGTTTAAAATTCACGACTTAAAGTCTTAAAAGTTTGCGTTAGTAGGTTGAAAGAAATCAGTGTTTGGCCTCAAAATGCACGGCTTGGTTGAAAATTTCAATTTTTTGTCTTAAAAATCTGCGTAAGAGTTAAAAGAAATCAGTGTTAGGCCTAACAATGCACGATAGGATTTGAAATTTCACTGTTATGTCTTCAAAAAGA